>SJYV01003928.1:478128-523746 GCA_006410875.1 Neotragus pygmaeus | reverse complement strand
TGTTGTCTGTTGTGATCTCTCCATTTTCATCTCTAATTTTATTGATTTGATCTTTCTCCCTTTGTTTCTTGATGAGTCTGGCTAATAGTTTGTCAATTTTATTTATCTTCTCAAAGAACCAGCTTTTGGCTTTGTTGATTTTTGCTATGGTCTCTTTGTTTCTTTTGGATTTATTTCCGCCCTAATTTTTAAGATTTCTTTCCTCCTACTAACCCTGGAGTTCTTCATTTCTTCCTTTTCTAGTTGCTTTAGGTGTAGAGTTAGATTATTTATTTGAATTTTTTCTTGTTTCGTGAGATATGTCTGTATTGCTGTGAACTTTCCCCTTAGCATTTCTTTTATAGTGTTCGACGGGTTTGGGGTTGTTGTATTTTCTTTTTCATTCGTTTCTGTGTAGATTTTGATTTCTTTTTTGATTTCTTCTGTGATTTGTTGGTTATTCAACAGCGTGTTGTTCAGCCTCCATATGTTGGAATTTTTAGTAGTTTTTCTCCTATAATTGAGATCTAATCTTACTGCATTGTGGTCATAAAAGGTGACTGGAATGATTTCAATTTTTTTGAATTTACCAAGGCTAGATTTATGGCCCAGGATGTGATCTATCCTGGAGGAGGTTCTGTGTGTGCTTGAAAAAAAGTGAAATTCATTGTATTGGGGTGAAATGCCCTATAGATATCAATTATGTCTAACTGGTCCATTGTGTCATTTAAAGTTTGTGTTTCCTTGTTAATTTTCTGTTTAGTTGATCTATCCATAGGTGTGAGTGGGGTATTAAAGTCTCCCACTATTATTGTGTTATTGCTAATTTCCCCTTTCATACTTGTTAGCGTTGGTCTTACATATTGTGGTGCTCCTATGTTGGGTGCATATATATTTTTAATTGTTATATCTTCTTCTTGGATTGATCCTTTGATCATTATGTAGTTTCCTTCTTTGTCTCTTTTCACAGCTTTTCTTTTAAAGTCTATTTTATCTGATATGAGTATTGCTACTCCTGCTTTCTTTTGTTCTCTATTTGGTGGAATCTTTTTCCAGCCCTTCACTTTCAGTCTGTTTGTGTCCCCTGTTTTGAGGTGGGCCTCTTGTAGACAACATATATAGGGGTCTTCTTTTTTATTCCATTCACCCAGTCTTTGTTGGTTAGGGCATTCAACCCATTTACATTTAAGGTAATTATTGATAAGTATGATCCCGTTGCCATTAATTTTATTGTTTTGGGTTTGAGTTTATACACCCTTTTTGTGTTTCCTGTCTAGAGAAGATCCTTTAGCATTTGTTGTAGAGCTGGTTTGGTGGTGCTAAATTCTCTCAGCTTTTGCTTGTCTGTAGAGCTTTTGATTTCTCCCTCATATATGAATGAGATCCTTGCTGGGTACAGTAATCTGGGCTGTAGGTTATTTTCTTTCAGCACTTTAAGAATATCCTGCCATTCCCTCCTGGCCTAAAGAGTTTCTATTGAAAGATCAGCTATTATCCTTATGGGAATCCCCTTTTGTTGTTTTTCCCTTGCTGCTTTTAATATTTGTTGTTTGTGTTTGATCTTTGTTAATTTGATTAATANCCTCCTGGCCTAAAGAGTTTCTATTGAAAGATCAGCTATTATCCTTATGGGAATCCCCTTTTGTTGTTTTTCCCTTGCTGCTTTTAATATTTGTTGTTTGTGTTTGATCTTTGTTAATTTGATTAATATGTGTCTTGTGGTGTTTCACCTTGGATTTATCCTTTTGGGGACTCTCTGGGTTTCTTGGACTTGGGTAATTATTTCCTTTCCCATTTCAGGGAAGTTTTCAACTATTATCTCCTCAAGTATTTTCTCATGGTCTTTCTTTTTGTCTTCTTCTTCTGGAATTCCTATGATTTGAATGTTGGGGCATTTAACATTGTCCTGGAGGTCTCTGAGATTGTCCTCATTTCTTTTAATTTGTTCTTCTTTTTTCTTCTCTGATTCATTTATTTCTACCATTCTATCTTCTTCTTCACTAATCCTAACTTCTTCCTCTGTTATTCTACTATTTGTTGTCTCCAGAGTGATTTTGATCTCATTTTTGGCATTATTCATTATATATTGACTTTTTTATTTCTTCTAGGTCCTTGTTAAAACTTTTTTGCGTCTTCTCAATCCTTGTCTCCAGGCTATTTATCTGTGGTTCCATTTTGATATCAAGATTTTGGAACATTTNCTGAGTGAACTCCGGGAGTTGATGATGGACAGGGAGGCCTGGCATGCTGCGATTCATGGGGTTGCAAAGAACCGGACACGACTGAGCGACTGAACTGAACTGAACTGAACCGAGGCAGGATAGGGACCATACCCACCAGTGACAAGCTTTACAGGGGGCATTGAAATCTGTCTGAAACCTGAAAAAAATGACTGGCTCAAAAGTATTGGGGGGTAAAGGTTGACACTATTTAATTGAATATCTACAAAATAAAACTTGCTATCAACTAGTCAATAGCACTTTGGTTTTTTGGGGTTTTGTTTGTTTGTTTTTTTAGTTATGTGTCAGTTATATTTAATAGAGGATGTGGATACATTTTAAGAAGTTTGATTTAAGGTGGAATAGAGCCTCAAAAGTCACCATCTCTCCATGTGCTCAGAGAAGATCTTAAAGCAGTCCTAAGAGGCACATGGAAACAGATTAATTGAGGGAAGTGCAGACTCGGTTCTCCCATACCCTCACTCATGGGCAAGCAGTGAGAATTCCTACTCCTTCCACCCCACCCTACACTTTTCTTTCTCCAAATACATTTTACTGAGTTCACTGATAAGGAGATTCCACTGTAAGGGTCAGTTTTCATGTTCAGTTCAGTCGCTCAGTCGTGTCTGACTCTTTGCGACCCCATGAATTGCAGCATGCCAGGCCTCCCTGTCCATCACCAACTCCCGGAGTTCACTCAGACTTGCGTCCATCGAGTCAGTGATGCCTTCCAGCCATCTCATCCTCTGTCATCCCCTTCTCCTCCTGCCCCCAATCCCTCCCAGCATCAGAGTCTTTTCCAATGAGTCAACTCTTCGCATGAGGTGGCCAAAGTAGACCACCATAAAGAAGGGAATCTCTCCCAAGAAACATCTTTGTTAGTGGAAAGAGCACTGGAAACATGATCTGTGGTTGAGTTCTGGTTCTAACACTGAGTAGGACCACGCTTCTCCCAGGACTACCCTAGATGGCCTGGAGGGAAGGCAGTGGTGTTCTCTTGTAAGCCTCCAGGCATATATTGAAAGTGCTTTCTCCTTGCTTCCTACATAGACTTTGTGTGTACTTGTCATGATATTTACACAACTATATTAAAATTGCATTTTTGCTCATTTGTTTCTTCCAGAAGACCCTTGCTTTCTTGAAGAAGGATTATGTCTTATTCTTTGTATTCTCAGGCTTCCCTGGTGGTTCAGATGGTAAAGAATCCACCTGTAATGCAGGAAACCTGGGTTCAGTCCCTGAGTCAGAAATATTCCCTGGAGAAGGGAATGGCTACCCACTCCACTATTCTTACCTGGAGAATCCCATGGACAGAGGAGCCTGTCAAGCTACAGTCCATGGGGTCACAAAGAGTTGGACATGACTGAGTGATTGACATTTTCACACTTGTCATGTTTTCTTCGTATTCTCATCTTCTAACACAATGGTTGGTGTGTAATATCCATTAATAAGTGTTTCAGGCCAAAAAAAAGTCTTGACGCTTCATATCTTGGGCATAAACTTATCCAACTGGGTGGAGGGAGTCAGAGTGAAGACATTGCTATCATTTTGACAGTGCTACCTAACAATCAAGTTTTAACAAGAATGAATATTCGATTATTTTCTGGAACACTCTGAAGCCAGTTGACATATGAGGCAATTTGTCATTTGTTTCCTGTGGCCATTTCCAAAATGAGATTATTTACTGACAGTTCCAATATGCCTGTATGGAAAGTGAAAGTCGCTCAGTCATGTAGACCCATGGACTGAATTCTCCAGGCCAGAATACTGGAATGGGTAGCCTTTCCCTTTTCCAGAGGATCTTCCCAACTCAGGGATAGAACCCAGGTATCCCACATTGCAGATGAATTGTTTACCAGCTGAGCCACAAGCCTGTATGGAAGATGCTCAACATTCTCACCATAATGGAGATAAAATTTTAGCAATCAAAATAAAAGTTATTACTTATCTTAGGGGAAAATGAGTTATTTTTTACTGCTTTAATCCTAGACTCTCCTTTGCAAAGGCAGAAAAAATAATCTTTATGGGTTTCACTTTCTTAAGTGAAGAATAGGTGCTATATCATAATAATAGAAACAACAGTTTGAATTAAGGGAGTTCCTTTTTTTTCAAACTGATGTGTAAAAATGGATTCTGACAGCTCTGATAATCTAGAGGCAACCTTCAGCCATTCAAGCATTATATGATGATTTATGTCACAATAAAAAATCCTCTACAGGTGTCCTAAGACATGAAGTAAATGTCTTATATATGATAAAGTTCCTCAAAATAACTGAGAGATTACAGGCTACTTGGTCCAAAGTGCAGTCATCAATGTACTGCATATCATCTGACTTATAACTGTTACAAATATTTGTAATAATGGAATATACTGTTTAACACGATGAAGCCTGAAAAGGCTCATTAACTCTAAATTTGATTCGGTAACTCCATTTCTTCTCATTTGCAGATTCAAGATTCTGTAGTTCTGTAACATTAGTTCAATTATATGAGCTGTGAACCATCCCTAAATCTAGATTCATGTTTAGTTTAGTGAAAAATAAATATTAATGTTGAGATTCGTATTCCTAAATGTTTTTCTGAAGAAATTCACCCATCTCCTGTATTTTTCTTCTTGGGATTTCTAGACTACAGCACATATGTGAAACTGTAGAATCACAGAAATTCAATTGAGGACTTTGGTGGTAACAGAGATTAGAAACATGTGTTGAATGAGTCAAGACAATGATAAGCTAAATAGTTCTTACATAGGCACCAGAACAATAATTACCTCTATAAATGTCAGAAAGGAAAGAATGGCAAGTATTACAACAAAATGGAGGTTAGGCCTAAAAGGTGAAATGGATAGAATAATCATCAGAGACTTGAATTTATAACTTAGGTAAAACAGATCCAAACCTGAATCGATCTCTCACAGGAAGATGAGAATATTGGAATACAGGAGCAAATGTACTTCAGAAGGTGTCTTGCTCACTGTGGCTTTCTCATGAATCCCAGGCCAGACATCCTCCTTTAAAATTTAACATTAACCTTTTAACTGTGATTCTTGGATGTTTTCCTGCTGCTCAAGGAGTGTTTTATTTCTCCTTCCTAAATGAATTTCTCTGAATCTTTACCAAGTTATAGCCATCTACAAATCACCTAAAAAATATTTATTGATAAATTTATTTAATTCTGTTTTCCCATGGGGAGATACGTATTTAGATTATTTACAATTATTCTTATTCTTCTTTGCAAAGACATCTCATACAATTAAATGACACTTGGATAAGATTCGGTAGGATACCCACCAGCATTTTACCCTTAATGCAGATTTCTGATTCATCCAGTCCTTTCCTTCCATCATGCTTCCTTTCTATACCCATTGTTGTAGCAGTTGATATGCCTTAGCCAAATAATCCATGACAGGTTTCAGACTTTCTCTTTCTTGTCTTATGATGTGTCCTGGCTAGTGAGTATAAAACAGTGGTTTTTCAAATTTTAGCAACCCTCATAATGAAAACACAGATTCCTGGACCAGCTCCATAGGTCTGGGGTGGGCCTGTAACAAGGGGCTAGGTGATGGTGGTAGTGCTGCTGCTGATCTGGAATCCAGCATCCATAATCAAAGCTGTAGAACATTAAGAAACAAGGGAAACACACCACCCAGGATTGCTGTGAAGTTCTCCCAACGGGTGCAGATTGTAACAGATGAAAGAAAGCTTGGGAGTTAAAAACCAACTACTGGTGTTTGACTGTGTCTGAAATGTCAAGTAAACCAATCAGAAATAAATTAAGATAGAATTGGAATAATATTCAAAGACTGAAGATTCAAACACATTAAGAGGTCTTAGAATTTCTGAAGCTGCCATCAAAGCTCCCCCAAACCAGGGTATCTGCCAACTTGACACCCCGAAATATAAGATATCTACTTTTTCCTACTCACTTTTCAGACTTATTTTGATTTGCTTTGACTTGACATTTCTAGAGTGCCATGCTAGAAGGTCAAGTTTTTCCCAGGCAAAGCTCAAAAATATTAAAATTCTATTCCCAGAATTATTGCTTTCCCCAGTGTGCACAGCTTTACTAAAATGATTTGTGGTCAAACCTTTATGAGTTGGGACTTCCCTGATGATCCAGTGGTTAAGATTTTGCTTTCCCGTGTAGGGGGTTCAGGTTTGATCCCTGGTTGGGGAGCTAAATCCCACATGTCTTGGGACCAAAAAAACCAAAACATAAAATAGAAGCAATATTGTAACAAATTCAACAAAGACTTTAAAAATGGTCAACATCAAAAAAAAGAAGAAGAAGAAGAAACAAAAATCCATGTAAATCATTCTCCCTCACATTCTTCTATTCCTATCCAAAGCCAAAAGTGTGGAGTCTTGATAAATTTCTCTCCCTTACTCTTTGGGCAAATGCCCAGATATTTAATAACTCTTATTAGCAAACAGAAGGTAGAATGTCATCTGTCCAGAAATAAAAGCTAAATCATAGTTTTTCTTGAATTATAGGTGCCTCTGCTGCCCATTGGACTTCCCTGGTGGCTCAGACGGTAAAGTGTCTCCCTATAATGTGAGATACCTGGGTTCGATCCCTGGGTTGAGAAGATCGCCTGGAGAAGGAAATGGCAACCCACTCCAGTACACTTGCCTGGAAAATCCCATGGACGGAGGATCCTGGTAGGCTACAGTTCATGGGATCGCAAAGAGTCGGAGTGGCACGAGTGAACAACTTCACTTCACTGCTGCCCATTGGAGAAGGAAATGACATCAACATGCATTCCAGTATTCTTGCATGGAGAATCCCATGGACAGAGGATCCTAGTGGGCTAGTCCATAGGGTTGCAAAGAGTTGGGTATGACTAAAGCAACTTAGCATTGCTGCCTACAGGGTCCCTAAGAGTTGGACATGACCTAGAGACTGAACAACAATTGTCATCTGAGAAAATGATGTGTCTAAAAAAAGATCTAGGAATATAACCAATGAATTACAGCATTGCTTACAATACTAAAAATTGAAAACAAGCAAAACATCCATCAAGGTGGCTTCAGTCTGAAGGCTCCACAGCCCCCTAAATCTTAACAGAATCCACATGAAAAGTGAAAAAAGTAAGGAGAGAAGGCTCGCAGTCTAAAGCAGGGGATGGCAAACTGTGGTCCATGAACAAATCTGGTCTACTGCCTGATTGGGTGCATATTAGAAGTTGCATCCAAAATGTGTATAGCTGTGAGTTTTTCAATTTTTAAAATGATTGGAAGAAAAAAAAGTCAATATGTGAGAGGTTTTTCATGACGTGTGAAAATAAGAAATTCACATTTCAGTATTCATAAATAAGCCATTACTGGAACACAGCCCCACTCATTCATTCATGCTTTGTCCAGAGCTTCTTTTTCACCACAATGACAGATTTGAGAAGTTTCAACAGAGACCCAGGGTGACCTAGCAAGCCTTATTTTTCCTTATCTGGCCCTTTTTCCTTTATGTTGACCTCCAGTCAAAGATGCAGAAACAGCTTGTTAAACAAAATACCAACTTTTAAAAAACATTTTATTTTATATTGAGGTATAGCTGATTCACAATGTTGTGTTAACTTCAGGTTTACAACAAATTGATTCAGTTATACATTCACATGTATCTATTCTTTTTCAAATTCTTTGCTCTTGAACTCCCCTCCACGTCACTGTGGTGTCCAAGCTCCAGTTGGGTGCTGTTGTTTGCAGCATATACCACACTGATTCGACTGAGGAACCCTCCTTTATGTCTCATATTGTACACATTTTAAAAAACACCAGTTTGGGAAATGCTGTTCTTGAGCACAGGCCTTCAGTGTATGGATGCAAATNACAACAGAGGATGAGATGGCTGGATGGCATCACTGATTTGATGGGCGTGAGTCTGAGTGAACTCCGGGAGTTGATGATGGACAGGGAGGCCTGGCATGCTGCGATTCATGGGGTTGCAAAGAACCGGACACGACTGAGCGACTGAACTGAACTGAACTGAACCGAGGCAGGATAGGGACCATACCCACCAGTGACAAGCTTTACAGGGGGCATTGAAATCTGTCTGAAACCTGAAAAAAATGACTGGCTCAAAAGTATTGGGGGGTAAAGGTTGACACTATTTAATTGAATATCTACAAAATAAAACTTGCTATCAACTAGTCAATAGCACTTTGGTTTTTTGGGGTTTTGTTTGTTTGTTTTTTTAGTTATGTGTCAGTTATATTTAATAGAGGATGTGGATACATTTTAAGAAGTTTGATTTAAGGTGGAATAGAGCCTCAAAAGTCACCATCTCTCCATGTGCTCAGAGAAGATCTTAAAGCAGTCCTAAGAGGCACATGGAAACAGATTAATTGAGGGAAGTGCAGACTCGGTTCTCCCATACCCTCACTCATGGGCAAGCAGTGAGAATTCCTACTCCTTCCACCCCACCCTACACTTTTCTTTCTCCAAATACATTTTACTGAGTTCACTGATAAGGAGATTCCACTGTAAGGGTCAGTTTTCATGTTCAGTTCAGTCGCTCAGTCGTGTCTGACTCTTTGCGACCCCATGAATTGCAGCATGCCAGGCCTCCCTGTCCATCACCAACTCCCGGAGTTCACTCAGACTTGCGTCCATCGAGTCAGTGATGCCTTCCAGCCATCTCATCCTCTGTCGTCCCCTTCTCCTCCTGCCCCCAATCCCTCCCAGCATCAGAGTCTTTTCCAATGAGTCAACTCTTCGCATGAGGTGGCCAAAGTAGACCACCATAAAGAAGGGAATCTCTCCCAAGAAACATCTTTGTTAGTGGAAAGAGCACTGGAAACATGATCTGTGGTTGAGTTCTGGTTCTAACACTGAGTAGGACCACGCTTCTCCCAGGACTACCCTAGATGGCCTGGAGGGAAGGCAGTGGTGTTCTCTTGTAAGCCTCCAGGCATATATTGAAAGTGCTTTCTCCTTGCTTCCTACATAGACTTTGTGTGTACTTGTCATGATATTTACACAACTATATTAAAATTGCATTTTTGCTCATTTGTTTCTTCCAGAAGACCCTTGCTTTCTTGAAGAAGGATTATGTCTTATTCTTTGTATTCTCAGGCTTCCCTGGTGGTTCAGATGGTAAAGAATCCACCTGTAATGCAGGAAACCTGGGTTCAGTCCCTGAGTCAGAAATATTCCCTGGAGAAGGGAATGGCTACCCACTCCACTATTCTTACCTGGAGAATCCCATGGACAGAGGAGCCTGTCAAGCTACAGTCCATGGGGTCACAAAGAGTTGGACATGACTGAGTGATTGACATTTTCACACTTGTCATGTTTTCTTCGTATTCTCATCTTCTAACACAATGGTTGGTGTGTAATATCCATTAATAAGTGTTTCAGGCCAAAAAAAAGTCTTGACGCTTCATATCTTGGGCATAAACTTATCCAACTGGGTGGAGGGAGTCAGAGTGAAGACATTGCTATCATTTTGACAGTGCTACCTAACAATCAAGTTTTAACAAGAATGAATATTCGATTATTTTCTGGAACACTCTGAAGCCAGTTGACATATGAGGCAATTTGTCATTTGTTTCCTGTGGCCATTTCCAAAATGAGATTATTTACTGACAGTTCCAATATGCCTGTATGGAAAGTGAAAGTCGCTCAGTCATGTAGACCCATGGACTGAATTCTCCAGGCCAGAATACTGGAATGGGTAGCCTTTCCCTTTTCCAGAGGATCTTCCCAACTCAGGGATAGAACCCAGGTATCCCACATTGCAGATGAATTGTTTACCAGCTGAGCCACAAGCCTGTATGGAAGATGCTCAACATTCTCACCATAATGGAGATAAAATTTTAGCAATCAAAATAAAAGTTATTACTTATCTTAGGGGAAAATGAGTTATTTTTTACTGCTTTAATCCTAGACTCTCCTTTGCAAAGGCAGAAAAAATAATCTTTATGGGTTTCACTTTCTTAAGTGAAGAATAGGTGCTATATCATAATAATAGAAACAACAGTTTGAATTAAGGGAGTTCCTTTTTTTTCAAACTGATGTGTAAAAATGGATTCTGACAGCTCTGATAATCTAGAGGCAACCTTCAGCCATTCAAGCATTATATGATGATTTATGTCACAATAAAAAATCCTCTACAGGTGTCCTAAGACATGAAGTAAATGTCTTATATATGATAAAGTTCCTCAAAATAACTGAGAGATTACAGGCTACTTGGTCCAAAGTGCAGTCATCAATGTACTGCATATCATCTGACTTATAACTGTTACAAATATTTGTAATAATGGAATATACTGTTTAACACGATGAAGCCTGAAAAGGCTCATTAACTCTAAATTTGATTCGGTAACTCCATTTCTTCTCATTTGCAGATTCAAGATTCTGTAGTTCTGTAACATTAGTTCAATTATATGAGCTGTGAACCATCCCTAAATCTAGATTCATGTTTAGTTTAGTGAAAAATAAATATTAATGTTGAGATTCGTATTCCTAAATGTTTTTCTGAAGAAATTCACCCATCTCCTGTATTTTTCTTCTTGGGATTTCTAGACTACAGCACATATGTGAAACTGTAGAATCACAGAAATTCAATTGAGGACTTTGGTGGTAACAGAGATTAGAAACATGTGTTGAATGAGTCAAGACAATGATAAGCTAAATAGTTCTTACATAGGCACCAGAACAATAATTACCTCTATAAATGTCAGAAAGGAAAGAATGGCAAGTATTACAACAAAATGGAGGTTAGGCCTAAAAGGTGAAATGGATAGAATAATCATCAGAGACTTGAATTTATAACTTAGGTAAAACAGATCCAAACCTGAATCGATCTCTCACAGGAAGATGAGAATATTGGAATACAGGAGCAAATGTACTTCAGAAGGTGTCTTGCTCACTGTGGCTTTCTCATGAATCCCAGGCCAGACATCCTCCTTTAAAATTTAACATTAACCTTTTAACTGTGATTCTTGGATGTTTTCCTGCTGCTCAAGGAGTGTTTTATTTCTCCTTCCTAAATGAATTTCTCTGAATCTTTACCAAGTTATAGCCATCTACAAATCACCTAAAAAATATTTATTGATAAATTTATTTAATTCTGTTTTCCCATGGGGAGATACGTATTTNTCCTTCCTAAATGAATTTCTCTGAATCTTTACCAAGTTATAGCCATCTACAAATCACCTAAAAAATATTTATTGATAAATTTATTTAATTCTGTTTTCCCATGGGGAGATACGTATTTAGATTATTTACAATTATTCTTATTCTTCTTTGCAAAGACATCTCATACAATTAAATGACACTTGGATAAGATTCGGTAGGATACCCACCAGCATTTTACCCTTAATGCAGATTTCTGATTCATCCAGTCCTTTCCTTCCATCATGCTTCCTTTCTATACCCATTGTTGTAGCAGTTGATATGCCTTAGCCAAATAATCCATGACAGGTTTCAGACTTTCTCTTTCTTGTCTTATGATGTGTCCTGGCTAGTGAGTATAAAACAGTGGTTTTTCAAATTTTAGCAACCCTCATAATGAAAACACAGATTCCTGGACCAGCTCCATAGGTCTGGGGTGGGCCTGTAACAAGGGGCTAGGTGATGGTGGTAGTGCTGCTGCTGATCTGGAATCCAGCATCCATAATCAAAGCTGTAGAACATTAAGAAACAAGGGAAACACACCACCCAGGATTGCTGTGAAGTTCTCCCAACGGGTGCAGATTGTAACAGATGAAAGAAAGCTTGGGAGTTAAAAACCAACTACTGGTGTTTGACTGTGTCTGAAATGTCAAGTAAACCAATCAGAAATAAATTAAGATAGAATTGGAATAATATTCAAAGACTGAAGATTCAAACACATTAAGAGGTCTTAGAATTTCTGAAGCTGCCATCAAAGCTCCCCCAAACCAGGGTATCTGCCAACTTGACACCCCGAAATATAAGATATCTACTTTTTCCTACTCACTTTTCAGACTTATTTTGATTTGCTTTGACTTGACATTTCTAGAGTGCCATGCTAGAAGGTCAAGTTTTTCCCAGGCAAAGCTCAAAAATATTAAAATTCTATTCCCAGAATTATTGCTTTCCCCAGTGTGCACAGCTTTACTAAAATGATTTGTGGTCAAACCTTTATGAGTTGGGACTTCCCTGATGATCCAGTGGTTAAGATTTTGCTTTCCCGTGTAGGGGGTTCAGGTTTGATCCCTGGTTGGGGAGCTAAATCCCACATGTCTTGGGACCAAAAAAACCAAAACATAAAATAGAAGCAATATTGTAACAAATTCAACAAAGACTTTAAAAATGGTCAACATCAAAAAAAAGAAGAAGAAGAAGAAACAAAAATCCATGTAAATCATTCTCCCTCACATTCTTCTATTCCTATCCAAAGCCAAAAGTGTGGAGTCTTGATAAATTTCTCTCCCTTACTCTTTGGGCAAATGCCCAGATATTTAATAACTCTTATTAGCAAACAGAAGGTAGAATGTCATCTGTCCAGAAATAAAAGCTAAATCATAGTTTTTCTTGAATTATAGGTGCCTCTGCTGCCCATTGGACTTCCCTGGTGGCTCAGACGGTAAAGTGTCTCCCTATAATGTGAGATACCTGGGTTCGATCCCTGGGTTGAGAAGATCGCCTGGAGAAGGAAATGGCAACCCACTCCAGTACACTTGCCTGGAAAATCCCATGGACGGAGGATCCTGGTAGGCTACAGTTCATGGGATCGCAAAGAGTCGGAGTGGCACGAGTGAACAACTTCACTTCACTGCTGCCCATTGGAGAAGGAAATGACATCAACATGCATTCCAGTATTCTTGCATGGAGAATCCCATGGACAGAGGATCCTAGTGGGCTAGTCCATAGGGTTGCAAAGAGTTGGGTATGACTAAAGCAACTTAGCATTGCTGCCTACAGGGTCCCTAAGAGTTGGACATGACCTAGAGACTGAACAACAATTGTCATCTGAGAAAATGATGTGTCTAAAAAAAGATCTAGGAATATAACCAATGAATTACAGCATTGCTTACAATACTAAAAATTGAAAACAAGCAAAACATCCATCAAGGTGGCTTCAGTCTGAAGGCTCCACAGCCCCCTAAATCTTAACAGAATCCACATGAAAAGTGAAAAAAGTAAGGAGAGAAGGCTCGCAGTCTAAAGCAGGGGATGGCAAACTGTGGTCCATGAACAAATCTGGTCTACTGCCTGATTGGGTGCATATTAGAAGTTGCATCCAAAATGTGTATAGCTGTGAGTTTTTCAATTTTTAAAATGATTGGAAGAAAAAAAAGTCAATATGTGAGAGGTTTTTCATGACGTGTGAAAATAAGAAATTCACATTTCAGTATTCATAAATAAGCCATTACTGGAACACAGCCCCACTCATTCATTCATGCTTTGTCCAGAGCTTCTTTTTCACCACAATGACAGATTTGAGAAGTTTCAACAGAGACCCAGGGTGACCTAGCAAGCCTTATTTTTCCTTATCTGGCCCTTTTTCCTTTATGTTGACCTCCAGTCAAAGATGCAGAAACAGCTTGTTAAACAAAATACCAACTTTTAAAAAACATTTTATTTTATATTGAGGTATAGCTGATTCACAATGTTGTGTTAACTTCAGGTTTACAACAAATTGATTCAGTTATACATTCACATGTATCTATTCTTTTTCAAATTCTTTGCTCTTGAACTCCCCTCCACGTCACTGTGGTGTCCAAGCTCCAGTTGGGTGCTGTTGTTTGCAGCATATACCACACTGATTCGACTGAGGAACCCTCCTTTATGTCTCATATTGTACACATTTTAAAAAACACCAGTTTGGGAAATGCTGTTCTTGAGCACAGGCCTTCAGTGTATGGATGCAAATTAAGAAAAAATAAATAAATTGGAGAGAATTGATACATGTATATGTGTAGCTGAGTCCCTTCACTGTTCACCTGAAACTATCACAGCATTGTTTATTAATTGCTTGTGAAATAAAATGAAAGTATTAGTCCCTCAGTCATGTCCTACTCTTCACACTCCCATGGGCTGTGAGAGTCCATGGGGCTCCTCTGTCCATGGGATTCTTCAGGCCAGAATACTGGAGTGGGTAGCCATTCCCTTCTTCAGAGGAGCTTCCTGACCCAGGGATCTAGCCCAAGGCTCCTGCACTGAAGGCAGATTCTTTACCATCTGAGCCATAGGCTACACCCCAGTACAAAATAAAACGTTTTAAAAGGCAAAAAGTAAAAATAAAATTAAAAAGGAATGAAGAACTAGTGATGAAATTTCAGTTATCTGTGAATGCATTGCAAACACCTCCCAGTGTAAAAGAGAATTTGAGTTCTAAATGTCTTTCAGATTACATCAATGGGAAGTGTGGACAACTCTTCCTTGGGAATATAACTATGGGGGGGGAAAATCAACTTTGAGGAAAGAACCTTTTCTGTTGACAAAATAACACCATCTTTGTATTATTAAAAAAAAAAAAGGTAATTCCAAATATGGGGAAATGTCGCAGAAAAAAAATGGCTATGTTGGCTCAGCAGAATGTTTGGTAAATGTTAACGCTAAAAACACTAAGCATGAGCTATGTGTAACTGTAAATCCTAAAGCCTCTGGAAGTCAGTAAATGTTATATAACAGCCACCATCATCATTTCACTAGGGATTTAAAAACAGGACCAGTCTGTTGCTGAAAGAATAAAAAATTCTCCTTTTGTGAAATAATAGTGACCTCCAGTGGCTGTCTTGTTATAGTGCTTTACATTTTCTCAAACGCTCCTTAAAAAAAAAAATTACAGATATGATACAAACAGATAAAATCTTTTCCAGATTTTTAAACATTAATCTTTTCATTTCACGTGTTTAGGTTGAGTGTGTCTCGTTGTCAGCACTGTTCTGAGCATCAGGAGAGAAAAACATGGGCTAAGAGTCAGAAGACAGAGCCTTAGGACAAACGTGATGACCTAAAAGCTGTCTGACTCTGGACAAGATCATTCAGGACTTCCCTGCACCTTGCCCTTCTCCCAGTGCTATTCTGAGCAACAGTGAAAGCATACGCAGAAACACTCTTTATACTGTAGTGCTCATTGCAGAGAAATGGGACTACGTCATCTGTGTTTCCTTCTTTAGCGTTTTTGAAACATGTCAAGAAGGTCAAGACATATGGGGTTGATGTAGGAATGGGCAACCTTCCATTCAGACCCAAGAACGGAAGAAAGAAATTGCCCTCTGGAAGCTAAAACATGAAGTCAACTTCAAAGAGATCAGGAAAAAGAAATGTGAAGTTCTCCAAGTCTGTGATGATTTCATGAGGTGGACACCATTGGTTGCCACTTCCTTCCCTGTTCTCTCTTACCAGAAGAGCCTTTAGGAGCTAAATCGATCATACTTTTATTCTCTTTCCCAGTGACCGGATTTGGCCATGGTTATATGACCCAGCTCGACAGGATCTGATTTCTTCCTGAGGGCAGTAGCATGCACAGCCATGCTGCTATTCTTGCTATGGAAAAAATATTTAAAGACGGTAACCTCCATCCAGCCCCTATTTTTAAGGGAGTGTGATCATGTCTGCACGGGATACCTGGCGTTTCTGCAACTGTCTGTGACTATGAGAGGAGACACTGGTAGTGCCCTGAACGCAGCAGAGCAGAGATGCAGAAATTACCTGAATCCTTAAAAAACAGTGTTGCACTGTGGACTTTGCCAGTCTTAGAATTGCCTACCTGTGTACTTGTAATGTTAGAGACGAAGCCCTTTGCTTTTAAGGACATACTTAGTTGGAAATTTTGTTACTTGTAGTGGAAGGTAGCTTTACACATTCCATGAGGTGTTGTCACTCTCAAGGCCTCTAAGCTTGGAAATGTCTGGACCCTGATGAATTCCTTTTTAAAAATAATCTACAGCATATGAAGACTCCTGAAAGTCCCTTGGACAGCAAGGAGATCAAACCAGTCAATCTTATGTGAGATCAACTCTGAATATTCACTGGAAGGACTGAAGCTGAAGCTGAAGCTCCAGTATTTTGGTCATCTGTTGCGAACAGCTGACTCATTGGAAAAGTCCCTGATGCTGGGAAAGATTGAGGGAAGGAGAAGAGGGCATCAGAGGATGAGATGGCTGGATGGCATCACCAATGCAATGAACATGAACTTGGGCAAACTCTGGGAGATGGTGAGGGACAGGGAGGTCTAGAGTGCTGCAGTCCATGGGGTCGCAAAGAGTTGGACATGACTGGGCAACTGAACAACAACAGCTTACATTCATAGAGTTATAATTAAATAAAATGTGTACCATAATTTTCATATTCGTGAAACTGGGGTTCAGACTAAAGAGAAATCTTTACAAAGGAGAAGATTTTGGTTTCTGTTTGATGATACAACTGACATCGTATCATTGGATTTAATTAATTAACAGATCAATTTACAAAATAAACTACAGCTCATACAGCCTAGTATCAGAAAAACAAGTAACTCTACTAAAAATGGGCAGAAGACCTTCATAGAGATTCCTCCAAAGAAGACATACAGACAGCCAATGTGCACATGAAAAGATGCTCAGCATCGCCAGTTCTCAGAGAAAAGCAAATCAAAACTACAACGAGGTATTACCTCACACCAGTCAGAATGGCCATTATCAAAAAGTCTACAGATAAGTACTGGAGAGGGCTTCCCAGGTGGCAGTAGTGGTAAAGAACCAGCTTGCCAAAGCAGGAGATGTGAGAGACACAGGTTCCATCCTGGGATAGGAAGATCCCCGGTAGGAGGGCATGACAACCCACGCCAGTATTCTTGCCTGGAGAATCCCAGGGACAGAGGAGTGTAGTGGGCTGTAGACCATAAGGGTCACAGAGAGTCGGACATGACTGAAGCGACTTGGCACGCACACAAGTACTGGAGAGGATGTGGAGAAAAGTGAACCCTCCTAGTCCTTTGGAGTAAATGCAAATTGATACAGTTACTCTAGAGAACAGTATAGAGACTCCTTTAAAAAAACTAAAAATAGAGTTACCATATGATCCACCAAGCCCACTCCTGGGCATATAGCCAGGAAAGATGAAAATGTTAATTTGAAAAGATATGTGTACCCCAATGTTCATAGCAGCATTATTTATAATAACCAAGACATGGAAGTATCCATCGGATAAAGAAGATGTTCTTTGTGTATACAACGGAATATTACTCAGCCATAAAAAATGAAATAATGTCCTTTTTAGCTTTTGAAAAGCTACTTCCTCTCCTGGAAGGGAGGACTGTATTGCTTCTAAGGCAAGAAGGGAAGTTGGAATTTGGCCGGAGAACTGATAGTACTATCACGGGGTCCCAGAGGCCAGCTTTATGTCAATAAAGGCAGTTCTCATCAAGAGATCATCATATTAAATGAAATAAGTCACATGGGGCAAGACATATGATATCACTTACATGTGGAATCTAAAGTGTGATACAAATGAATTTATTTACAAAACAAGAATAGACTCACACATACAGAAAACAAACTGCTAAGTCACTTCAGTTGTGTCCGACCCTGTGCGACCCCATAGATGGCAGCCCACCAGGCTCCCCCATCTCTGGGATTCTTCAGGCAAGAAACTGGAGTGGGTTGCCATTTCCTTCTCCAATGCATGAAAGTGAAAAGTGAAAGTGAAGCCGCTCAGTCGTGTCCGACCCTCAGTGACCCCATGGACTGCAGCCTTCCAGGCTCCTCTGTTCATAGGATTTTCCAGGCAAGAATACTGGAGTGGGGTGCTATTGCCTCCTCCGGAAAACAAACTAATGGTTACCAAAGGGGAAAAGGAGGAGGATAAATTAGGAGTTTGGGTTTAACAGATACACACTATTGTATATAAAACAGATGAACAATAACATACTATACAGCACAGGGAACCATATTATATATCTTGTTGAAAGGAAAACAATTTGAAAAAGAATATATAGAGATGTAACTGAATCACTTTACTGTACACCCGAAACTAACACAATGTTGTAAATCAATTATACTTCAATTTATTAATATGTAAATGTACATACAAGGGCTTCCCAGGTGGCTCCAAGGTAAAGAACCTGCCTGCCAATGCAGGAGACATAAGAGATGCAGGTTTGATCTCTGAGTTGGGAAGATCCCCTGGAGGAGGGCCTGGTAATCCACTCCAGGATTCTTGCCTGGAGAAGCCCATGAACAGAGACTGTTGGGCTACAGTCCATAGGGTTGCAAAGAGTCGGATATGACTGAAGCTGCTTAGTGCGCGCGCGCGCGCGCACACACACACACACACACACACACACACACACACACACACACATATTTGATGACACCACCCAGCATTTGTTTTTGTGAAAAAGCACACAGTTCCTATCTCCTGTCACTATGTGCCAGGAATAATGGTAGTTTCCACCTTCAGGTTCACTGAAAGGATTAAATGAGAAACTGAATCTGAAACCTAGGTTCTCACTAAGTCATGGTTTCCTTCTATTCCTCATCCCCACCCATCAAACCTCCTGCACAGCTCACATTCTCACACAAACTCTTTCCAAATTAAACTTATCTGTTAATTTAGGTCCTCTTTGCACTCAAGACTGTGGTCTGAGTTTTAGCTACAACTCCTAAGTTTTCTGCTGCATCTGGGCATATTCTTGTCTCTAGATACTCACCAGGATTGCAAGGAGGTCAGGAAGGCAAAGATGTTGGCCTTCCTTATTAGTGAGTATGTGCATTCTCTGACTCTTCTCAACCCTTTCCCAGTCCCCCAATACTTATCTTTCTCACCTAAACATAGTCATTACCCAATAATTGATGAGAACTGCCTGTTTGAGCAATCCTACTGACATAACAGTGCTGAGCTCCACAGACAAGTTGAGAAAGGGCAGAATGACCTCGCTTTTTAATATGCAGGCTGTGAAGTTCCTTTTTAGCTTTTGAAAAGCTACTTCCTCTCCTGGAAGGGAGGACTGTATTGCTTCTAAGGCAAGAAGGGAAGTTGGAATTTGGCCGGAGAACTGATAGTACTATCACGGGGTCCCAGAGGCCAGCTTTATGTCAATGATGAAAGCAGGGCTTCCCCTGTCACATACTTGCTGGACATTCTTGAAATGACTAATTTAATAGCAAAGATTGAATAAGTGCCTTTTATATGCCTGGCACCATTCTAAGTGCTTTTACGTTGAATAATTTAATCATGGTCTTTGCATTTAACAATCACAGCAAACTGAGGAGGTGGGTATAAAGATGGTCTCTGTTTTCCTCATGGGGAAACAGAGGCGCAGAGAGACGGAGAAGCCTGCAGATGACCAGTAAGTGGCAGATGTGGTATTCAAGCCCGGGCGCCCACCCTCTTGAGCATGCTCTGCTACCCATGCCTTAGACCACGTGTGTGCACACGACCGCCACTCCTCCACTTAGCCATTGATATGTTCAGTAGGCATGCACGAGCTCCTACTGTGTACAAGGAGCCGGGGGGCAGAAGACACCTTAGACATCATTCCTGCTTTAAGGAACACCACAATTCAGTTGTGAAACATATAGAGAAACAGGTAATGGAGACCCTACATCCCTCGGAACTGTTTTTAAGCTACTACATCATCCACCCATCCACTATCTTCTATTTCCATAAGACAAGGCTCAACCAAATATTTTTTTGCCACTATTGCCTTGCTGTGTATATGAGTCTGCTAGGACTGCCATAACAGAGACTTCATGTTGCTAAGTTGCTTCGGTCATGTCCAACTCTTTGTGACCCTATGGACTGTAGCCCACTAGGCTCCTCTGTCCATGGGATTCCCCAGGCAAGAATACTGGAGTGGGTTGCCATTTCCTACTCCAGGGCATCTTCGGACCCAGGGATTGAACACGCGTCTCTTATGTCTTCTGCATTGGCAGGCAGGTTCCTTAGCACTAGTGTTACCTGGGAAGCCCCTCACAGAGACTGGGTGGCTTTAAACAACAGAAGTTTATTTCTGGGAGCTAGAAGTTCAGGTTTTGAGTATCAGCCAGCTTGGTTTCTTCTGAGGACTCTCTCTCTCTTTAGCATTGTAGATGGCCATCCTCGCCGTGTGTTTTCAGCGGTCTTCTCTCAATACATATCTATGTCCAAAAGTGCTCTTCTTATAAGGACATGAGAACTGGGTTAGGGCTCATTCTAAAGACCTATTTTAACCTAATTACCTCTGTAAAGGCCCTTCCTCCAAACACAGTCACATTCTTAGGTACTCGGGTTAGGACTCCAATATGTGAATTTGAGGGGGACATGATTCAACCCATTACAATGTATTAACCCCTCCTCCCTAACAACTTCTCCAGAAAGTACTTTGACATCTTTAATGACTGTGAACCTCCAGCACTCAGAAGAAGTAAAAACCTTTCTCTGCTTGAGGCAGGGAAAGAAGAACATAATTATGTGTATTGCAAGCAAAGTATATAATTATGATGTTGTGAATGATTCCTAGGGGCAAGCTTTGGTTATTCAAAAACACTGCCTGGAATTGTTTTCACAGACTAATTTGACCTTCTCCTCATCACAAGATAGTACATATATGTGTACCATGAAGTAAAGTTTATCCTAATAACAAAGGATAAGTCAAACTTCTTTTTGTATCTCCCAGAAGTGGTTAGTATAATCTCAACATCTCTTGGGGCAGGAAAAAATTAAGAGTTGGTCCTAAGCGGATAAAGTAAACAAAAGAGTGGGAAAGTCTTCCTAAATAATTTCATGGTTAGACCCATTATCCATTTTAGTGACTCAAAGGTAGTGAATTTCACCTTTTTAATACAAAGAAATAATAAAATTATAATTTTACAATAGCTATTACAACTATTATTGCAAATAATAATAAACATATATACTATAAAATATAGGCCAATGTATAATGTAATACAATTAATCAAATATGTAATCTGTAGATAATATATAACATGTTATAATAAAAAAGTGGATGGCAGTTTGTAATTAGAAGTGTGTTAAAGTGACAATGTCATGTCACAATTTGAAATAATATTCAGATATTCCATGTTCATTTTTCAAGAGGGTAGACTATTCCTTTCCGGCACTAATACTTAGCTCTGTTCATCTCAAAACTTAATGTCTTTAAAAAGAAACTCTCATTTTTTTAAATATGACTGGACAAAATTCCACAGTGTTGATGTTTAATTCACTCTCCAGGTAATATAACTGAATTATTTAATGAATTGCATTCTAGCATTGTCTTACCCACTGAAGAATCCCTGTGGTATAATATTAATATAATTCCCTAATAAAAATTCACAGCTCACACCTTCATGTATTTCTGATGATTCATAGCAACATGTCCCAAATTGCTTAAGAGGGATTAACAGATTGCTTAAACCCCATTGTAATAGAAAATGACAATTTTATCATTGTGACTAAAGTAAATATTTTCTTTGGACATAAATGAATCATTTGTAAAAGAACACAAGGTAGGCTTACATCATGCATTTTCCCCAATAATTCAGTATTTTCCATTAGTATCCACCTGTTAAATCCATTAGAATAGCTTTTCATTTCTAAATGAAAGTTAAAGCTGGTATACTGAAGATATTTTCCACGAAGAACTTTAGTTTATCATAAGATCACATTTCCTTCCTTGAGGAATTTCAAATTGTTTGTAAACACAAATGTTGTAAGGATTAAGAACATCATTTCCTTACCCATAAAATCCAGATAATTTGGCAAACAAGGAATCATAGAAGACTTTTTTTTAATCTCCCATAATGCCAGAATTGTTCTGTTCTATTTTAAGGTCAAGTGTTAGAATAGATAATATTTAAGTTACCTCCTAATTTTAATATTTTTGCAATTTCCTGATTCTTCTAGATCACTATCAACCTGGCTAGAATAGTGTTTTTCAAAGAGTATGTGCATGCTCAGTTGCTCAATCATGTCCAACACTTTACAGCCCCATGGACTGTAGCCTGTCAGGCTCCTCTGCCCATAGGATTTTCCAGGCAAGAAATATGGAACAAGTTGCCTTCTCCTACTCCAGGGGATCTTCCTGTCCAGGGATCAAATGCATATCTCTTGTGTCTTCTGCTTTGGCAGGCAGATTCTTTACCACTGAGTCATCTGGGAAGCCTGTATTTCAAACAGTAAAGTATTATTATTATGTAAACCTCTTTTAAAGAAAAACATTTCTTTAGCTCCCAATGTTGACTTAAATTACTTTTGTAACAATTTACTTAAATAGATTCAAACAAAAATCTAGTTTTATTCTTACAATTCGTATACAACTATTAAAAACAAAACTTACTAAGTCAAGTAACACAAAAAATTAAAATAACTGATCAATTCATTCATTCCAGAATTATTAGGTGTGTCCTACATTCAAGGAAATAATCCAGGAGCTAGACTTACAGCAGTAAAGAGTATAGATGAAAATCCTTGCCTTTTCAGAATTTATTCTTATGGGGAAAGAGAGAGCAAGAAAGACAACAAAGTCAACTATATACTATGTTAAAAGGAAATTGGTTGGGGAAAAAAAAGAGTAGGACAGGAAGTGGATAATATTTTTAGCAGAGTGATCAAGGAAGCAAAGATTTGAAGAAGGCTGGGAGGAGGTGAGGGGGTGAGCCATGTAAATAGGNATCTTTGTGACTTAATGACTAATTTTAGTACTGTGTTTGCATTCCTTTTGTGTATGTATCTATTATAGATTGATTTGTTTTTACCATGAGGTTTGGTATGTATATGTACATCTATATGCATATATACATACACAGTTGTCATAAGTTTATGGTCTTAATTTCAAATGCATTTCCAATATCCTGCATATATACTTAACATCATGGTTGCTTGTTTTGATTTCATATGTGTGGATGATTTCTTACTTTTACAGGTGAACTTTCCCATTCATAATTTTCTTGTTTCCAACTTGGGGCTTTTTTTTTTTTTTTTTAATTCTTTTGTATTGCTTCTTTTATTTATTTATTTATTTATTATTTTTTTTATTGGCTTTGCCATGAGCAGAGGATTGACTCCACCTGACTTGTGTTTAACAGGATCACTCAGGCAGCTATGGAAGGGAAACTAGGCTGAATAAAGGCTTTCCAAGTGGATCATTTTCCTAGAGACACACTCCTGGATTCTCACATCCCGCTTCCTCTCATTGATGAGATTGGGAGAATCAGGAAGGTTCAGTCAACCATTTTCTCCTCTCTGTCTGGAATCTTCCCTCCAGAGAGGGTACACTCCGAGCCTCTCCCAGCTGTACAAAAGCTTAGAGAGGCAGGTTATACCTTGCACAGAGGTTCCGTTGTTTTTAGGGGTTAGTCTGCTTCATTTGAGGAAATGGCACACCACTCCAGTATTCTTGCCTGGGAAATCCCATGGACAGAGGAGCCTGGTGGGCCACAGTCCATGGGGTCACAAAGAGTCAGACATGACTGAGTGATTGAGTGCGTGCGCGCGCGCGCGCACACACACACACACACACACACACACACACACACTGCTTCATTCAGGAAGGAAACATTAGCTGGACTAAGAGTTACTTTGGCCAAGATGGCTAGGTCTTCGCCAAAATTCATTTTCTCTACCTTGTGGGTGTAGAACTAAATTTTCCTGCTTTCCCAATCTTCCTTAGTGTCAAGTGAAGCCATGCAACCGAGTTCCAGGTGATGGAACACGAATTTAACTTCTGTCTAGTACAGACACAAAAAAACCTCCGGTGTAATCTTTCACACTCACTCTTCGCAGTCTACTGCCAAACACAGAGACTTCAAAAAACACTCTAAAGCCCTTGAGGATAATAGAGTCATGTTATGAAAGGTCACTGAAAGTTGCCTGCCAAGCAGGACATCCTTGTTGGGCTTTGAATGAGTAAGAAATAAACTTTTGTTTTATTAAGCCACTGAGACTTTAGAGCTGGTTTGTTAGCAAAACAGCATTTCTTAACCATAACAAATACAAGTCAAATTCTCCAAAGAGCTTTTCTCAGTAATAAAACAAATATTGCTTCCGTCTATCTGAATCCTGGTCTATACCTCAATTTGTTCTAATCTTGGGAGAAGGAAGGGGATATTATTTATCAATTTCTTAAACCTCCAGCAGATTGTATAGTTCTCTTGGTGTATATGATATGGTTGCCTTGCCTGGAATGTAGGACCTAGAAGATGGGGGCCAGTCATTTGGTGGGTTTCACGTCTAAGAGTGTTCCACATTTTGGTCAATGTTCAATGGAAAATTTGCATAGGGAGCAGTGTATGGTCTCATCCCAGATGTTAGTGTTTTTTTTAAATTCTTGCATTATACCCTCAACAAATTTTTCTATGTACCATATTGCTGATAATTCCAGAAATTGTTGCCTATAGTTCCAGAGGGCAGCCCAGTTTCATAAATGAGAAAGTGGCCTAACCCACACGTTTAGGATAGCTGATTCATATTACATGAGTACACCCAAGTGTTGGTGTGGTCCAATCTTTCCTAAATAATGAAGTTAAAATTCTATGAATGGTGTTGTGAACATTTCTTACATCAAGCAATTATGTTTTGTTATCATATAATATTGGAGCCTGTGATAAAAAAATATTGAAGAAGGAAAGTTTCACCTATAGTTTTCCTCCCAAAGCAAATAAGGTCAAAGTTTCTATCATTTGGATCCATAATATGACACAAATCTAAAAGTTATTTTGACCTATTCAACAGGACAAAGACTATTTCTGATTTATTAAATGTGCACGTGTATGTAATAACAAAGTAGTCAATCCCATTGCTGGCTATATTACATCTCCTTTTCCTGAATCCTAGAAAGATTTAACCAGCAAAGTTAAGTTCTCCCTTCTGATGTACTAGGAAAAGGGACAATGAGAAGATGGTTATGTCCCAGTGAGCAGTAGGTAGAAGGCAGTGGGACACTGAAAATCCCCACATCCTAGACACCCACTGAGGCAGCTGCGGTTGATGTTACATTGTCCTGACACAGTGATAACCCGAGACCCAGCTTGACTCCTCAAAATTGTCATAAGATATGAAAGTAGGGAACCTGAGCCATGGCAGAACCTGAGCATTGGATCTTCCATGAGATATAGTCGCCCAAGGAGGCCCTGGCCCAGGAGAGATTTCTATCTTGGATGAAGAGATGGTTGTGCAGTTGATACAATTTCTGTCTGTTACTTTTTGTCTAGACATGAGAAAATGAGAATTTCTTTTTCTTTTTGTCAGACCTGGTTTTAAAGATTATTCAATTTAGTGTGGCCATGCCAAAATACAGCAAAAGTTGAAGTAGGCTATAAATCGTTGGCTAGCCCACAGAAATTATTCTGTAATAAAAAGTCAACCATATGGATGATTCATGTTGATGTATGGCAGGAACCAACGAAATGTTGTAAAACAATTATCCTCCAATAAAAAAGAAATTTCAAAAAGGAAGAAAAGTCAGTTATACTAATTAAAAGAATACAAGTGTTCACATGCATACACACATATACAGGCATACACACTCACTCTTATTCATTAGAAATTATCTATGCATATTTAGCTATATAGCCAATTTTAAAATTATCTTCATAATAACTTTATATTTCTTTGTTGCTTGACTCATATTAAGGTAAGCTTCATAATAGTCTCCATTTTGCACATTTTTATTAGTTTAATCTTATGTCAAGTACTCTTGCCTGGAAAATCCCATGGATGGAGGAGCCTGGTAGGCTGCAGTCCATGGGGTCGCTAAGAGTCGGACACGACTGAGCGAGTTCCCTTTCACTTTTCACTCTCATGCATTGGAGAAGGAAATGGCAACCCACTCCAGTGTTCTTGCCTGGAGAACCCCAGGGACAAAGGAGCCTAGTGGGCTGCGGTCTATGGGGTCGCACAGAGTCGATCACGACTGAAGCGATTAGCAGAAATAGCAGTAACATTCATGTCAAATGAAAATATTCACAATTCCATTTGTATTTATTTCTTCATAGGCCAGTGGGTTTTTTTTGATCACTCTAATATTATTTTGTAAATGATTTAAATTCTATACAGTTTTGCCATTAAAAAACTTACATAACACACTCAATTAGATAAAGTTCAGAAAATTATTTACCTAGTTATAAACACTGCCTAGTGTGGGAATTGAGGTGTTTTACTATTTATTAATTTTTTAAAATTCTCACCTCTTTTCCAGATGTTAGTGTTTTTTTAAAATTCTTGCATTATACCCTCAACAAATTTATTCAAATTATCTATGGTTCTCAACCTGGCCACACATTAGAAGCCCTTGGGTTGCTTTTAAAATTACCATTGTTAGAGTCCCACCTCAGGTCAATTGAGTCCAAATCTCAGATATTTGGATTCTGAGATCTCAGATATTTATATTCTGCAAAAATAAAAACAAAGCAAAAAACATCTGGGCAATTCTAATAAGAAGTCAGAGTTGAGAATACTGACTTATTCCAAAGGTTGCAACATGGACCTAAATGAAGTAATTTGACTGTCCTCTCTTACATATCTGTCATCACCAATAAATATGTGGTTGTTAGTCGAGAGTTGAGAATTAAGAATTAATGATAAGAGTGACTTGAAATCTGAAAACTACACCCAGATTTTACACTCTCACTAAATATGATCAAATATGTATTAATATATCTGGATTGAAAATTTAAAGATGTCTTAAATTACTTCTATAGCTAATTGGAGAGCTAGATATACAAGCAAATACACATATATGTATTTCTGTTTTCTTTCTTGTAGTGGATCCTTGCCAACTATTTGCTTTAATAGCACAGAATCATTCTGTGCTTAGTTGCTCAGTCGTGTCTGACTCTTTGCAACCCTATGGACTGTAACCTCCTAGGCTCCTCTGTCCATGGGATTCTCCAGGCAAGAATACTGAAGTGGGTTCCCATGCCCTCCTCCAGGAGATCTTCCTGGCCTAGGGATTAAACCCGAGTCTCTTATGTCTCCTGCATTGGCAGGTGGGTTCTTTACTACTAGAACTACCTGGGAAGTCACAGGAATAATTCCTACTATAGATCATGATATAGGAAACTTATTTAATGTCTGATGATCAGTTGTGATAGCAGAACCAGTAGCACACTGTAACAGTAAGAGTAAGTATTTACTTAGTGTTACTATGAGGAAATTATTATTCTATGCGTTTGATACAAGTGAATTTTAGTCTGTTTTGTATGTATCCTTATTATCTCCATTTTATATGCTCCACAGGTATGCCTCAGTTGCACTGTTTCAATGTTTTCCCTTGGATTTCGTAGGGGTAGAAATGTCCATTTGACCTTGGTTTTTTTTTTTTTTTTTTTTTTTGCAAAAATGTAGTCAGGAACATTGATTACCATGCTACAATAATAATCACAATGAAAGTGAATATATTTAAATGAGGAATAAGGAAAAATATATCTCTAAAGACAAATCATCTTTATTTTTTCACCAAAGAAACAAAATCTATGTAATCTAGTATCTTTCCTACTAGGAAATTTTGACTAAATTCAGCACAGAAGAACAGTAATTAATATATTCTTGTGCTGGTCACATTTTTCTTCCTCCTCCTCTTATTTAATTTACTTTTTTATTGTTAATTGGCATAGTTTCTATTATATTTGATTTTACCGATTGTCAACAATTGTTTTTCTGGAATAGGGAAAATACAAATGGGAAATAAATATCTTAAATGACCAGCATTTCAATCGAAACCTTAGAGAAATTTCCATACTTAAAGTTCAGACCAGAGGATGTGTGGTTCTGTCCTATAGATATAAATATTCTATTATCAAATTTAAATGCTTGGCTGAAGCAGTATTTCTCGTTACTGGGGTTGCCTTGGTTAATTACCTTGCCTGTTCCTCCTTTCTTCTTTCTTCCCTTCCGTATATATTTATTGAAAATCCAGTATACGTCAGCTCTATACTTTAGGAATACAGATNATAAATATTCTATTATCAAATTTAAATGCTTGGCTGAAGCAGTATTTCTCGTTACTGGGGTTGCCTTGGTTAATTACCTTGCCTGTTCCTCCTTTCTTCTTTCTTCCCTTCCGTATATATTTATTGAAAATCCAGTATACGTCAGCTCTATACTTTAGGAATACAGATAGGATATCTACTTTCATGACATTTAATTCTAGTATTTAGGAAAGAATCATAGCCCTGGAGAAAATATTATCCAAAGTAATTATTATTTTCCTCTGATGGAAAAAATGTATAATTATTCCTTTCTTCTGTCAGCGAAAGATGGAATCATCCCTGTCCTAAATTTTCTGGTGTCTAAGCGTATGCATGCTTCTAAAAGCATTAAGGAGCATCACCTAGGAAACTGAGTTATTTAGCCACAAAGTCTAGTATGGAGACAGTCTTTTGCACAGAATTCCTGCTCATTTCTTATCAACTGGACTGGGCTCCTCCAAAGCAAAGTATCTCTGAGAACCAGCCTCCAAAGCAATAGCGTTGAACATGACAATTGCCAACTGTAGAATACTTCAACACAGCTCAGTCTTCATCAGTGGGCCATAGTTACTGGCACAGGAACTGAAAAGGCTGATCAGCTATGCACTGTGAGAATCAGAATTATGTGTTTGGAATAGTGGCTTTTGAGCCAATGCATGTCACATTACAGAACACAAAGTCTTACCTAGTCAAACAGCAGTTATAGCTCTTCACAAGAGGATAAGCCCCACATACATGCAATATGGTGAGGATACTTGTTTTCCCTTTTACACACTTTATTTTTCCCCCACGTTTTGAGGAAGATAATAAATGAAAGGAATTTTTTTTTTTCTAGGAAGGATGGTCAGGGGAAATATCTCTGAGAAAATGGTGTTTAAAACTAAAGGAAGGAGAGAACAGATGGCGAAGGAGTAGGTGGACGTGGAGTATGTCTCTCTCTATGGATACATCAGGAATACACCTTCAGACACAGAAGTGTATGCAGAATACCAACTGAGAGCGGACAGGAGTACCTGACCAGAGGAAAAGAATATATAGAACCACGCAAAACTTGGTAGGATGGAGGAACTAAGGGGAAAGACAGGAGTGTTAGTAGGACTGGACCTGCCCTGCAGGTGTGGGCACTGAAGCAGGGGTCCCATCCCCATACAGGGGCAGTTGTCTGAGTCAGAAGAGAAACACTGAAGGCTGAGAGTGAAACAGCTGATCTGTGGCAGCCTAGATGGAATGAGAATCAGACAGTCCTTGCCTCAGCCATGCCACACATATCCCACAAGGTGCAGACCCCTACAAGGTGCAGTGACTGGGAGCTGGAGTATAGGGATTGTGGAGCAATCCCAGGGCGAGGGCTTCTGTTGACTGCAGAGAGACAGATCGAGGGGATGTGAGGGAGGAGATTGTGATGGGAAGTGCCTGTGGAAGAAAGCCAGGCAGCCATGGAAGCAAGGCTGTACTGCTGAGTCACGCGTAGCAGGTGGAGCCATCACCACAGCCTCTCACTCCCCACAGGCCCCCATCAGCAGTTGAACAGTAGAGAGGCTGGCCCATCAAGCGCCTGACACATGGAACTACTGAGTAGAACCCCATCCAGGGTGCCCCTTTAAGTGCCTGACATGCTGCTCTACAGAGTAGGACCCCAGCCGGGGGCCCCTCTATGTGCCTGATGCCCCAAACAACAGAGAAGGACCCCAGGCAAGGGAGCCCTCTAAGTGCCTGAATGGATGGAGCTATGGAGAAAGACTGGCCAAAGAGGCCTTCTGATTGCCAGCTACAAGAGGCTCAAAAAAAGACTCTGAAAGGGCCATAACTCCTGCGGCGGAGGCAGTCCGTGTCTCTGCACACTTGGTGCCGCCAGGGTCCCTGCAGCCCAAGCAGCTGCAACACCTCCAGAGCTGGCCCTCACCGGGGCAGACCCAAGTCCTCCAGGGCAGCCTCAGGAGCAAACCTCAGTGGACAAGCCACATGTAGAGATGGAAATAAAACCACAATTGAAACCCGGGGGCAGTGTGGCTAAAGAAGAAGACCCAAAACCTTTCCACCAGTTGTACAAGCTGCAGGTTAAATTCTCATGATCAACTGGGCAGACTCTGTCTATGGAATACATAAAAGGATATTGCGAGCTCCCACAAAAGAATATGTACTATCTCTGATAGCTGTGGACATCAGAGACAAGAACACACAGGAGTAGGACCAGATTAGAGTCTGAGCTGCCCCCACAGCAGGTCCAGAGACCAGCACAGTGTTGGAGGGCATCCAAAGGAGGTGAGGTGGACTGTGACTCCCAGCGAGGGAAAGGACTCTGACAGCAGTGACTCAAGAAAAACATTTATTATTATTATGTTTTCACTTGTTATGTAGATTTCTTTGGATTTTCTCTCTTTTTTTTCACCCCTTGTTGTAGTTGTTAATGTTATTGGCATTATGAAATTAGAAATGAAAAAGGAGAGGTTACAACAGACAATGCAGAAATACAAAGGATCCTGAGACTATTATGAACAACTATATGGCAATAAAATGGATAACCTGGAAGAAAAGGACAGATTATTAGAAAGGTTAAATCTTCCAAGACTGAACCAGGAAGAAATAAAAATTATGAACAACCCAACCCAGCACTGAAATTGAAGCTGTGATCGAAAATCTCCCCCAAAACAAAAGACAAGGACCAGATGGCTTCACTGGAGAATTCTATCAAATATTTAGAGAAGAGATAATGCCTATCCTTCTAAAACTCTTTCAAAAAACTGCAGAGGAAGGAACACTTCCAAACTCATTCTACAAGGCCACCATCACCCTGATACCAAAACCAGACAAAGACAACACACACACACACACACACACACACACACACACACACACACACTACAGGCCAATATCACTGATGAACACAGACACAAAAATCCTCAACAAAATTTTAGCAAACAGAATTTAGCAACACATCAAAAAGCTCATACACCATGATCAACTTGGGTTTATTCCAGAGATACAAGGATTCTTCAATATATGCAAGTCAATCAATGTGATATACCATATTAACAAATCAAAAGATAAAAACTATATGATAATTTCAATAGATGCAGAAAAAGGCTTCGGCAAAATTTATCACCCATTTGTGATTAAAACTCTTCAAAAAATGGTCATAGAAGGAACCTACCTCAACATAGTAAAGACCATATATGATAAGCCTATAGCAAACATTATTCTCAATGGTGAAAAACTGAAAGCATTCCCCCTAAGATCAGGAACAAGACAAGGGTGTCCACTTTCACCACTATTATTCGATATAGCTCTGGAAATCCTAACTACAGCTATCAGAGAAGAAAAAGAAATAAAAGGAGCCCAGATCAGAAAAGAAGTAAAGCTCTCACTGTTTGCAGATGACATGATACATAGAAAACCCTAAAGATAGTATCAGAAAATTACTAGAGCATATCAGTGAATTTAGCAAAGTTGCAGGATACAAAATCAATACATAGAAGTCACTTGCATTTCTATATATTAACAATGAAAAATCAGAAAGAGAAATTATGGTATCAATCCCATTCACCATTGCAACAAAAAGAATAAAATATTTAGGAATAAACTTACCTAAGAAGACAAAATAACTGTACATGGAAAATTATAAGACACTTGTGAAAGAAATCAAGGATGACATAAACAGATGGAGAGATATTCCATGTTCCTGGACAGGAAGAATCAATATTGTGAAAATGACTATATTGCCAAATGCAATCTACAGATTCAATGTTATCCCTATCAAGTTACCAATGGCATTTTTCACAGAACTAGAACAAAAATTTCACAATTCATATGGAAACACAGAAAATCCCAAGTAACCGAAGCAGTCTTGAGAAGGAAGAATGGAGCTGGAGGAATCAACCTTCTTGACTTCAGATTATATGACAAAGCTACAGTCATCAAGACAGTATGGTGTATGTGTGTGTGTTAGTTGCTTAGTTGTGTCCGACTCTTTGCAACCCCATAGACCGCAGCCCACCAGGCCCCTGCGTCCATGGGATTCTCCAGGCAAGAACACTGGAGTAGGTTGCCATTTCCTTCTCCAAAAGAAACTATAGAAAGAAAGAAAGTGAAGTCGCTTAGTCGTGTCCGACTCTTTGCGACCCCATGGACTGTAGCCTACCAGGCTCCTTCATCCATGGAATTTTCCAGGCAAGAGTACTGAAGTGGGTTGCCATTTCCTTCTCCAAGACACTGTGGTACTGGCACAAAAACAGAATATAGATCACTGGAACAAGATAGAAAGCCCCGAAACAAACCCATGAACTATGGGTACCTTATTTTTGACAAAGGAGGCAGTGGGGCAAAGACTGCCTCTTCAATAAATGGTGCTGGGAAAACTGGACAGCTACACGCAAAAGAATGAAATTAGAACACTTCCTAACACCAGATAAAGTCAACATGGATTAAAGACCTAAATGTAAGCCCAGACTATAAAACTCTTAGAGAAAAACGTAGCCAGAACACTCAATGACATAAATCAAAGCAGAATCCTCTATGACCCTCCTCCTAAAGTAATGGAAACAAAAACAAAAATAAACAGGTGGGACCTGATTAAACTTAAAAGCTTTTGCACAGCAAAGGAAACTATAAGCAAGGTGAAAAGACAACCCTCAGAATGGGAGAAAATGATAGTAAATGAAACAACTGACAAAGGATTAATTTCCAAAATATACAACTAGCTCACCACTCAATACCAGAACAACAAACAACCCAATCAAAAAGTGGGGAAAAGACCTAAACAGATATTTCTCCAAAGAAGACTTACAGATGGCTAACAAACACTCATTTGCTCAGCATCACTCATTATTAGAGAAATGCAAATCAAAACTACAATGAGATGTCAGAATGACCATCATCAAAAAGTCTACAAACAATAAATGCTGGAGAGGGTGTAAAGGGAACACTCTTGCACTGTGGTGGGAATGTAAATTGATACAGCCATTATGGAAGACGTTATGGAGATTCCTTAAAAAACCAGGAATAAAACCACTGTGTGACCTAACAATCCCACTCCTAGGTATATACCCTGAGGAAACCAAAGTTGAAAAGCACACATGTATCCCATTGTTCGTTGAATCACTATTTACAATAGCTAGGATGTGGAAGCAACCTAGAGGTCCATTGACAGATGAATGGGTAAAGAAGTTCTGTTACATATACACAATGGAATATTACTCGGCCATAAAAAGGAATGTAGTTGAGTCCGTTCTGATGAGGTGGATGAACCTAGAACCTATTATACAGAGTGAAGTAAGTCAGAAAGATAAAAAGAAAGATCACAATCTAACATATATATATGGAATCTAGAAAAATGGTACTGAAGAATTTATTTGAAGGGCAGCAATGGAGAATTAAAGAGAATAGACTTATGGACATAGGGAGAAGGGAGGAGAGGGTGAGATGCATGGAGAGAGTAACATGAAAACTTTATATTACCATATGTAAAATAGATGGCCAATGGGAATGTGCTGTATATCTCAGGAAACTCAAACAAGGGCTCTGTATCAACCTAGAGGTGTGGGATGGGGAGGGAGATGGGAGGGAGGTTCAAAAGGGAGAGGATATATGTATATCTATGACTGATTCATGTTGAAATTTGACAGAACACAACAAAATTCTGTAAAGCAATTTTCCTTCAATTAAAAATAAATAAATAAAGGAAGGGCTTCCCTGGTGCTCAGTGGTAACAGATCCGCCTGCCAATGCAGGGGATACAGGTTCGATCCCTGGTCCGGGAAGAGCCCACATGCCATGGAGCAACTAAGCCCATGGCCACAAGTACTAAGCCAGCACTCTAGAGCCTGGGGGCCAAACTTCCAGAAGTCCACAAGCCTAGAGCCCGTGCTCTGCAACAAGAGGCGCCACTGCAATAAGGAACCCGTGCACCACAACTAGAGAGTCGGCCCCATTCCCCACAGCTGAAGAAGGCCCATGCGCATCACCAGAGACCCAGCACAGCCAAAAATAAATAAATAAATAAATCTTTTTAAAAAAAAGCAAAGGAAGAAGAACTTACATTTGTTAATTCTACATTCTCAGTCCTCCCTTCCCCAACACCTCCCCCCTGGCAACCGCAAGTCTGTTGTCTATGTCTGTGAGTCTGTTCCTGCTTTGGAGACATATAGGATGGATGAACAACAAGGTCTTACTATATAATCCAGAGCATTATATTCAATAACCATAATGAGACTAAGCCATAATGGAAAGGAATGTGAAAAAATGTCTATATGAAAAAAGCATGCAACTGAGTCACTTTGCCTTTCAGCAGAGACTGGCACACCACTGTAAATCAACTATACTTCAATTTAAAAAAAAAAAGTAAAAGATGCAGCAGTGGCTCTGAGAATGCTAAGGAAAAGAGCATTCTAGACACAGGGACTTTTGTACAGAAGCCCTGGGACTTTTTTCCCCCCTCAATTTGAGGATCTAAACAAAAACCAGGGGAAGTCCCTGGTGGTCCAGTGGTTAGGACTCCACAGTCTCACTGCCAAGGGCCTAGGTTTGATCCCTGGTTGAAGAACTGAGGTCCTGAAAGCCACATGGCATGGCCAAGAAAAAAAGAAACCCAGTGTGGCTGAGGCGATAAGAGGAGGGTACCAGCCTGAGGAAAGGGCAGGAGCGGTTCGCCAAGTCATGGAATCCTTCAGTGAGGTGTGGGATGGCCCAACCAGATTTACACTTAGAATTCACTTGAATTACTGTGTTGAGTCCCATGGAGGAGGGAAGCCTGAGCCCAGTTCCCAGTCTTGCTGAGATGGTTGGTAAGCTAGACTAAGGTGGTAACAGGGGAGGTGGAGAGGAGAGAGTAGGTTTATGATTTTTTTTTTTAAGATTGAATTAACAGAATTGGCTGATGGGTTAGATATACAGGTGGCTGAGGGGCAGTTGTGAGGAAAAGAAAGGAATGAAGCACTACTCCTGGCTTGAGTACATGAGTGAGTGATGGTGCCATTTGTTATACGATGAACATAGGAAGGGGAAGAATCAGGAGTTCAGAATTTGACATATGAATTGTGTGATGTCCATTAATCATCAACAGGGACATGGAAATTAGGCAATGAGATGACTCTGGGGCTTCGGAAAAAAAGATTTAGGAATCATCAGCTATCAGCAGGTATGAAAGACAAGATACTAAAACTGGAAACAGATCACTTAAATAAAGTACAAAATGATGAAAAATGGGCCACAGCAACCCATGGGGTTTTTAAGAACCCTCAGGGGCAGAGCCCTAGGGAACCCAAGAGTTACTCATCAAACTGAGAGTGGTTCAGAAGAATTAAGAAAGGCGAGAGCATCTCAAGCAGAAGGCATGGGAGACTACATCCAGTGCTGCTGAGAGGTTACATGAAGGACAAAAATGTTTCCAGTGGGGCACTTCCCTGGTGGTCCAGTCGTTAAGACTCCACCCGCCCATGCAGGGGACAGGAGTTTGAACCCCAGCCCAGGAAGATTTCTTGTGCTTTGGGGCACCTAAGTCCAGTGTGCCACAACTACTGAGCCCACATGCTCCACACCAAGAGAGGCCATCACAATGCAGACTCCGCGCACTGCAGCTGGAGAGTCAGCTCCCACCCACGGAAACTAGAGAAAGCCGTCCCGTAGCAGCGAAGGCCCTGCCTTCTCTATCTTCAGGTTGTTTGAATCCAGAGATTCAAAACTCGCTGGTCTGGGGAACCAACTGCATTCACTGTACTATTTCACTTTATACGAGGGACTTGAGCATCTGTCTATTTTGGTATTTGGCCCCGGCTCCTGGAACCAATCCTCCGTGGATTCGAAGGGATGACTGTATGCCAGAATGAGTAATGAATCATTCCACAGTCTCGACCTAAAATCAAACTAGACACTGGGCTGAGATTAAAACCCTGACACCTGCTCCTTTCAGTCCTAAGGCTGTCTCCTTCAATTTTGACGCTTGCTGTTGACCAGCCCTGTGGGAATGGGGCTTTATTGTAAAAGGGAAATTATTCATAAAAATATTGTTTCAAATTGTTGTTGTTCAGTTGCTAAGACTCTTGGCGACCCCATGGACTGCAGCATGCCAGGCTCCCTTGTCCTGGATACTCTCCCCTCCTCTCCGCTCTGGTAATTTTGACAAAGTACAGTTTACAGCTGTTCATGACCACAGTTGTTGTGGTCAGTCAGCGTGAAATTCTCTGAATGTCTTCATGTGTAGATACATCCTCCCCCATTTCAGTCTTCTGGTAAAAGAGGACAAGATGATTTTTAAAAGGACAGAGAAAGAAAAGACGCCAGGTTTTTAAATGTACCGAATAAAAAGTAATAGTTTAGAACAAAAATTTGAACCATATAAAAAACAATTAAGAGAAAGAGAAAAGAGACGTGGTGAAAAGTTTTCTGTTGGTTTTGGCTCAAGTCCCAAGTGAGGTTTTCTAGGCTGACTTTCCATATCTAGTTACTCAAAAACATTCATGACATAAAGTTGTTTGGATGGGGATGTGGTTAATAAGAAAAGCAAAAAAGGCCAAACTAAATGTTAAAATCGTGTCAAAGACTGAAATAAGTAGAACTCACTTGATGATACAAAGGAGCAAAAAAGAAAAAAAAAGTTGCTAGCAAAGTATCATCTTCTGAAATTTGGAGAGTTAGTAAAGGAATAAAGAATAGAGAAATGAGTAGTGTTAGTTTCATGCACGTTCTCCAAAATAAATACACGTATCCATAATCTTCCATTTCCGTTCGCTGTACTTGCAGCAAAAGGGACTGCTGGACTCCAAAAGTTCTTCTACTTTGTCTGGAGAGTTAGTATGTGGTCTCAGAGAAGCTATACAGCCCATCCATGCAGCAGGGTAAACTGGCACGAAGGAGGTAAAAGCGATTTCATAGGCGCAGAAATGAACAAAAGGAATCAGCAGAGGCATGAGAAGTAAAGGTACAAATCAGAGTCAAGTTCATGGATAAGACGGTGGATATTTAAGACAGAGAAGAATACCAAGGCAACAGCATGGCCCTTACAACACTAGCTGGCTTTCCAGTACTGACCAGACTGCCAATAACAAAAGCCCCCTTCTGCCTTTGCTACAAGTATTACCTCAGGCACTTTTGTAAAGGGACTAAGCTCATTCTGAGAATTCAGTAAATCAGTCTATATAAAGAACTTAGAACACATAGTGCCTACATATATATTAAGTATACAAAAATCGCATCTCTTTGTTACTGTTTATTATTCATCTCACTGACAGACACCCCACTGTGAGCCAGACTTGCCCCAGATGCTTGGAATATGGAAGGCCCACATTAGGGGCTTCCCTGGTAGCTCAGCTGGCAAAGAATCTGCCTGCAATGCAGGAGACTCTGGTTCGTTCCCTGGGTTGGGAAGATTCTCTGGAGGAGGGCGTGGCAACCCACTCCAGTATTCTTTCCTGGAGAATCCCCATGGACAGAGGAGCCTGGAGGGCTACAGTCCATGGGACGGCAAAGAGTCAGACATGACCGAGTGACTAGGCACAGCACAGGATGTCCCTAGAGGAGGGGCTCTGCAAACCTAGGCCCCTGTAGGTTCTCTGTGCAAACTTGGCTTAATCGTCACTATTTTGTTATTTCCATGTAGTACTTCTTGCTCTCATTGAATTCTTCTTATGTGTGTGTTTTTAAAACTACCACATGCTGCCTTCTAAATTCCCTTGGATGTATCCGTCCATCTCTAAAACTAGACTCTAAACTCCTTGCGAGGAGGACTCCTGTCTGCTCCTCAGGACAGAGCTTAACACAAACGAGGCAATTATACATTAAAAAAAAAAAAATCAATAAACAGTCTTTCTTGAAAAGTGTTTTGGACGTTAAACTTTCTAGACCTTGTTCCCTTCTACTCCTCTTGTCCTGACCTCCCTAGGATCTCATCATCCATGAGCCCTTTAGGATCTTCCTACAGTCCTAGGAGAAGGTGAAATCACTCCAGTTTCAAAGTGAAAATTGTGGCTCCGCACTGTGAAAACTGCCCGTGGCAGGACTGAGATCCTAGTCTGGTTCATCTGCTATCAAAGCTCCGCCTCCACCCAGCACATTGTATCTTCCCTCCAAGCAAATGTAAGATGAAAAAAAAAAAAAGAAAGAAAGAAAGAAAATCATTGAGACAGGCCATAGGATACCGAGTATCACAGGATGTTACTCCTTAGGAAATGGATTTTTTTCTTTTTCTGGCTGTGTTGCAGCTTGCAAGATCTTAGTTCCCTGATCAGTAATTGAACCTGGGCCATAGCAATGAGAGTACCAAGTCCTAACCATTGGACTCCCAGGAACTTCCAGGAAATGAATTTTTAAAACAATAATGCCAGTCCTCACATGTAAAGTAATGTGAGTCCCCTATTATATTTTGAGAATTCTTCCCCCCCTTATGTGGGAAATATTTTTAAAGAGATCCCCCCTTTTCAGTCATGGGGATAGTTATTCAGGAGCTTATTGTGAAGAAAAGACCTACCCTGAAGAATTGAACAAGCATCAGTTTTTTTTTTAATTGCAATCAATCAATCAAATCAAATTAAAAAATACAATATGGTCTAAACCTTGTGCCTTGAAACTTTTCCCCATTAAGCTTTTATTAAGCCATTAAAACATGCATATGTAGGAGTAACTGTACTTTCAAGTCTTTGTTTTCTCGAAGTCTACTGTAGAATGTCCTAACATGCAGCACGTATGAGTGGCAAGATGCCAAAGCAAAGCAGTGTCAAGGCTGAGGGCTTCATAAAGTCCCATTTGCTGGCATTTGGAGAAATGGGAGCCTCCCATTTTCTACTGGGGCTTGTCGACTTAAAAAATGCATAATGTGAGAGCTGAGATTTAAGTTTTATTGGGGCAAAATGATGACTGTAGCCTGGGAGACTGCATCTCAGATAGCTCTGAGAGACTGCTCTAAAAGGTAGGGGAAGGTCAGTATATATGTGAGCTTGGTGAAGGGAGAGTACGTGCAATTGAGGACATTTTTTTTTTTTTTCAAAAGTTTTCTACTTGTCACAAAGAGCAGACGTCCCCATGAAGGATTTTAGTGCTTTTCTACATATGAGATACAAGAACTGAGCTCATAAAATCAGCTCTTGAAAATATTAACTATCTGAAGACCTGCTTGGCCAGTTCACTGCCCTCCACCAATCCCTGCCCCAGCACAGATTGCCTCACTTTTGATGCCCACCAGGGACTCCTTTCAGGGAGTGCTAAAGGTCAGCAACAGCACATGATTTAATCCTTGTAGAGGTGTGTGCGTTCTTAGCTGTTCAATCATGTTCCATTCTTTGCGACCTCATGGACTGCAGCTCACCCGGCTCCTCTGTCCATGGGGATTTTCCAGGTAAGAATACTGGAGTGGGTTGCCATACCCTCCTATAGGGGATCTTCCTAACTCAGGGATTGAACCCAGGTCTCCTGCATTGCAGGCCGAGTCTTTACCATCTGACCCACCAGGGATAGCAAGTACCAACGGCAAGTTCCAATTTGTAGCCGACAGGCTGCTCTTTATTTCTGACTTGGACACATACATGTTGCATGCGTTTAGGTTAAAGCTGCCTCTACCATTAATGAAAATAAGAAAACCTCCTTACACCAAAGAGCCCTGAGGAGAACCACTCATTCTTTCTGGCCTGGGCTGCTTGGCTGGTGGAGAGAGTCCCTCTCAGGTATGGACTCACCACTAAACTGTCTTCTGGTGATATTTCAAAAGCAAATACTTTAGGGAACTCCCCTTACTTTGGGGTATGGTATCTGAAGTGAGACCAACCTCTGGAAAAGCAATTTGGCCATCCAAAGTATGTGTCAATAACTTGAAAACTGTTCATGTGCTTTGATCCAATAATCTTCCTTCTGGAATTTTATGCTGGGGAAAATTACATGAAATTGCCATTTTAATATCTCTAGGCACTTTGAACCTAAAATATTCTAAAACTCTGGATTCTTTTATTTTTTATTGAAGGATAATTGCCTTACAGAATTTTGCTGTTTTCTGTCAAACCTCAACATGACTCACCCGTAGGTACACATATATCCCCTCCCTTTTGAACCTCATCTCCCTCCCCATTTCACCCTTCTAGGTTGATCCAGAGCCCCTGTTTGTAAACTTTGGATTCTTATCCCAATCACTTTCTCCCGCATCTCCCTCATCTCAGAAAATGACCACTCCTTCTGCCCGTTGCTCAGGCTCCAAACTGTAGGGAGCTTCTGCAATTCTCTTTCCTTCATATTCCATTTCAAACACACCAGAGAATACTGTCTGCTCCATCTTCAAAATATATCAAGAATCCAATTCTCCTCGGCATATTCAGCACCACCTTCTTGGCATAAGAGATCATCTTCTGTTTCTGAATTATGGCTATAGCTCCTGTTTGTTTTCCTTGTTTCCATACTGGCTCCAATACAGTCAGAACAAACTGCTAGACATGCACAGTCTGCCTGTCAGCTTTATGTCACTTCCCGGCTTCAAACGCTCCAAAGGTTTTTTTCTGTCACTCAGAATAAAATCCAAAGTGTTGGCCCACCTCTCATCTCTCTGATTTCTTCTCTTTCACTCTTTCTTCCCCTCACTCCTCTCCATTCTCAATGGTTTCTTTGCCATAGTCCAAGCACATCAAATATAATACAATCACCCTTCAGGATTATTGCGTTTATGATGCTCTCTTTCTAGGATAACCAGTGTGCCCCAAATGCACATAGATCCCTCACTTTTAGGATTCTGTTCAGAATTCATCACATCAGAGCAGCTGATCCTAGCATAAAATAGCACCTAATATAAGTGAGCTCACCCTCCCACACTCTGTTGCCTTTCTCTTCATTGTACTTGTTAGTGCCTGGCACTACCTACGACTTAAATTCTTTGACCCTCGTCTATTTGATATTTCCTATTGGATACCCAGCCTAGTGGTTCAAGTAGTGTTACTGGGTAAAAAGGAGCACTGTGCTAAAGAACAGCAATCATCAGTATAAGGCTGGAAACAAGGCCATGCCCTCGAAACGGACTTTTTATTTTATCATGAATTGGATTTCTGCTTCTCTGAGATAGTAGCCGGTAGAAATCAAGATCTTAAAGATTATCATTATTATTTTTTGAATCATGTAAGAGCAAGGTGCAGACAGAATGCCTCATCACTACTAAATACTTCAGTGTACATATTCCCCACATAAGGAACTTCTACATAGCTACAAGATAAACATTCAAATCAGGTAATCAGCATTTATAAGACACTACCAACCAATCCACAGACCTCATTCCATTTTTGCCAACTGTTTTGTTTTTCCTGTCCAGTTCAGGGGCCAATCCAGAATTGTTCATTGCATTTAGTGGTCATGCCTCTTAAATCTCCTTCAAGATGTAACAGAAAGGATGTGGCACTCTGCTCAGCACAACATATCAGGAGGCACGTGATGCGACCGGTTCCCTTCCTGCTGATGTTCATTTGATCACCTGGCCAATTTTGGTGTCTTCCAGGGCTCTCTTCAATGAATTTACCATTTCCCTCCATGTAATCAATAGATACTTTTCAGAAGATATGTTAAGACCAGGCTGACATGCTGCTTCACATGAAACACCCAGTCACCAGCCTCAGCATAGAGAACTCTGGCCACAATCAACCAATACAGGCAAATGATGACTTACTATGTCTACCAGTGTTTTTTGTTTGTTTTAGGGCATACAGCATGTGGGATCTTACTTCCCAATCAGGAATCAAACCCATGTCCCTTTCATTGGAAGCATAGAGTTTTAACCACTGGGCCATCAGGGAAGTCCCCTATCAACCTTATTTAGTTGAAATTCTTCATAAGGAAGACCTGTCCTTTATTTCCCACTTATTTATTTATTCCACTTATTATATGATTATTCATTCATTCATTTATATTAGCATAGATTCATGGATTTCTATTTTACCCAATAGGTTGCAGTCAGTTACTATCATTATTTATTTTGATACCCAGACTGCCCCAGATTTGGCCAGCGGGGGCTTATGCATGTCCTTTCAGCATGTTTCCATCATGCTTTGAGCACTTTCTGTAATAGGCTCCTCCTAGCTCACTTTGTACCCTCCCAGCCCAAGCACAGGAATCAGCCCTGGTTTCACTTAAGGGAGGACGGAACTCAGAAACCAAGGCCTTCTGGGCACCTGATGTGTCCATTACTTCTAGCCTCTGAATGAAAATAGCCATGGTGTCTATGTGTGTGTGTGATGACTTCCCAGTCATTTTGAATTCAATCCAACACCTTAGGGTTCTTTATGAAGCTAAGCAGGATCCTGTGAGGCCCACCTGGGTACAAACCCTTTCTATGACCCCATTTCTTATTTAATAAATAGGTTTCATTCAGCCTCCATGAACTTCCCTGAGTCTCAAAGGGCAGATGCAAACAGTTCTTTATCGGGGAAAGGAGGACATGCAGAAACAAAGAAGCAGCAGTCAGGGCATGGTTCTGGCTCTTCTTCGAGGAGTATATATAGCAATATCTTTGAGTTCTTCTGCAGGAATTAAGGCCCCTACCCAGGGGGATGGCGGCAACTTCAGGCTGAGCACAACGTTCCTGGCGCTCCACTGTGTTACTTCACCACCAACCATTCAGAAGGAATATTGCACACAGGGGAAGATAAATGAAGACTCTGACCCCTTCCCCCAGTGATTCTCCACTTAAAACCATTCAGGGTCCAGAAAAATCTTTGAAGTCGGTGTTTGGACATGAGTTCACCTTCTTCCCCAGAGAAGGCAATGGCAACTCACTCCAGTACTCTTGCCTGGAAAACCCATGGATGGAGGAGCCTGATAGGCTGCAGTCCATGGGTTCGCTAAGAGTCGGACACAACTGTGTGACTTCACTTTCACTTTTCACTTTCCTGCATCGGAGAAGGAAATGGCAACCCTCTCTAGTGTTCTTGCCTGGAGAACTCCAAGGATGGGGGAGCCTGGTGGGCAGCTGTCTATGGGGTCGCAGAGTTGGACACAACTGAAGTGACTTAGCAGCTGCCACCTTCTTCCCAGGTTGCTGGCCTCTTGAATAAACCAACCTTTCCTTTTCAACCAACTTGTCTCTCAGCTATTGGCTTTCCAAGGGTAAGCAGTCAAACCCGAGCAGGGTAACGTTTATTGCTTTCTCTCATTCCATATTCATAAATCCTTTCTTCAGTACTAAGAAACCTGGTTCCAATTATATTCAATATTTTACATATTTGCCCAATAGCCCTATAATTAATCAGTCTCCCAGCCAGGAAGCTACCTCCTTCATCCTGCCATCTCCTCAGCCTCTGACTTATCCTCTAAGGGAGAGAAGAATGGGGCGGTCACGCACTCTTAATGAGACAGATTCACCAAGTTTTGTGGTTGGAGGAAAAATGCTAAGAGAGAAATACGGGGAACCACTCTGGTTTGTGAGGCCTCTATACAAAAACCTTGCTGGGATTTTTGAGCAATGGACTCAGATCTCTGGTGGTTCAGGAACCAGCTGCCAGGCAGTCTTCACTTTTGCCATTTTGGCATTAGGCGCTATAAAAAGCACTGTCCCAGTTGCCTAGAAGCCTATTTTCTGAGACGAATAAGTTAGGGAAACACACAAACCCAGCACATACAATACCACAGAGACACATTCTTCTAAGTAGTTCTTCTTGGGCCTGCTTCTAATTTGGGTATAGCTGGGATTCTTTGGTCTCCCCTAACAGCCACCAGCTGTTCCTACCGCTGCTGGAACAAGAACAGCCCGTGCTGATGGGTAGCCATTAACAGATCTCGGCAAACATGCTAATGTCTGGGGTGGGAGGAGGGAAAAGGTGGACTTTTGTTTTCATCATGAATTGGATCCTGAGTTCTCGGAAAGAGTGCCANTCTTTGGTCTCCCCTAACAGCCACCAGCTGTTCCTACCGCTGCTGGAACAAGAACAGCCCGTGCTGATGGGTAGCCATTAACAGATCTCGGCAAACATGCTAATGTCTGGGGTGGGAGGAGGGAAAAGGTGGACTTTTGTTTTCATCATGAATTGGATCCTGAGTTCTCGGAAAGAGTGCCAGCTGGGAAGTTCAATCTGTGTGATTAAGAATCATCACACAAATTATTTTTGAGACTTGACAGGTTTCTCAAGCCAGGGAAACTGTGGGTGTGAAAAGTCAACCACTCAAACATTTACTTGGTAAGGAATTGTGCTGTATCGAAATTTTAAGAACACAACTCCAGAGTGGCTTACTCTCTGCTAACGAGTTGTGATCTCAATGCACAGCTGGGCAATACTCTAGAAACAATCCCGGCAAACCAACGTACCTTGCCTACTGATGCTGTAAGTATTCTGTTACCTGTCATGACAACCAGGAACAACAACAACAAAGTAAAGAAATAGCTCACCCAGTTAATTTTCTTACGGAGTTAGAGAACATTCATTCTATAGGAAAACATATATCGCGTTTGCTGCTAGACAGTGAGAAAGAAGCCCACGTGTAGACGATTGCTGATGGGGTGGTCCCTAAACCAGCAACATCAACATGACTTGGTAACTTGTGAGAAAAACATAATATGGAGCTCACCCCAGATGTACGGAATGAGAAACTGCAGCAGGGCCCATCAGTCTGAGTTTTAAATACCCACTACTCCGCCTCTGCCCCCGCCCCCTCCCCACCGTGTGACAAGGATGTGCGTTCAAATTTGATTATCGCCGCCCTAAACTCTCGAGGCATGGTGTTGGAAGGACCTGGCTAACCAACTAAAGTTACCCGTTGGCCCTAGGATGGGTAATTAGGGAATTCGCTGCATTTCCTTCTGCAAACTGAAAAGTTTATCGCGCGCGCGCGCCTCTACATTTAAGATGCAGGAAGTTGTTCCTGTCCTCCTAGGGCTAGGGGTCGCTTCCTCCTTTCGCATCCACCTGGATCAAGTCGCAGACTAGGTGGAATCTGACACCCGGCAGGGGTCGCTGCTGCCCCATAAAGAGAGAACCTGGGAAGCGTGGCAAGAGAAGCCTTGAATCTTTGACATCACACTAAGCTCCTCCTTGCACGCACACAGTAGACACACACACAAACATATACAAACACACGCACACGCGCGCGCGCGCGCGCACACACACACACACACACACACACACTGACCGCGTAGTCTTCTCTCTGCCGGCTTGCTCCCGGTACCCCTAAGCCGGCCCCTCCCGCCGCAAGTGTGTGCTGGGCGCCGCCAGCGAGGAGCAGAGCGCCGACAGCCCGAGGGACCCGGCGCGCAGCAGTGGCGGCCGCCGCGCCCGCGGCTGGACCCGCTCGCCCCAGCGCTCGGCAACGGCGACCAGGACACCTCGCCGGCACCCCGGGCTCCGAGCAGCCGCGCCCGTCCCCGCCCGGGCTGCAGGGCGCCGGAGCGCCACCCCTATGCCAGAAGGAGAAGCCGGGCGAAGGAGCAGGACGCTCGGCAGCCGGACTCCGCCGCAAACCCTGAGCGCCCCCTCCGCCCGCGCCCCTCCGGCGCCCGCGAAGCGAGATGCAACCGCCACGCTCCGGCTGAAAGGGGAAGGGGCCGGCGCCATCCGCTCGCTCGGAATCCTGTCTCCGCGGCGGCTGCGCGTCCCGGCCGCGGCCCCCCAGGCCCGGGAGTGAGCGGGAGCAGGAGGAGGACAG
>SJYV01003928.1:427465-476817 GCA_006410875.1 Neotragus pygmaeus | reverse complement strand
AGGGGGGGGAAGGAAAAAGGTCCTCCTAGGAAATAATACAATTGTGTGGAAAAACCCAAGTTTCAACAGGGGCACACTGAGGCACTTGGCTGACTGACTCCTCACCCTTCCCCTAAAGTTTCCACTCCCATTTAACAGGAGACTTTCTGAATCCACAGAAACCCCCACAGTGGCTAGTTTCTAGCTGACTGAAAGAAGCTACAGTTTCTAGGACCAGCTGTCACTTTAACCCTCCCTCCCATTCCCTAGGACAATAGAAAGGCTACAGGGACAGGCTAACAGAAGTGAGAAGGACACTGGGTTTGGACGTCCCTCTCTCACCACGGGAAGGTGGCATAAAGCCAAGAGAGGGCTTCCCCCCACCCCCATCTACCTCCTTTGCCGTCCAGCTGCTGCCATCCCTCTCTCCTCCCCACCAAGGTTCTGAAACTCTCACAAGGAGTGCTCAACTTAAAGCTTGATGGTCTCTTAGAAACTCCTACAAATCTTAACAGTTCCTGGGCTCCCTGTCACCTAGCCCCAACAAACTATCCTGCCCATTCCTCCCCCAAACCCCACCAACTTTTACCTTCAGAGTGAACCAACCACCCAACTAAAGAAAACACACAAACCCACCCAAATTCCCAAACCCACAAGCAGATTAGTAACAAATAAAACAAAATATAAGTACATTCTCATCATTACAGAGATATTTGTTGTTGCTGTCCTTGCATGGTTGGTTAAGGAAAAATGAATTATTCCCTAATTTCTGAGGAATACAAATTCTGTCTCTTTACAAAGTCAGAAGGGAAAGGGGCAAAGGATGGCAGATGAGACCAAGAGAGAAGGAGAGAAAGTATTTACAGAAAATAGGCAGGAGTGTCCACAAGAAAAGCCTCATTGTCACTTCTTCTTGCCGGTCCTCTTGGCACTGGACTTGGCTTTGGGCTTCACTGGTTTGGTCTTCTTAGGCTTGGATGCCTTGACTGGCTTGGCTTTGACAGTCTTAGGTTTTTTGGTTTTCTTGGGCGTGGCAGCCGGCTTCTTCTTGGCCTTCTTGACTGGGGTGGCTTTGGGCTTCTTGCTTGGGGCTTTGGAGGCAGCCTTCTTGGGCTTGGCTGCCTTCTTTGGCGTGGCCACCTTCTTGACTTCCTTCTTCGTCTTCTTGAAGGCCACAGACCTTTTGGGCTCGTCGCTCTTGGCCAGACGGAAAGACCCCGAGGCACCCACCCCTTTGGTCTGCTTGAGGACTCCAGTGGTGACCAAGCGCTTGATGGACAACTTGATCTGGGAGTCCGCGTTCTCACCCACCTTGTAGTGGCTCTTGATGTACTTCTGGATGGACTGGCGCGAGGAACCAGCGCGGTTCTTCTCTGCTTGGATGGCAGCCACGATCATGTCTGAATACTTGGGGTGGTCTGTGGACTTCTTGGAGGCCTTGGCCCGCTTGGGCTTGGCCGCAGGGGTGGACGTGGAGTTCTCGGTCATGGTGGCCTGCCTGGTCCTGCTGTTGAAGAAGGCACCTTCCAAAGGGCCAGCCCTCGTCGGAAGCCAGGGAAAACCTGATTCGGAATCTGCTCTGGAGCCTCTGGCTCCCAGGCCAGTCCAGAGGCCGGCTCTCGGGGGCCCGGCTCGGGTCGCGGGGAGGGCTCACTGGGCCGTGTCTGCGTGGCCCAGCCCGGCCGGTCTGTCGGTCGGTCTCGGCGCCCGGCTCTGCCTCCGCCTCCTCCGCTTCTGCCTCCCTTTTCCCAGCTCCGCGTCTGGCGTTCGGGCGGCGCATCCGGGTATTTAGCGGCGGCGGGCGGACCGCGGTGAGGACAGGGCTGCTGGCTGCCTGCTCCCGGCCCAGAATGGCGCCGCGCCGCCGCCATCTGTGTTTCTTCCGCCGAGCAAATCCGACCTTTCCCCCATCCCACCCCTCTAGGTCATCACAGAGTGCTGAGCTGAGCTCCCTGTGCGGGACCGCAGGTTCTTACTAGCTAGCTATTTCACACAGGCTAGTGTGCATATGTCCTTCCTACTCTCCCAGTTCATTCTTCCTCCTCACCCCTGTGGCCGACTTAATGGCTTTTACTCTATGGACAGAGTTGTAAAACCCTCACAACTGATTCCAAAGGGAAACCCCACGTCCATCGGCTTTTCCTCCTCATTTTACTCTCTAGTCCCCCAGTCCTGCTTAACTACTAATTTCCTTTCTGTCCCCCTGTGCCTATTCTGGACATTTCATGTGAGTGGAATCAAGTAATATGCTTTTTCTGTAACTGACTTCTTTCACTTATCTTACTGTTTTCAAAATCTGTCAGTGCTGTGGCATGTATCACTACTACACTGCTTTTTGTTGCCAAATAACATTTCTTTGTATGTATATTTTCGGAGAAGGCAATGGCACCCCACTCCAGTACTCTTGCCTGGAAAACTCCATGGACAGAGGAGCCTGGTGGGCTGCAGTCCATGGGGTCGCTAAGAATCAGGCAGGACCGAATGACTTCACTTTCGCTTTTCACTTTCACACATTGGAGAAGGAAATGGCAACCCACTCCAGTGTTCTTGCCTGGAGAATCCCAGGGACAGGGAAGCCTGGTGGGCTGCCGTCTATGGGGTCGCACAGAGTCGGACACGACTGAAGCGACTTAGCAGCAGCAGCAGCAGCACCACTTTTTAATGGACATGAGTGTGAGTGAACTCCGGGAGTTGGTGATGGACAGGGAGGCCTGGCGTGCTGCGATTCGTGGGGTCACAAAGAGTCGAACACGACTGAGCGACTGAAGTGAACTGAACTGAACTGAACCACGTTTTAAAAATTCATCAAATAATGAATGCTTAGTTTCTTTCTTCTTTTTGGTTATTGTACATAATGCTGCTGTGAACAGTCATGTAGAAGTTTATGTGTGGACGTTTCTTTTGGGTACATATCTGGGAGTGAAACCTCTGGGTCATATGGCAACTGTCTGGTTTAACCTTTGGAGGAGCTGTAAGATTGTTTTCCAAAGAAACACCATCTCACATTTCCACCGGCAGTGTAGGAGTGTTCCAGTTTCTGTCCATCCTCATCAACGCTTGTCATTCTCTTTGATTTTGCCCATCTTGGTGGTTGTGAAGTAGTGTCTTCATTTCCATTTTCCTTTGCATGTCCCTGATGACTCAGTTCAGTCGCTCAGTCGTGTCCGACTCTTTGCGACCCCATGAATCACAGCATGCTAGGCCTTGCTGTCCATCACCAACTCCCGGAGTTCACTCAAACTCAAGTCCATCGAGTCAGTGATGCCATCCAGCCATCTCATCCTCTGTCGTCCCCTTCTCCTCCTGCCCCCAATCCCTCCCAGCGTAAGAGTCTTTTCCAATGAGTCAACTCTTCTCATGAAGTGGCCAAAGTACTGGAGTTTCAGCTTTAGCATCATTCCTTCCAAAGAAATCCCAGGATCGATCTCCTTTAGAATGGACTGGTTGGATCTCCTTGCAGTCCAAGGGACTCTCAAGAGTCTTCTCCAACACCACAGTTCAAAAGCATCAATTCTTCAGCGCTCAGCTTTCTTCACAGTCCAACTCTCACATCCATACATGACCACAGGAAAAACCATAGCCTCGACTAGACGGACCTTTGTTGGCAGAGGAACGTCTCTGCTTTTGCATATGCTGTCTAGCATATCTAATACGCTTTCCCTGATGACTGGCAGTTACTTTTTTGGACGTGTGTTCAGTCACTCAGTCATGCGTGACTCTTTGTGATCCCATGGACTGTAGTCCACCAGGCTCCTCTGTCCATGAGGTTTTCCAGGCAAGAGTGCTGGAGTGGGTTGCCATTCCTCCTCCAGAAGATCTTCCTGACCAAAGATTGAACCTATGCTCCTGCAGTTCCTGCATTGGCAGCTGACTTCTTTACTGCTGAGCCACCTGGGAAGCCCCAAAGTTACTTTTTAACATCATCTTAATTCTTTCTCTGGTGGCTCAGAGGTAAAGAATCTGCCTACAATATTGCAGTAGGAGATGTGAGTTTTATCCCTGGGTTGGAAGGATCTCCTGGAGGAGGAAATGGCAACCCACTCCAATATTCTTGCCTGGAAAATCTCATGGACAGAGGAGAGCCTGGCAATAGTCCATGGGGTTGCAAAGAGTCGGACACGACTTAGAAACTAAGCAATTATTTCTCTACTTTTCATTTTGCTCCTTTCCCCCTTGCTCACCATTATTTGTTTTCTTTGGCTCAGCTGTGGTTTGTCTTAAAGAAGAAAGTGAAGTTGCTCAGTCGGTTGTGATCCCATGGACTGTAGTCTATCAGGCTCCTCCGTCCATGGGATTTTCCAGGCAAGAGTGCTGGAGTGGATTGCCATTTCCTTCTCCAGGGTATCTTCCCAACCCAGGGATCAAACCCAGGTCTCCCGCATTGCAGGCAGACGCTTTACCGTCTGAGCCACCAGGGAAGCCCCAAAAGAAGAAAGGAGGTTAGTAAATAAAAAGAGATCTACCTCTTTCAGTTGGGAAGGGGAAAAAAAGCCCATGGACCAGAGACTCTTTATGCCCCTTCTCAAAGAATATGAGGAACTGCCTCTTCAGTGCTTTAGAGCTCCTCCCCATGTTTGCTTTGTGAGAGAGCAATAGGAGGGCTTGAGTGAAAAGCTGTGTAGCAATGCAGGCTCCATCAGAGAGCTCCAGAACTACTCTGCCAGGTACAGGAAAAGGCAGCCAGGCCCAAATGATCTCGGAGCTGCTCAAATGCCTGTGAAACTTGAAGTATACTCGGAGGGAAGTGGTTTCAGCAATTTCAAGAGGCTGTATTGAGTGAGAGTCACTCAGTCGTGTCCGACTCTTTGCGACCTCATGAACTGTTAGCCCACTGGGCTCCTCTCTCTGTCCGTGGGATTCTCCAGGCAAGAACACTGGAGTAGTTTTCCATTTCCTTCTCCAAGGGATCTTCCCAACCCGGGGATCAAACCTAGGTCTCCTACACTGTAGGCAGATTCTTTACCATCTGAGCTAGCAGGGAAGCCCAGAGGCTCTTTTGGGAAGTGGTAAGTAGGAATGCGGCCTCTCACCAGCCCCTTAGTTTGTGTCCTGGCTCTGCTATTTTCTCACTGTGGATCTTTGAGCAAATTAGCCTCTCAAGAACTCAGTTTCCTCATTTGTGAAATGGGGGAGCCTCAGGTGGTGGCTATGGAAATTAAATGAATTCATAGGTGTACAGTGCTTGTGTCTGTAGCTGGCAGGAGCTGTCAATACATGTACCCTTATAGGCATTGTGAATGGTGACAGGAACCACTCCGTGGGTTCCCAGACCCCCAGGGGCTCACAGTGGCCCTGGCAGCCTTAGTAAAGAGCTCTTTATTCATCCTCTTCTGCTTAGATGTCAGAGCTGTCATGCCAATTTCTCTCTGTGGTTTCTGTGACTTGAGACCGGGTGTCCCAGCTCCCGTTGATGGTGGGTGAACATTTGAGAGTTTTCCTCCTGTAATTGTGCTTTCTCATGGCTTAAATTGAAGCCTCATCAGAGAAATACGAGATGTACCTATGTATGGTTTATATATATTTATATGGTGAACATTGGTACATCTGTAAGTGTGTGGAGGCGGTGAGTGTCTGAGTTACAATGTTGGAGAAATCATGCCTTTTCTTTTTAACTTTTTTGAAGAGTGTGTCTGCTATGTTTTTGTCTTTTGCTAGTACACAGTTAAAGGGAAAGGAGAAAACTAAGCATCCAGTCATCTAGGTAGAACTGTTGAGAAACTGGATTCTAGTAATAACCTAGAGATGGAGGGAGGGAGGAGATAGTTGCAGTAACCATCCATAAAGCAAGCTCAGCTTTTGGCGAGGAGGAGCCCAGAGTGGGGTACATCTCATGTTTTCTAGGGCCTTCTCCAAGGTTGGAGGAAAAAAGGTAGGAGATTTATTGAGGCTCTTTGCTGTGTAGGTGGGTGCTAAGATTTTAATGTGTGGGTCCATGCTACATTTACTGTAAGTGTGGAAGCCTTCCTTTACAGCCTCTGTAAAGTAATTAGCTGCTTGAATTTATTGCAGAACTCTTATTTTTAGGATATATTTGTGTCGTTTTGTTCTACATTTTCCTTTAAGTAATACGTTTACCCCTCTTCAGCATATGGTAGCCCTCTCACTGGATAGTAATAATACTGCCTGTGTGCTGCTTACTCTGTGTCAGGCATGTTGTGAGTTCTTTGTGTATCAGTTCATTTAATTCCAACAATTATGCTGAGCTATAGGTACTGTTCTTAGCTGTCTTTCACCAATCAGGAAACTGAGGTTTAGATAGAGGAAGTGACTTGACTCTGCAGGTAGTAAGTGATGGAGCCAGGCTTACAAACCTAAGCAGTCTGTCTCCTGAGTCTGTGCTTGTAGCTGTTGCTCAAACCCTACAAACTAGCTGTGGACAGTGATGACTTCATAGTGGAGACAGGAAGTGATCTAAAGCTGATTCTCATTTCTGAATACTCCAGCACATCTACCAGCCCAATAGTATACATGGCCTTGCAGACTGCATTTTTGTGACGGGAGAAGTGGGATTTTGTGTTGGGGCTGCCCTCCTCCAAAGCAACCTCTGATTAACCATTTGGCTTTGATCCGTCACTTTCAATCCAGGTCCTCAGGTTTCTCACTTATAAATAGAGAAGTCTGAATTAGTTGTGTGTCAAGAGCTATTTGGACACCACAGTTTATTCCTTATACATTAAAAAAAAAAAACAGGATACTTTTACTAAAAATCACATTTCTGACTCCTCATGAGATCTGATGACAGGGCCCCGTGTCTGGGCAGAGAAGTGACTGGCCTTTTAGATGAACAGTGTGCCCGTTATCCGGCCCAAGGCCCCATCACTGTGGATGTCCTGTCTCTGAGCCTGCCCTGCTCCTGTGTGCCCCATGCCTCAGCCCTGAGGCTTATGTATTTGGAGCCTCAGCTTTATGGAGACAGACCAGGACTAGTGAGGAGAAGTTATAGAACGCAGACTTGGTTAAGCAAAGGAGAAAAAGCAGTTTATAAAGTTAGAGCTGTTGAGAGACGGATGAGGTTTTCTTGGGAGTTGAAACCACCTCTTGCCTTCAGGTGGGAACTGAACACAGGATTTTTGCTCAGAGTTCCGATGGGGGATGACTAAAGGATTTTCCCAAGCCTGAGAACCCCTGATGCTCTATCATTTCTATATTTAAACTTCTTAACAGCCTCAGTTTCCATTTCATTTCCCTCTTAAGCTACATATGGAAAAGTTACCATGTATGCCTGGTCTTAATCTCCCAGGCCAAAACAATCTCACCCGCCCTACTTAGTATTTTTGTCTTTATTTGGTGCTCAACTGTACTTCTTCACCTGTCTCTCTGCTGGCAGGTGGATAGCCAATAGCCAGAAATTCCAGACTCTGTTGCTAAATGCCATAATTTAGTGTCAGTGTTAAATAACATTATTGGCAATGTAACTTAATATGGTCTGAGCGTTTCAAGAAACTATATGGTTTGTTTACTGACTTCAGATCATAAAATCCTGCCTTTACCTTTTAATCTTTAGTAAGAATCCTGTCTTCATCTCTCCTGATGCTTCTATTCTTAAAAGTCACCTGGCTTCTCAAAACAGAAGGAATTTTATGACTGTGAAATTTGGAAAGGTTCATAAAGAGACTCGCGCCTTATAACTCATTCTTCTAGTTTCTTAGAAAGGAATGATTATGCTTCTGATGCAATGCAAATGTGTTTAGAAACCAGTCTCAGCTTTTGAAAAAGAAGCTCTCGACCATAATTGTTGGATTTTTTTGGACATAAAACTTGGTGTATAAAGAACTTAATATTTTGATAGCCCCTGAAAGTCTTTAGTTTATCCTCAGAAGAGATACTTCATTTTGTATATACTCAAAGGAGAACCTTCACTTACTGCTGAGTGACTGAAATGATGCTGAAATTCTGTGTATTTTATCATGTAAATTGAGTTGCTAAATTTGAATTAATCTGAATAGAATTTGACTTTCATTTTCTGTCAGCTCTGGAGGGTTTTGTGGGTAATATAAAACCAGAGAAATAAAGCTGCCTGTGCTGTGTGATTGTTCTTCCACTAAGCTGCAATAACAGTGGTTCTATTAAATGGAAACCTTGTCTATGGGTGTACTATAATCTTTTATTTTAAACTTTGAGAGGTTAATCACTTGGCCATTTAACTCATGATAGGATAAGTGTGCTTTATAGATTGAAATAAAAATATTAATGATTATGATTTGATCTAGTTCTTTTCTCTTTCTATATGAGAAGAAAATTAAATTTCTTTTTAAAAGTCTTATCTATTCCGTGATATAGCAGTATTTAGAAGATCATTTTCAGTAGAAATAAGAATCATTTGCCATAAAATTAAAGCTTATATATTGGATTGTTAGGCTTTTCTGTATTTGAGATAGGAACATCTTTTCCTACATCTCCTGTGTCTCCTACATTGCTGGTGGATTCTTTACCTTCTGGGCCATCAGGGAAGTCCCATATTTCATGATAGAGATTTGAAAAAGAAGTGTTTTTGCATTAAATGTGTGGCTAGTTCATGTCCAGGCAAAACTATATAATGAGCATATATATTAGGTGAGATCCAGGAAATACTCTTTCTTAACCAATTCAGCCTGGTATCTCTCCATCATAACTTTTTTTTAAACACACACAATCTGCCAATAAGCACTGTTGAAAAGGCAGATTTGAGATTTTTCAGAGGTCTTGTCAGTGTACAAATGCCTTTTTTCTCCCATAAATATTTTCCCTGGTCCTCATTTTCTTCAGAAGCGATTCATCTGACCATCCTGTAGCCATGAAGTGATTATACCTACATGTAATTCCAAGTGACCCAAAGAATGGTGGAAAAGAAAAGATGTTTCCTCCTTTATTTACCAAAGTGCATGAAATGTTCTTCCTCCCAGATCAGCAGGACTGGCTGTGTCTCTAAGGCCCCTTCTCCATGACCTCATTGCTAAGGCACTCCCTAGCTGCTCAGCTTGGAATGGCAGCATCCCCCCTCTCTCCCCCCAGCACACGCTGCTCTTCTCCCTGCTTCATTTTGCTTATCCTTAGCATGTCTTCTCCCACCAGAATGTAAGGGCCGCAAGAAGGAAGCCTTTTAGATGCTTTTTGGTCATGGTAAAGTTCCAAAGCCTAGCATGATCCCTGGTGCATGGAAGGTGCTCAGTAAATATTAAGATCTGTTAAATAAGACTGGAAAGATGGACTCTCTTAACATGCTGCTCTCATTTCATGAAAAAATATTCTATGACACTAAAATTTTTTTTCTTAGCTTTTAACTTGTTTAAATGAGGTCAGGGAGATTCTAATTTGAGTCTCCTGTTAAAATGATTGAGTCATCTTGTAGGATATGACATGAAGTGAGTGCTGGGTTCGTGCCCTTCATCTCAGGAGAAAAAAGACATACTAATAACAAGCAAAAGAATCAGGGTATACAAAAATGTTGTAATCAAATACAATTCTGTGGATATGTTTATTGTCCTATAGCTTTAATATCCATGTGTATATGTATATATTTTAAAATTAAAGACATATGCCTTGTAGAAAATTTTGGAAATATAGGACATTTTGGAAAAAAAGGAAGATAACCGTCAATAACTCAGCTACTCACTCAACTCTAGTGTTTTTTCACTTTGTGGTTACATATTTCCCTTTACCAAACTGGGAATATATTACATGTGTTTTTATAGCTTTTTAAAATTTAAAGGCACATGTTGAAACTTCCTTGATGTTTCCACTTTGCCCCTACCTAAACAGTGCTGCTGTAGACATCTTTATGTGCCTAAAAATGGGTGGATATTCATGATTCTCTTAGATCAGGTGCCTGAATGTGGCACTAGTAAGTCAAAGGCTATTCATGTGAAGACATAGAGCTTTTTTTTTAAGCCTGTCTAGTGATGTCTTCAGTTACATGCTCACTCCCTAGAATGGCTCTCCTTTGAAGACGAAAGAGTATCTGTCAGCTGAATCTGTCAGAATGAACATTGGTGCTGTTGCAAGACCTTGGCACAGCTTTCTGCATCACTTTGCTGCAAGCTGGACTAGCTTGACAGTCAGGGCAGAACACAGAAGGTGGAGAATTAAAAGAGAAGTAACGCCTCGGTGACAGAATCATCAGGATTGCGGTTGGTGACGCCCTCACTGTTCCTTCCGTTCTTCCATGTCTTGGGGCTAAGTGCAAATTGAACAGGGTATTAGGAAACTTGGCTTTCAGTTGTGGTTCTGCCTCAAATTGGCTTTACCGTTGGCAAGTCACTTCCCTTCTCTGGATCTTGTTTTCTTTCATTTGAAAGTGATAAGCGGGAGGGTCCCAGAGGGGAACTCGGTTTGGATCAGTGCTTCTCCATCCTGGCCACACATTAGAATCTTCTGGGGAGTTTAAAGATGACAGACTCCCAGGTCCCACCTGTGGAGATTCTGATGGGATTTGTCTGGTGGCAGGAGGGGACTCTCCAGATGATTCTGATGGGCCGCCAGGGTTGACAGCCACCACCATGGGTGAATCTAGAGCCTTCCTCAGGTTCCCTTATCCCATGGTTCTGTATGTGTTTAGAGCAACAGTGCTTTTTCCTTTGACCATATAAAATCCTTACATGAAAGAAGGACTTTTAAAATTTACCAATTTTCACTATGGAAGTTCCTTAAAAAACTAAAAATAGAGCTGCCATGTGATACAGCAATCCCACACCTGAGCATGTATCCAGAGAATGCCATAATTTGAAAAGTTACAATACACCCTAGTGTTCATTGCAGCACAATTCACAGTAGCCAAAACATGCAAGCAACCTAAGTGTCCATCAACAAATGAATGGACAAAGAAGATGTGGTATACACACACACACACACACAATGGAATATTACTCAGCCTTAAAAATAGAATGAAATAATGCCATTTGCAACAATATGGATAGACTTAAAGACTATCATACTCAGTTGTGAAGTAAGACAGAAAGACAAATATCTTATGATATCACCTATATGTGGGGTCTAAAAAATGATACAAAGGGGCTTATTTATGTAACAGAAACAGGCTCACAGACATAAAAAACAAATTTATGGTTACCAAAGGGGAAAGGTGGGGAGGGGTGATTAATTAGGATGTTGGATTAGCATATGAACACTGGTGGCTTAGTGGTAAAGAATCTGCCTGTCAGTGCAGGAGACCCAGGAGACATGGGTTCGATCCCTACCTAGGTCAGTAAGATCTCCTGGAGGAGGAAATGGCACCCCACTCCAGTATTCTTGCCTGAAAAAATCCCATGGACAGAGGAGCCTGGTGGGCTGCAGTACGTGGGATTGCAAAGAGTCGGACACGACTGAGCAACTGAGCACACAAGAACCTACTGTATAGCACGGGGAACTCTATATTCTGTAATAACCTACATGGGAAAATAACCTAGAAAAGAATATATGTATGTATGTGTATAACGGAATCATCTTGCTGAACATCTGACACAAACACAACGTTGTAAATCAACTACACTCCAATATAAAATTTTTTTTTAGATAGCTAATAGTATGTACAGTTACATATTACCTCAAGACATGATTTAGTGACTCACTAAAAATCACCAGAATTTGGAGAGCAGCATGAAGACCAACAAATGGCAAACTTGGCAAGTACACAAACTTCTTTAACACAGTCAAAGTGCATACAGTAATGAATCTGAAATTATTAGACATTTTAATTGAGTTGGGTGATATTTTGTTGATGTGCTAAATGTTCATTATCTTGGAGGTAGGCCTCTGGCCAAAGAGTTAACAATACCATGATATTTTCCCCAAGTAGGGAGGACCCCAGTTTGCTCATCAAAGTTTGGGGACTAGTATAGGGTGATGGTGAAAAAGGTGATTCTGGTACCCAATTGACCTGAACCAATTGCCTGCGAGACATAAAGCAACATAAGGCTCAAGGTAGAGGTTTGATGTCATTGAGTTGGTAAGAGTGAGATTGCACCGTTCTAAAATGAGCACAGTGGTAAAGGAGCTAAGACTTTGTGGTCGTGTTGGGCAGAGAGAGCCCAGAAACCAGGAGCCACGTGATTAACCTAAGCCCCACCCTGTGAAGTGAGCCTCACGTGTCCTCATCAGAGCTGCTGTGAACTCTCACAGTGCATGATGCAGCAGAGGGGCAGCTCTGAGCATTGGATACATGTTCAGTCTACGTATGTTTCAAAAGAAACATATTCAGAATCGGACTACATCTTACCAGCTTTATTATCACCCACCGAGTCCCGGCCATCATCATCTCTGCTTGAACAGCTGTGTCACCTCCAGCCACTGTCTAGCTCCCATTCCGACTCCAGCAAGCTTGCCCCAACCTCAGGGCCTTTGGGATCCTCTTTCCCCCACCAACTTTTGGATAGAATTATTATTCACACAGCAGGCATCTCTTTATGCATTTGTAGTATGTGAGAATGACTCCCAAACAGGAATGTCTGGTGGACATTGACCTGTTTCTGCCTTGTTTAACCAACCCCTTTTTAAAAATCCCGTTTGCTCTTTTGTCACCTGTACTCTGAGGAAAATATCTTCCCACAGAGTACAATTATAAAATCATGGAGTTTTATTACTCACATGGGCAGGGAAAGTTACCAGTCGCCACTCTCAACTTCTGCATCTTTCTCCCAGATATTTACCTGACTCACCCTGCCATACCAGTCCTGACTGCTCAGGTGCCCTTTTGTCAGTTTTCCCTGGCCACATTAAAAAAACTGAATCTGCTTGTCACTCTCTTGCCTTATTCTCCCTTATTTTCCTTCCTAGCTCTCTACCACTACTTGAAATTATTATATTATTTCTTTCAATAATTTACTTGATGACTGTCATGCCTATGAAAATATAAGCTCCACAGTGGCAAGGTTCTTGTCTTATCAACAGCTGTGTTCCTAGAGCCTGGCACATAAAAGGCATCTAGTAAATATCTATTGAGAAAGTATGAATGGATAAGTGAATGTACAGTATGAACCCGTCCACAGTTCTCAGGTGTATCACTCGCTTAGGAGACGAAGTGATGACTTTATGTTCCACACTCTTTATTTGTCTTATGTTGAAGGCGAGATTTAATTTAAAGGATTACACACTTCATTTCTTCTCTTGTGCACAGCAAAGTGATTCTTGTCTTGCCGGACCTGTGCTGAGGAATTCATCTGCTGTCTAACCTGAACTTGATCCTTAACAGTCATTATGTCCTGAGATCTCTTCCTGTTACCCAGCCAGTTTGTCTAAGACCTGGGTGCCTTCTCCCCCTATTCCTGTAAGCAAATGCATCTCTGTTCTGAGGAACTTTGCTTTGGATGTTCTGCAAGGTGCGATTTTTAAAGATAATGGATTAGAAATGTCACCTTGAGAGTCAACTGTTGATCAAACACAGAAATCTGAGAGAAGTACCTGGACACAGTGCCACCTGATGTTTTTACTGGAAGATGAACATCTGGTAGACTTGATAACTTCCAGGGGACCCAAATATTATTTGGAAGGGAATCTTAGAGGTTGACTGTAAATCTTACCTATATAGTTTATGATGAATCTATCTCTATAAATAGGAAATAACCAGTGAGATAGGAGAAGTTGTGGCCTTTTGGGCAATGAGAGAACCAGGAGAGAAAGTTCAGGTTGTCTCTAAAATCGGGATAACAAGCATCAGGTAAAGCAATTGTTTATTGAAGCAGTTGACAGTTGCTGTAGAATGAATTTAATCTCTTGTGTATTTGCATACTTTTTAGCTCTGAAACAATGAAATGATACTATCTTTATCAGTTTGACTTTATTTCTACAAAAAGTGCATATCCTTACTGTATTTTTTCTTCCTTTCCTAAGTGCAGTGATTATGTCCAGCTCACTGAGATTAATTCTGTTACCCGGCTGTCTTTCCTGCTAGACTGTGAGCTTCCTGGGGGAAGGTGCCCTGTGCACCCAGCCCCTGCTTCTGGGAACTAGCTCCAGTGTCTTGAATGATTCCTTGTCTGCAGTAATATTAGCTAATTGTTCTGCTTAATCATGGATGCCACCTGGTGGGAGGTACCTGGAGTTTCGACCAAATGTTTAAAGGAAATAATCAACATCTGTAAGGCTCCCTTGCAGCGAACACTAGACCTATGCGTGAGAAGTCAATTTCCTCACAGGGCCATGCTCAGAAAGACGTGAAGTGATGCTTTATTACAGTCCAAAGCCTTGCAGGTGAAAAACTCATTAGTCTCTTCTATGTTCTTGACCTCTCTGACTGTCTTGAAAAACCATTCACCTAATTAAAACTCGATCCTTTCAAATTAGAAAGCCCTACTCTCTTTGGTAAACCGAAATGACTCGGTAATTCGGCTTACTGCTGTCTGAAACGCATCAGCATTCTTTTCTATTGAGGTACCATATTAAGTATATCTGAGCGTCTTACTCATAAAAAGACTTTCGTGTTTCATTAACTTAGAGTATGAAAAAGGCATTACATTGTAGGGAAGAAGAGAACAAGCCATTTTCTTTAGTGAAGCTAATTAGGATTCATTTTGAACCAGAGCATAACCATGAGGCTGCTCACTATTTTTATATTTAGCCTTTGAAAAGGTGGCACCTAATTACTACAGTACACTTTGTGCAATCCAGAATAAGTGATATTTTGGCATTAAAGTGAAATTTCTGAGGAGGTTAAGATATTGGAAGAGCACAGGCTGTCACCAGTGCGTTAAAATAATTGTGGTTCATTGACTCATGCAAATATATTCTGCTTCGTTTCCTGCTTGCAGTTGTCCTGTTTACCACGGGAGCAATTTAAATAAGAAAACAGAAAAACAGCTCAAACTTTGCCCCTTGATTGATTTTTGGTAACTGAGATGGGGCATATTTTTAAAAAGGAATAATAACCCCCAAATAGGCCACTACCTTTTTGGTGACCACAGCGTTGCTAAAAAAGATGTGTTATCACACATGTTGACTGACTGGGGTGAGGGGGAGAGGTCCACTGTCATAGAGCATTCATCCCACTGTCCTGTGCTTCTGGATGAGTCTCAACCCAGATTCCATTTCTTTTTTCAGAGGAATGGGCATTTCTGGTGAAGCAGACACTGCCCTTCTGGAGCTAGCAGGCAGTTTAAATAAGATTATCTCAACACCAAGTAGTAATGATACCAAACAGGGCCCTCGGGGGCTTCTGGGCACAAAGCCTTTCCATGTCCCCCATTTCTTTAATTATAGGAAATAGCCTTCATTTATCCTCCATGACCTTCTCTTGAGTTCCAATGTGCAGATTCAAGCTGTCGCTAATTAGGGAAGGGAAAGGATGCAAGACAAGAGAGAAACAAATGGTCAAGAGAAACAATCGTATAGCCTTGGGGCAAGGTCCTGGTGCCCCAGAAAAGGATATGCACAATATCTCTGAGATATTCTGTGGATACTGAAACCCCCTCCAGGTGGGAGAAATTAAGGTTTAACAATGGTGTGCTGCCCGCAAGCATGTAGACCGCAGACCAGTTGGACCTGAAGATTGATGATGCTGACTCCTGCTTACCTCGCCACCAACCCATCAGAAGAATGTCCAGGAGCTGATCCTATCCTCTTTGAACCATTGCTATAAAACTTCTCACTGTCTTCTCCAAGTGGGGATACAATTTTTCAAGGCCTGAGCCTGTTCTGTCCTGCTTTGCCTGGCAAAGAGATAAAGTTTCTCTTTCCTCCAAAACTCTGTCTCTGTATTTCTATTTGGCACCTGTGTACAGAGAGCCAATATTTTGGCAACAGCAAGCCATCCATAAGGGTCCAGTGCTGGCCATTTTTGAATATGCTACAGGCAAAGAAAAACTCGGGATATGAGAAAAACCCGAGATCATCCAAACCTTGTTAAGTTACCAAGGTCACAGGGCAGCTGGCTTCAAGTGCAAGTGGATATGACCTAACCCTCTGCGCCTGCTGGGGCCTCGGAGTCTAGCAACTCATTGATGGACAGCGTCAGACCGTGCCTCGGGATTCATGAGCTTAGGGCCAGATAGAAGCCCTGACATCAGTTCTCAGGGAGCGGGGCCTATGGAGCTCTGGCAGAAGCCCTTAGAGATGACTGGATAGTAGGTGGGGAGCGTCCGGCAGCCTCTGTGTGAGGGGCCTGAGCTCTGAGCTCTGTCTCCCCCATGCCATCTCTTCTCCTACCATGGGAGCCCGCTGAGGAGAATTCTCTCCCTTTTTGCATAAACCAAGATACCCTTTCTGCAAGTCACCTCTTGTGGTTCCAGGCATATATGTTAAATTCATCACCTTCTTCATTAGAAAGTGTTAGTTGCACAGTTATGTCTGACTCTTTGAGACCCCATGGACTGTAGCCCGCCACGCTCCTCTGTCCATGAGATTCTCCAGGCAAGAATAGCGGAGTGAGCTGCCAGTTCCTTTTCCAGGGATCTTCTCAACCCAGGGATCAAACCCAGGTCTCCTGCATTGCAGGCAGGTTCTTTTCCATCTGAGCCACGTTTTCTTTTTGAGGAGCTCGGCAGATCTTTGTTGGATTGAATAAATACTATAGAGAAGAGAATCAACACTAGATCTGAACACACAAGGCTGTAAGCACTGAGTTAGATGTCTTTCGTACTTCACTCCTTTCATATACCCTGTGAGTTGGAAACTTGCCCAGAGTCACAGATGGACAGAAGCAAAGCTGACATTTTAATTCAGGTCTATATCACTTTCAACTATCTTGGGAAATGTGTAGGATTTCTTTTACTTTTCACTAATTTTTATATTTGTGTGATTTTTTTTTAATAAGGGGGGAACGAAAAGAAACTTCTTTAAGATAATCTGTCTGAAGTTTCCCATAAGCATTAGATAACTTAATTTGCCATTAGTATTAAATTGTATATTTGCAGCAATGCATTTCGTTCATTATATAAGAAATATTTATAGACATATAAGGTACAAACTGGCTTCCCAGGTGGCATGAGCAATAAAGAACCCACTTGCCAAGGCAGGAGGAATAAAAGACATGGGTTCAATCCCTGGGTAGGGAAGATCCCCTGGAGAAGGACATGGCAACCCACTCTGGTATTCTTGCCTGGAGAATCCCATGGACAGAGGAGCCTGGTGGGGTACAGTCCATGGTGTCGCAAAGAGTCGGACATGACTGAAGTGCCTAACACACACACACACACGCAAAATACAAATTACTGTGGATTTAATCCATAAGCCAAACCTTGTGCTCTGTGAATATGGTAATGCCTTTGGTTAGTCATTGTCTGAATATTTTGGCTTAAAGAATAGTTTCAGTTCTCGGAGTGACTTACTCCCGTTAGTTTAAAATGCTGATTGTTCTTAGAGAATTGAGTCAGGCTCCTGTCTACTGATGCTATTGAAGTAAAAGGGTCTATGAGATTTCTACCACTAAATGTTACTTTGAGTTTTATAAATAAATCACTTCCTTTACATTTATCTTAACTGTGATTTTCCTAAATTTGTAACTATTATGAATATTTGCCAATTAATACAAATCCCATTTACCTGAAAGATATTTTAAGATAAAAATAAAAGAATAAGTCTGTTACTGTCACTGAGGGAATTTTTTAAATGTATGTGTGTACATGCACATATAATGCATAGTTGAGGATTTTAATTGGTCTTAGAAGATGCCTAATTCTCATAGTCCCAGAGCAGTTTTGCTTGTTCATTAAATTGCTACTCCCTTAAATAAGATTTTCTTTAATTGTGTTCCTGATTTCTCATTCTCAGTATTTCATTCATCTATTTTTAGTATATCCTTTGGTTGCTTATTTTAACATTGAGTCCTAGCGTTTTCACTTGTATGATTCTTATAAGTAAATATTCCTTCAATTTTTTTTTCTTAACAACATACACTGTTTTACCCAAATCTCCCCAGGCAAGCTAACCAAAAAGGCCCTTACAATGTGAGCTTATGTCTACCTGTAGGCCAATGAAGTTTTAATTTTTTTCTCTCTGGATGATCAGAATTACCTTGATATTATTTTTTTTAATTAACCACAAAATGAAAACACATTTTCTGAAAGATTTTAGAGATCATTGTTTAATTATTTTATTTATTGATTGAAAAGTATAAGTTAATTTTTTTATCAGTGAAAAACACAAAGCCCCAAGAGTTCATGGCCTTATAGAAACCACAGAGCAGGTAGTAAGTATAGTTGGGATGTTATCTCTGAAAGATAGAAGACTTTCTCAGGATCAGAACTCTCAGTCATGGCACTCTTACCGTTTTTGGCCGTAATTGTTGTCCTGTTGCTGTAAGTTTGTTGAGAATGCATTGTGAAGCATTTAATGTAGAACCTGATACATGGTAAGTGCTAAAGGAATCATTATTAAAATGTTGGAACTTCCCTGCTGGTCCAGTGATTAAGACTCTTATGCTTCCAATGCAGGGATGTAGACGTCAAGGGTTCGATCCTTGGTTGGAAACTAAGATGCTACATGCCAAGTGACCAGATAATTAGAAAAACACACACAAATAAAGAAGTAAAAAGTAAGCAATATGTTTAAAAATACATGATTCTTAAGTATTGACATTGTGCAGTACATAATTCAAGAACCCCTGTGTAGCTGACAGTGGAGACACATGATATTTATTGAAATAGGAGAAGTATTAAACTAGAAAAATATTTTGTAAGAAAACAATGAAAAAGCATATCGGTACCCACAAAGGTCTATATATAAGAATTAACCCAGCTGAAGGAACCATGAAGTCTGTCTACCCCAATAGTTGTAAGCAAATATATTTCTCACATCTGAAGCAGGCGCCAGCCAAAAGCATTGCAGAAATGGGAGCTATATTTGGAGAGAGTGTTTCACACCATTCTTCCCTGAATGATAGGCTAAAGGAGGAACTGCAGCAACATCCCTGTGAGAGGAGAGCTTCTGAGATTCTCAGAAGGGGAGGGAGAGCTGGAGCAGGGGAACACAGTGTGAACCACGCTGATTGTAATAGACAGTGACATTGACATGCTGGGATTTGTTGAAAGACAACCAGAGGATCTAGAAGAACTGGCAAACTCTCTACCTTTGCCTCAGCCTGGAATAATGACATTTTAATGATTCAACAAAAGAAAAAATAGATCTATCTAGCTCCCATTTGAATGGATGAATTAAGAGCTTCCTAAAATGGTTAGATTTTTTTTTTTTCTAGTTTTCTTGGAAACTCTGCTTATACGGGCGAGAGGGTAGTACACCATGCCGATAAGATCTCCATTTCACAGAGCCCATATGGCTTGGGGGCGTGGTCAGGCGATGACGGAGCAGACTTCAGGACCACTTGCGTATATCATCATCACCTGAGTAGCATTAGTACAAAAGGAATATAAAGTCTGTCAAGAATTTCCTGTGGGTCGTGCAGTGTACTCATCTGTCATGTTATTTATAGATTGGCTGCAGTGGGCTAGTGATTAGAACCAGACTGGGCAGACTCAGATCTCTGCTCTGCCTCGTAATAGCTTTGCTACCCAGGACAAGTTAACCAAGGGCCCTGCTTCAGTTTCCACTGATGTAAAATGGGAATAATGGGACCTATGTCATGAGAGAGAATAATAGGATAATATATGTAAACTATTTATACATATGGTAAATGCTATAAAGGCATTTTATAATTTGATCATGCTAATAAGAAAGCAAAGTAGTAATATGGTGCTAAAATTCATACATATTTTAATCAAGTCTGTGCTTTTTATCTCTATAACATAGTGAGTGCTTCTGATGCTAACTAATACTTAGTGTGAGCTATACAGCATAATGATATTAAATTGAGGTCACCCTTAATTTCTAGAACAATGCGTGCTAAGATATGTAAAATACCTATTTTTCATTACACTTATATTCATCCACAATTTAGACATTGGCTATGGACTCTCTTAATCTTTGATATATCTAGGTGAAATCATTAACATTAAAAGATTATATTCTTAGATTATACTTAATACATTTGTCTGTATTTGATGTAGTACTTTGCTTGATTTCATTTATTCTTGAAATTGTACTGCATAGACAAAAAAGATACTATTTATCAGTCTATAGTTAGAGCTCGAAGTTTGAGTCCTACCCAAGGCAGGACTGAAAATCACATCTTCTCTTAATTCAAGAGTGTTTTTCCTGTGTTTATATATTTACTTAGCAGTCGTTAAGGTTAAGCACCTACTATGTGCAGCTGTGTTAAATACAAAGAGCAAGGTACCGCTTTTTTTTTCCTAAAGCAGGTTACCATCTGGCAAACAAGAAGGCATCATCTCTGCGTGATATTATTAGAATAAACAGAGTGCTCTAGGAACACCCAGGAATGATTAAGTGGGCCTGGAGATTTGAAGAAGGCTTGTTAGAGGAGGTGACCTTTTAAAGTAATCAGAGTTGTGAGGAAAGGAGCCGATGTGAGCACTTTAAGCAGAGGAAACCATTTATTTGATTGTTGAAAGAAGGTGAGTGGGCCCAAGTGACAAGCAGGTGGCTTGTTTGGTGAGATAAGATCAAAAAATCTGGGATGATTCAGAGGGATAGGATGGAGAGGGAGGTGGGAGGGGGGTTCAGGATGGGAACACATGTACACCCATGGTGGATTCATGTCAATGTATGGCAAAACCAATACAATATTGTAAAGTATATAAATAAATAAATAAATAAAACTGAAAAAAAAATAGGTTGAGACTAGGGGAAGGACACTAGGAAGTTGGACATTATTCTGTCGATGACAGGAAGCAATGAAAGGTTTTAAACAAACATTTTCAGAGCTCTGTTTGAGAAAATCTTCCTTCTACCTGTGATGAGGAGTGTATGTAGGAGACACTGGTTTTAGACAGTGTTAACTATGAAGCTGATAACAATAGTCTAGAAGTTTCAGAAATAATTTTAAGAAACTGATGTCTGAATGAGGATGGACTAAAAAAAAAAAATGACAGTTTTGGATGGGTGATTGATGAATGATATTATAAAAAGGAACACAAGGAAAAGAAGTTTGGGAGGAAAGCATGAATTTAGTGTTGGGCATGTTGTATTTGAGATCCTGGAGGCTGGGCACATGGATGTTGCCGCTGATGTAGCTCTGAAGGTTGAAACTGTGTGTTTGGATGGGACCAACACTGGAAGAGGTGTAAGGGGAGGGCAGAACAGAGGGCAGGTGGGCAGCATTTGGGGGGGTTGGTGGTGGAAGGGAACTTCTTGATTAGAATAAAGCCAAATTAACTAAAACTATTATGACCAATCTAGATAGCATATTCAAAGGCAGAGACATTACTTTGCCGACTAAGGTCCGTCTAGTCAAGGCTATGGTTTTTCCAGTGGTCATGTATGGATGTGAGAGTTGGACTGTGAAGAAGGCTGAACGCNCTTGGAAGAAAAGTTATGACCAACCTAGATAGCATATTCAAAAGCAGAGACATTACTTTGCCGACTAAGGTCCGTCTAGTCAAGGCTATGGTTTTTCCAGGGGTCATGTATGGATGTGAGAGTTGGACTGTGAAGAAGGCTGAACGCCGAAGAATTGATGCTTTTGAACTGTGGTGTTGGAGAAGACTCTTGAGAGTCCCTTGGACTGCAAGGAGATCCAACCAGTCCATTCTGAAGGAGATCAGCCCTGGGATTTCTTTGGAGGGAATGATGCTGAAGCTGAACCTCCAGTCCTCCAGCACCACAATTAGCACCAAATCTTTGGCCCTCTTTATGGTCCAACTCTCACATTCGTAAACAACTCCTGGGGAAACTGTAGCTTTGACCACACAGATCTTGTCAGCAAAATGACGTTTCTGTTTTTTAATACACTGTCAAGGTTCGTCATAGTTTTCCTTCCAAGGAGCAAGCGTCTTCTAATTTCATGACTGCAGTCACTGTCCACAGTGATTTTGGAGCTCAAGACTTTTTCCACCTTTTCCCTCTATCTGCCATGAAGTGATGGGACTGGATGCCATGATCTTGGCTTTTTAATGCTGAGTTGGAAAGATTCCCTGGTGAAGGGAAAGGCCACTCACTCCAGTATTCTGGCCTGGAGAATTTCACGGACTGGATGGTCCACGGGGTCACAAAGAGTCAGACACCAGTGATCAACTTTCACTTTTAAAGTCGGGACATTATATTGGTTTCATTTTCAAAATTATATATGAGCTGAGTTGTATCTCCTATGATTTTCATATCAAACAGTACAGGGACGGGTCTGATGAGGGAGAACAGGTCAACACAGAGTCCCGGCTGCCCAGCAAACCGCCAGAGGGTTGTTAGCATGCTGGTGCCCAGGCCCCAGGCGGGGAAGCTGGCACAGCTGGTCTGGGAAGCGGGGGCAGGAGAGCGCCTGGGAAGCGGGGAGCAGGAGAGCGCCTGAGAAGTGCCCAGTGCCAGCCTGGGTGGGTTCCCTGGGATCCTCCAGCCTCGGCTTCCTCATCTGAAGTGAGAACGTCCCAGACACAGAGCCAAGCCCAAGGACTCGGGAACACGGCGGTCCCTTCCCTCCTCACGTCCTGCGGACAGCGCGCCACGTCTCTGTACGGGACTCACCGCTCCCCCGGCCCGGGCCCCTCCGCACGGAGCCTGCACGCAGGCTCCCACTGTGGGCTTCCACGAGGTGACCCACGGGAGGTGAGAGCCTCCCTGCCCTCAGGGGGCTGCTGGGGGCTCCCCGTCCCCTTCGGCAGCAGTAACTCCGGTACCAGCGGCCAGGCTTACCTGGCTCATCAGTGCAGCTCAGGCGCTCAGTCGTGTCTTTGCGACCCCAGGGACCGCAGCACACCAGGCTTCCCTGTCCATCGCCAACTCCTGGACTTTACTCAAACTCACGTGCATCGGTGACACCATCCAGCCATCTCATCCTCTGTCATCCCCTTCTCCTGCCTTCAGTCTTTCCCAGCGTCAGGGTCTGACCTGGCTGACGGGATAACACAATCTCACAGATGCCGGGCCCCATGAAAGCGGCTGTGTTACCCAACCCCGGAGAAGCTTCGTGACTCCCAGGCAGGTGGGAGGGAGACCCACTCCCAGGAGCTATTTTCTACAGCACAGAATGCCCCGTGGGGGGCTGTCAGGGGAGGGGAGAGAGGGAGAGGCCGTGGCCTTGCCTGAGAAGGAGACAGGGAGAGCGACGACCCCTCCCCGCTGCGTGCTCACGTGTCTGATTTGTGCGACCCCATGTGTGTGGCCCGCCAGGCTCCTCTGTCCACGGGATTCCCCAGGCAAGAAGACTGGGGTGGGTCGCCATTTCCTCCTCCAGGGGATTGTCCCGACCCGGGGATCGAACCTGCACCTCTGGCGTCTCCTGCACTGGCAGATGGGTCCTCCTTACCAGCTGAGCCACCTGGGAAGCCCCCATATGACATTTGACCTTAGCCAAAAAGCTGAGGAGGGTCAATTAAAGAGGAGCAAAGGGGAGCCGCCTCCCCAAGAGAGCTCCTGAGGCTTCATTACCCTGTTACCCACCCCACCATCTGATCGGAAAGAAGACCCGAGTGGCTTTGAGACCCCATCACGGGAGGGGGGGGGCGGTGAAACAGGGGAAGGGAGCTTTACACACAGAGAAACGCGCCCTTTCCTGTGCACCCTTCTGAGATCTGGGACGCATCCGTGCGCTCCCAGCCTCACAAGGAGCAGCGGCTCCGGGCCCCGAGTGGGGACCCGGGGGTGAGCACCACGGACCCTGCTCTGGCGCGGCTGGTTTCTGAGCAGAGTGTCCCGCCTGGACCCACCCCGGTGCTGACTGTGTCTGGAACAGGGGAAGGGAGCTTTCTTGTCGTTCGGTTCGGGTATAATTTACACGCAGAGAAACATACCCTTTCCTGTGCACCTTTCTGAGATCTGGGACGCATCCGTGTGGCTGTGTGAGTGTCCAGATCTAGCCCCAGCCAGCACCCGCACACCCCGCTGTGCTCTTTACGGTCAGGCCGCCCCACCCCAGCTGCTGGCGGTGGGTCACCGCCCTCTGTGCCTGGGGGGTGGCCCCGTGGTGGAACCGGACAGCGTGTGGTCCTCGGGGCCCAGTGGGCACCAGATGCTGGGCCCGGCCCTGCAGCCTCCTCGCTGCTCAGAGGCGCTCCCCGCTGGCCTGGCCTCCGGATCCCCGGCGATCCGTTCCCCAGACATGGACATTCTGGCTGTCGCCAGCTTTTGCTTAGCCAAGATCTGCAACAGTGTCTCAGCCCAGAACAGGCTTCACGGCCCCCAGCTCCAGCCGCCTGCACGTGGGCCGCTGTGTGCTGACCTGGGGGCCACCATGAGAGTCCCTGGGGTGGGTGGCGAGGCTCGGGGACCCCGAGTCTCCAGCTCGGGGCGTAGGACTCCCACCCCTGCACACCCCTTTACCTGGCAGGTCGCGGTGGTGACAGGACCACCTAGAATCCCAGCCCTTTTGTAAATGAGGTGATGGGACCCCGGGTCCTGAGGAGGCCTAGGAGCGGGATGCTGCCCCTTTGGTGCCCCCCGCCCCCCACCATCACCTCGAGTGGGCAGCACGCAGGGCTTGTGCCCGCCCTGGCCCAGGCCTTCCAGCCAGAACAGGATGGAATGAATGATGTTTCCCAGCAGCCAATGAACTGAGCGCGAACTCGGCTGGGCGGTCGGGGGAGGGCAGCAGGGAGAGGCTGCTTTCTTAGCCCCTCGGGCCAACCAGCAGCTCATGAGCATCCCTTTGCTCCCCAGGGAGGGCTGCCCGCGGGGAGATCACTCAGGCCCCGATACCATCGCTGCTGGACAGGCAGAGATTGGAGTGTCCCGGGTGCCTGATCGCGCCAGCAGCCGCTGCCTCAGGGACATTAGCGGCCAGCATAATGGCCCGCACTCAGCTCCCTTGGCAGCCCCGTGACCTTGGCAGCTCGGAGCCGGTGGCTGTTTTAATGAAAAATCAAGGAGTTGGGGAATAGCTGTGGCTTGCAGCGGGAGAGAGCGGGGAGGGCCCGGTGCGGGGACCCCCCATCCATCTGTCCACGCCGGCTGCAGGCCGCCCTGCCCCCACTGCAGGCCTACCAGCCACGCTGGTGCCCTCGTGATGAGGCCGGGGACCCCTGAAGGGACAGAGATCTCCACGGCCAGGGACCTTGGGTCCAAGCTGTGATGAGGAGCTGGGGACATGTTTGGGGACTTCAGTGGAGCATGAATAGGGAGGGAGGTTGAGAACGGCTGTTACATCGGGGGGCAGGGAGCCCCTCAGGGTTGTCCTCAGCACGCCAGGGCACTCCGTCCAGCCTGGGCCAAGGTGCCCACTGGCCACCCACTCCCAGCCTCGGTTTCACCGTCTTGAATAGCTCGGCCTCTCTGGCTCCCCCAGGAAGAACCAGCAGCTTCAGTGAAGACCCGCCGTGGGTGCCCACTGTCCCCCCAGCAGCCCATGACCCCGGGCCGTCAACAACCCATTTTCAGATGAGGAAACTGGAGGGACCCCCCACCTAGATCGTACCACAAAGGCAGGCACAGTGCCAGGGTGCAGACCCTCTGCCTGGGCCGGGCGGGCGGCCCGCTCATGCCCCAAGCCCTCCCCTGACACCTCAGGCTCAGCGCCAGGCCCCGCCCCCTCGCCGCCCGTCTCTGAACCCAAGCCGGCCCCTCCAGGCCGGCAGTGCCCCGGGCAGGAGGGGGCTCTGCCCAGCCCTGCTCTGTCTGCACCCACCTCTGGGCCCACAGAGAGTCCAAGCCAAGGGCAGAGCCCATCGTCTTTCCTGGGGCCCCCCTTCCCCTCACGGCAGCCCCTCTCCCGCCCTGGGCAGCCACATCCCTACAAGCCCAGGAAAGGCACAGGGATCCGGGCTGACCCTGGTGTGGCCCAGAGGGACGCCCAGTCCAACTTCAGGCAGGGCGGGGCCTCCAGCCGCAGCCACTGGCTGGCTGGGAGCTGGTACAGACCTAGGGCAGGAGAGCGTCCCGCGCCCACTCTCCTGGCTGGGCTGGGCTGGGGGACCTTCCTCCCCTCTACGCCCCTTTCTGGAGCATTCCCAGAGGCAGACAGTATCACCAGCGCACCTGGGAAATGAGGCCCTGCACTCAAATCAGAGGAGGTGGGGAGAGACGGGGAGGGCTTTTAGACGCCCCCCACCAGACTCAGGATGGCGGCTTCTCTGGGCTGAACCCTCTCAGTCAGCGCGCCCTCTCCCACCCTCCTGGGCTGATGGACGGGCGATGATGGGCCAGGCCAGCCACCTCAGGAAATCACCGGCCTTGGCTCGGCCCCTCCTGCTGCCTCTTTGTCCTGCACTCACCCTTCCTTGGCTTCTCCTGGGATTCGGGAAAGAGGGAGCGCTCAGAGTCACCTGCTCCAAGCGTGACCCAGAAGGGCCACTGTCCTGACGGCTTGCTGCCTCCTTGTGACTCGAGGTGACGCCCACTCCTGAGTGTGCATACACCTGAGTGGCTTCCTTGGGGACAGCCGGTGCCCCTCTGAGAGCAGAGAGGAGACAAGCGTTGGCTAAAAACGAGGCGCAACTTGGGCGTTGTGAGCCAAGTTTTATTTGGGGCAGAATGAGGACTGCAGCCCGAGAGGCAGGGCTCTGAGAGTCTGTTCCAAAGCCGCAGTGAGGGAAGGCCAACGTGCAAGGTTTCGGTCAAGGGGGAGACTAATGCCATGAAGCACTCATTTTACAAAAGGTTTCCTGCTGGTCACGAGGGTCTGATTCACCATGAAGGGATTTAGTGGTTCTCTAGATAGGAGGAGATGCAAGGATTGAGATCACAAAATCTGTTCCTGAAGACATCCCACCATCTAAAGACCTGTCCCGCCAGATTCCCTGGAGCAGAATGCCTCCCTCCACCCTGAGCTCCCTCGGAGTCGCTGAAGGTCAACGGCTCTGGCCGCCGGGAGTGCAGTCTCTGGAGAGGCAGACGGCAAAGGCCTCTGCTGTTCAGTCACGACAACGCTCTTGGTGAGTGCCAGTCTGCAGCTGACACAGAACGCCCAGTGAGGATGGCGGACAGGTCCGGGTCCGCCCTGGACTGGGGGCCTGGACTCCCTAAGGGCCAGAGGTCTGTGAACACCCTGACCCACACAGCACCCCCAGGATGAGAGGCACAAAGAGAGAACGCGCCTTAGCCCAAGGTCGCCCATCTCCCGGGCTGTGGGGCCAGTTCCAGAGTCCACGCCCTCGGCCACCATCACACAGGCCGCGAGGGTAAACCCCTCCCGCCTTCCCTTTTCCCGTGTTTTCCTCATGAACAAGGCACGCAACTCTCGTGCCATTTCCCTGATGGGAACGCTGAGGCGTGAAGGGCTCCCCTGGCGCCCTGCCAGCTGGAGGGAGCCGCTGGATCCACGCCACTCAGACTCCACACCCCCGAATATCCCTGGGGGACCCCCACCCACATAGCCTCTGCTCTCTCACACAAGAAAGGCTCGGACGGTGCGCCCTCCTCCCCCACGGCGATACGTCCCTGGAACCGGCATCTTTGTGGTCTCTTTCTTTCTCCTGTAAAACTGCCTGCAGTGGGTACTCAGAAATGCTGGCCCAGCAGGTAACTTCTGGAGTCACAGAGAGACTGCCCTTTATGGGTTAGGGTTGGGGGAGGGGAGGGGAGGGAGCCGTCACTCCCCGGGGGTCCCCACGGCCTGGCCGAGCCAACCACTGGCTCTCTGTCCCCTCACAGCCTTCAGCAGCCCCGTGCAGCTCAGAGGCAGAGGGCCTCCCCAGTTAGAGGCCAGGAAAACGAGGCTCTACTAGGTGGAACTGCTTGAGCAGAGTCTGCAGCCTGCAAGAGGTAAATTCCCACTCGGCTCTCTACACCACACTGCCCCAGCCCTGCATGCCCATCAGGTGGCAGGTTGTTGACAAGCAGCAGAGGACGGAGAGCCCCACGGCAGACACAGCCAGCGCCCAGAGGGCAAGTCCGAGGCCAGGTGGCAAGGGTCCCAGCCGCCGCGGCCCCATTCAGCCAGGTCCGGAGCCCCGGGGGCTGTTATTGTCCCCCACACAGAGGGCAGATGTGATTTGTGAAGTGGGTCTTGGACACCCTCGCCTCTGGCCCGTTGATGATGCAAGGTTTTGGCGCCTCTGCCAGGCTATAGCGCTTCCCCCGCGGCTCCGTGGTAAAGAATCCGCCTGCAATGCTGGAGCCGTAGGAGACTCGGGTTCAATCCCTGGGTTGGGAAGATCCCCTGGAGGAGGGCAGGCAACCCACCCCAGTATTCCCACCTGGAGACTGCCCGTGGGCAGAGGAGCCTGGCGGGCTGCAGCCCATGGACGCGCCCGAGTGAGCACGCAGACACATCCCACTGCATGTTCGGCTCAGAAGGACTTGCCCCAACGCTTCCTGCCGGGTGCCCACAGCAGCCAAGAGAGTGGAGTCCCCACTTTACCAGAGGGCACCCTCGCCCAGCCAGGTGGGGCCGTCTCTGGCCAGAGCCGGGGGATGCTGCCGCTGCATGCACGGGGGCGGCACTGACGCTCCGGCACCTCCTGGCCGAGCGGACTCGGGTGTGGCGCCCCTGGGCCGAGNGCCGCGTCCCAGAGCAAGGGAGATGTGTATAAGAGACAGGTCCCCACTTTACCAGAGGGCACCCTCGCCCAGCCAGGTGGGGCCGTCTCTGGCCAGAGCCGGGGGATGCTGCCGCTGCACGCACAGGGGCGGCACTGACGCTCCGGCACCTCCTGGCCGAGCGGACTCGGGTGTGGCGCCCCTGGGCCGAGTGTGCCCCCCAAGCTGGGCGGAAGGAGGGGGCACAGGGGTGTCTCTGCCCCTCCGTTTCAGAGCCCCCTCTCCAATCCAGAGCCCCATGAGCGGCAGCCCACATCCCCACCCTGGGTCAGCTGCCCCTCTCTGAGGACCCCCGTCCTCTCCACGTGCCTCCATGGGCACCTCTGGCGCCCTCTCTCAGGGACCACTCTCTGGCCCAGCTCCTGAGTTAGACCCCGCAGCCCAGCTTCTGCTGCCAACCCTCTAAGGCCTCCACCCTCCAAGCTGGTCTTGACTCCTCCCCGCCGCCAGGCCGCCTCGGTAGCACGGACCCTTGGAGTGCGCCTAGGCCAGCGCCGGCAGCGTCCAGCGAGGGCGGCCTCGGCTGGCCCGTGTGGCTGGGGCGGCCTGCGGCAGCGGGGACAAGGAGCTGGGCGTGCATGGACATCTGTGAGCAGGACCACTTGGCTCAGATGCAACGAGGGGAGACCCAGGGGTCCCGGAGGGACAGGCCCCCCACGGAGTGTGCCCGAGGCCAGGCCCGAGGAACCCCAGAGCTCACGGCTGGGGCGGCGGGGTCTCTGCTCTGACTGTAAAGCAAGGTGGGCCAAGCTTTTCCTTGCTGAATGAGCAGCCACAGGGGTTTTTAGGAGAGAGTTGGCCGAACGTATTGGAGCTCCTCTAAAGAAGACAGAGATGGTGGGCAATCAGCATTCTCAGGTTTGTTCTCACCCCGGAGAGCATTTCGGGGCCTGAAGCTCAGCCTGGACTGGCCCACTGCTGATGTGGTGATGAAGCAGGGGACGGTGTCCGGGTCAGGCTCCAAATCCACCGGGAGCACCCGCCTCACTTCCGAGGGCCTTGGGACGAAGCGCACAGCCCTGCGGCATCGCCGGGACCAGGGGCTCCGTCAGCGTCAGCGTCGGGACCGCCACCGCGGCAGCCGTCCCGGGGCCCCGGCTGTCGCCCCGACGCCCAGGACCTCTGCGAGGCCAGGTTAGATCCAGGGCCTCATGAGCCCCGGTCCCCAGACTGGGCCCGGGTGGCAGCAGCATCTTCTGCCGTCAGCGACGAGTGAGAGCAGGACGCGTGGCGGGCCGCCCTCTGCTCTGGCCTCACGCCACTGTCCCTCTGTGTGGGGAGAGGTGGCCTCTGTGTCATAGACTCGTGGTGACGGCAGCTGGAAGCCGAGTGTTCGTCTGCTTGTTTGAGGGTCTTCACTCCGTGACGGGAGAAGCAAGCCGCTGCGGGACCCCAGATGGCCGTCCACGCTTTGTTCTGGGAGCCCGGGGATCCTGGCCCGGGCGTGCAGCCTGTGCTGGGAATCCTGGTGTCTCATTTGCCACCACAAACACACCAGCTCCTATTGTGATGTGAGCAGAGCAGAGGTGCCACCCTCAGGAGGGAGACAGGTGGCTTCGTGAAAAATAACATTGTTTCTCGTGAGTGCAGTGGGCATTTCACAACAGACGAGCCATGGAGGGAGGGAAGGAGCCGTGAGAACCCCCCTGAGGGGCTCCCATGGGGCACAGCAGGTGCAAAGGCCCTGGGGTGGGGTGCAGGGGCGAGGCGAGGCAGAGCGTGCACGGAGTGTTCTCCGTGTTGTGTCTAAGAGTATCCACCAGGGCAGCAGCGTCAGCTGGGCCAGACGGAGGAAGACAGCGGCGTTTAAGGAAAGGACGGACGTGGGGAAGACAGCAGGCTTCGGTTTGGAAAGGCTGCTATGTAATCTCACAGTCAAGGTCGTAAGAGGCTGACACTATCGGGGAGTGGAGTTGGGGGTTGTATCTCAGGGTGGACTGGAGCCCAGGAGCCTTCTCCACGTGGATGGCATTTAAAGGGTGGGGTGGGGGGCGTGATGGGGCTGAGCCCGGTGCTCCCAGGGGAAGAGAGCCAGAAGGACCACACAGGCAAGGCCCTGCCCAGAGGGAGGAGGATGGTGGAGCCTCCCTGATGAGGGGCTGGTTGATGGAAGTGAGCAGGGGCAGTTTGAAGACGTGGGGGGAGGGGGGCAGGGTTGCAGTTTGTTCTGAGCCCACAGGGAGGGCAGCTGATGGCCAGGCAAGAGCAAGGTGGCTTTGGAGCTGTGAAAGGGAAAGTCGCTCAGTCGTGTTCGACTCTTCGCGAACCCATGGACTGCAGCCCACCAGGCATCCTTGTCCATCACCAACTCCCGGAGTTTATTCAAACTCATGTCCGTGGAGTCGGTGATGCCGTCCAACCATCTCATCCTCTGTCGTCTCCTTCTCCTCCCGCCTTCAACCTTTCCCAGCTGCTGCTGCTAAGTCGCTTCAGTTGTATCTGACTCTGTGCAACCCCGGAGACAGCAGCCCACCAGGCTCCCTAGANCCGTGGAGTCGGTGATGCCGTCCAACCATCTCATCCTCTGTCGTCTCCTTCTCCTCCCGCCTTCAACCTTTCCCAGCTGCTGCTGCTAAGTCGCTTCAGTTGTATCTGACTCTGTGCAACCCCGGAGACAGCAGCCCACCAGGCTCCCTAGACCCTGGGATTCTCCAGGCAAGAACAATGGAGTGGGTTGCCATTTCCTTCTACAGTGCATGAAAGTGAAACGTGAAAGTGAAGTTGCTCAGTCGTGTCCGACTCTGTGCCGCCCCATGAACTGCAGCCCACCAGGCTCCTCCGTCCATGGGATTTTCCAGGCAAGAGCACTGGAGTGGGGTGCCATTGCTTTCTCCATCAATCTTTCCCAGCATCGGGGTCTTTTCTAATGAATCAGCTCTTCACATCAGGTGGCCAAAGTATTGGAGTTTTGGCTTCAACATCAGTCCTTCCAATGAAATGGCGTGGGTAGCCTTCCCCTTCTCCAGGGGATCTTCCAACCCAGGGACCGAACCCAGGTCTCCCTCATTACAGGCAGATTCTTGAGCAGCTGAGCTCCCAGGGAAGCCCAAGAATACTGGAGTGGGTAGCCTATCCCTTCTCCAGCAGATTTTCCTGACCCAGGAATCAAACAGGGGTCTCCTGACCCAGGAATCAAACCGGGGTCTCCTGCATTGCAGGCGGATTCTTTACCAACTGAGCTATGAGGGAAGCCCTGTCCGGGGCCCAGATCTTGAGACCAGGTGCACTTCGGTGCCCGGAGCTACCCGCAGCAAGCTTCACACCGCCGCCCCTGGAGCAAGCCGATTTTCAGGTGGGATGGAGACGTGGCCCTCCCCTGCTAAAGCTGCCGTGGCTCCGCAATGGCCTCAGGTGAAGCCCAGAGCCCGCCCGCCGGCCTGCCCTGGGAGACCCGCACTCCGGGCTTGACCTCCTAAAGCTCCTCCAGGAAGCTCGCCCCTTCCCACTGGGAGGGGTAGGTCAGGATCACGCCTCAATGGGGCCCACTCACCTCTGCCCCCAGCCAGACCTCAAGCTCCCGGAAGCCTCGCCCATGTGGCCAGCCTGGCTGGAAGTGAGGGCAGAGACGCTGCCACAGAACCAGAGCGCAGCACAGCTGGAGGGACTGCGGGGTCGGCCGGGCCGACCGCGCGCCCCTAACCCCTCTGCCTCTGCTCTCACTGTCCAGCTTCCCCTTGGATGCCCGCATGACGGGGTGCTCAGCGCCACACGGCACCGTGTCCCTGCTCTGCTTACTCCCTGCTGGTGTTGGCTCTAAGCTAGAGCAGGNTTGTTCAGAATGTTTTCCACTTGCAATCTTACTGCCTTATCCTTTGCGTGTGCAGGTCCTGTCTGACTCTGCGAGCCCATGGACTGTAGCCCACCAGGCTCCTCTGTCCATGGGATTCTCCAGGCAAGAATACTGGAGTGGGTTCCCATTTCCTCCTCCAGGGGATCTTACTGACCTGGGGATCGAAGTCACATCTGCTTCATTGGCAAGCAGGTTCTTTACCATTGATCCACCTGGGAAGATCCTGCCGTATCCTTTCATAAAAATTAATTAGACCTTTGTGTTTGGAATTTGATAGAAAGAGAATCATTCTAGTACCTGAAATAATAGAACCTCATATCTAAAACTTTCACGCTTGAGTTTCTGAGATTTCCTATAAATAGATCAATTTAGTTATACTTTCACCTGTCTCATTAACCTTTTATGTTGTTTTTCTAATTGCACTTAAAAAATAAATTTAGGAGGTTACATAGCACTTCTAAAAGTGAAACAGAAGGAGAAACTATTACAATTCACTGCACATAATATGGATAGCCATTATTTTGCAAAACTTGTGTTTTATTACAAATCCACCTGTGTGTATGAAAGGTCACAGTGGATTTAAAGGCCAAGGTCTTAGATAATACCCCAGTGACTCATCATGGTTTTCCTCTGTAAAAATGCCTGCCACGTCCAGCCTTATGACCCTGTGTAATGTCCACAGAGCAGGCTGATACCTGCTGCCGCCAAGTGGTTTGGTAATAGAAGCTCGCACAGAAAGGCTTCTAGGTAAAGGAAAGTCTTTCCAAAGCAGAGGCTAGTCTTTCCTGAACTGAAGCCAGGAAGCTCTCTAGCACTCTCCTCTACTGAGCACAGGTGTGTAGTTTTCATCAGGGGCAGAAGGCTGTGTTCACACTGGAGAAGCATCTCCAGCAATTTTATCTCCTATGAAGGAGCAAATGGGAAGACTCCCATGGTGGTCCAGTGGCTGAGACTCTGAGCTCCCAATGCAAGGGACCCGGGTTCCATCCCTGGTCAGCAACTAGATCCCACGTGCCACAAGTAAAAAAAGATGTCACGTGCCATAACTAAGACCTAGTGTGGCCAAATAAATAAAAATAAATGTGTTTTAAAGGAAATGGACTCCAGAATCTCTGGAGCCCTGTGAGTACCAGTGGTGGGATCTGGAGTCCAGGAGAAAGGCTCTGTGCTTTCATCTCCAAGCCAGAGGAACAGTGAGATGAAGGTTATGTCATTGGTGTCTTCATCCTGAAAGTATCTGGGAAAATGGAAGTGAAATGAGTCTATAACAGAGAACCAGGGGACAAGAAGGAAGAGCTTGTCGACTGGAAGCCAGGACCCCTCCGGTCTCTCCAGGCTGTGTTTGTAGTAATACCTTGTAAAGAAGCACTGTTGTAACACTGGAACCACACTCTTAATTATCCACAGTTTTTATTTCTACCTTTTGTTATTCTGTTTGCTGAAGATCACTGCTTAGTAAACAGTCTACAGTTCACTGCATGGTCTGCGATCAGTTTCTCTGCCATGGCTTTGTAAATGCAAAAGTTGAAAGGGTTTTCCTCATGGATTATCAGCAGGTTTACCTGTTGTTGCCTCCCTGGGTTGATGTCCAGCTGAGCCAGAGAACCTGGCCTGTGCAGAGGGGTTTCTGGATCATGTCTGTAAACACTGTCACTTAGGTAGGAATTTCCCAGTGACAGGGTCAATGTGACATCATACATTTCACCCTGACTAGGAAGATGGCAAGCCTCCAAGCATTCCCTGGTGGTGTTGGGGAAGGTAGGGATGGTTGTATGGCTGAGTATCTGTGCTGAAAGCTGAACTTTTTACTGTCGTTGTTGTTCACGGACTTGCAGCACACCAGGCTTCCCTGTCCTTTGCCATCTTCTGGAGTTTGCCCAAACTCAAGTCCATTGACTTAGTGATACTCCTTGAATTTTCTCAAACCCATGTCCATTGAGTCGGTGATGCCATCCAACCATCTCATCCTCTGTCATGCCCTTCTCCTCTGCCCTCAGTCTTTCCCAGCATCAGGGTCTTTTCCAATGAGTCAGCTCTTCGCATCAGGTGGCCAAAGTATTGGAGCTTCAGCATCAGTCCTTCCAATGAATATTCAGGGTTGATTTCCTTTAAGATTGACTGGTTGGATCCCCTTGGAGTCCAAGGGACTCTCCAGAGTCTTCTCCAACACCACAGGTTAAAAGCATCAATTCTTCGGCGCTCAGCTTTCTTTATAGTCCAACTCTCACATCCATACATGACTACTGGAAAAACCTTAGCCTTGACTAGATGGACCTTTGCTGACAAAGTAATGTCTCTGCTTTTTAATATGCTGTCTAATATGTCTAATATGATGCTGTTACTTGATAGTAGATAGTATTGGTGGTTGTCACTTTGGACATTGTAGAAGAGAAAAATATTAACTCCTTTCCTTCAGTGAAAAGATTCTGAATCCATTCCAGAACTTCATCTCCAGTTTGAGATGAACATCCCTCACCTTTTTCTTCTGAAAGAAAAGCAAGTGTTGATAAATACAAAGTCTAGAACATAATTAGCACACTATGGAGTCAACAGTATTTTCGTAGAGAAGTAAAACTGAGATAGCAGTTGGGGACTCCCAGTCCATTGAAGTCTAAATGGTGAAGATTTGAATCATCATTCTCATCTTATAAACCATTCAGTCCTTCTCTGGACTCTTTTGAGCTTTCCACGGAGCTTATATTTTCATGGTTGTCATAAGACCTTTGATGATGTCACTGTTACACACCAGGGTGATCCAAACCTAATCAGGTTTCTGCCTCTCTCTCTCCCTTCCTCTCTCGCCTCCCACCTCCTCCCCAAGAGGAAGACCCTACCAAAACATATCCCTCATCTGCCCCTCACCACACACACTCATATGCACACAATCATACTCTTAGGGTACAGGATTTTTCTGAAAATCTGTGGGCTCACATCACGTACTGTATGATTCAACGTTGCATTTTAGTTAGATATTTTCATTCTTGAAAGGTTTTCTTTTTTTTTTTTTTAACTTTGGCAGTGTGGGTGAGTGACATGCCTTTCTCTTTGCCATCCTGTCAGTCACTCTTGGGTATCACCCTGTGTTCACACCTGCATCTTTGGTCCCTGATTTTTCCACCTGCTTCGCTGAAATAGATGCTGCCTCAGAAGTCAAAGTAATCCATACTAGCCCTCCACTTTCTCATGTGGCTTCTCAGCAAACGTCTCAGGAGCCCCACCCGCTTATTTTTGGTGTAAGACACGATCACATGGTTCCCGTAGTGGCTGGGTACAAATTTGACCATCACTCACTGGGAGTTTCTCTGTCTTCATTTTTCTCCTGGCTCCTCTCCACTGTCCTCCTTTCTTCTACAGCTGCTCCTCCGGAACAGTGCCTTTATCTCCTAGCTTATTGCAGGATGGTTTTGCCTCTTACCTGGAGCTTTTTAAAAAAAAAATGCAAAATTGTATTAAGACTATAAATAGTAAATCTTAGGATTAATTTTCAGTTTAGCTGTGTAAAGAGGGGCAAACCTACTGGGATGCAGACATGAGGAAGCAGAGGAATCCCTGAAAGGATATATTTCAGGAAAAGAAACTTCTATTAGGCCATCACAGAATAGATGTTTTTAAGGTAATGCTAAAAGAAGTCTGTTCTTGAACTGTTAAAAGGAAACAACTGGAAAAATAATTTGATGTGCTTCCAGGGCCAGTCTCTGTTGGCTGAGATGAGTGGGTCAGAAGTTCAATAAAGCTTTTTGAGGTTTCTAACCTTGACTTTCAAGTCAAACCCAGTCCTTGTGAAATGGGAAGGAGGAAAACACACATCAAACTGCCCTCCATTCATATAAATGTTCAACACTCCTGAATCTCTTTCCAACTTAGGGCATCCACACCTATGTTTTTCACACTGTTATCAGCTGTGCCTTTGAGAGCCCTAAGAATGAAGCATTTCATAAAAGAATTATTTATGCTTATTTCTCTGGAATGTTTTTCTAAGCTGCTGAATTTCTGCGAGATTCAATTCTGGCACTTTCTGAAACATAAAGAAGATACTGCAATGATTTCAGACAATAGTCAGCACTTAATCCATTCCTGGAATGGTCTCCAGGTCCTTTTCTGGCTGAGGTGTTACATCCTGGTGCAAGCAGTTAACCCAATCCCAACAGCCAGCTGCCTGACAGTGACTGGAAGATGCCATTGATCTTAAGAGATGCGACTTCAGAGGTGTTGAAAAGTGAAAACAGTGCATCTGTGAAGCAGACATCCCTGAAGTCTTTGTATCTAACTGTGTATACTCTAGAAAATGCTTTGTAACGGTGTACTTTTGAATACTGTAGTGGGTAGCCATTCCCTTCTCCAGGGGATCTTCCCGACCAAGGGATTGAACCCAGGTCTGCAGATTCTTTACCATCTGAGCCACCAGGGAAGCCCCATGTAATTTTAACCCAGAAAGTAAACCTCTTAGGCATTTACCCTTATATAGTTAGTATGAACACCCACTCCAGTGTTCTTGCCTGGAGAATCCCAGGGACGGGGGAGCCTGATGGGCTGCCGTCTATGGGGTCGCACAGAGTCAGACACGACTGAAGCCACTTAGCAGCAGCAGCAGCAGCAGTTAGCACGAACAGACAATTTTAAATAAAGATGTTCATCATTTTAAAAGTAAACATTTTGAAATGGCCCAGATGTCCATAGATGGAGAGTTAGTTAAGCAAGGTCAGATCTGTTCTTTCTGCCTGTGGCCATTCTGCCAAAGCATTGTTCCAAAATGCAGTGAACTTCAGTGAGAATGGCTTGTGCAGACATGAGAAGATGTGTGTGGCATTTGAAGAATAAAAATCAAGTTGTAAGATGATGTATATAGTAAATTACCAGTAACATTTTTGTTTTGAATTTTTTTATTATATTTATTATGAGAATGGATAGACAGTACTATTTTCCTTTTAGCATGTCCAAACCATTGGTAGAAAGGGTTTCAGGCTTATTAACATCACATTTGGATGGTTCCTATAGGTATGTGTTGTACTGAATTAAAGACAGATTAAATATCACCCTGAACCACAGGAAGAAGTCACATAGAGCACGTCAGGGAATAAAGTGTTATGTGTTTATATGTACTAAAGAATTTTCTAGAACCTAATACATCCAAAGCACTGTGATAGGTGTGTGAGTTGAGGATTGCTTCATATTTTGACACACTGCTCAGAGTTAAAGGAAAGTAAGGAAGCTACGTTAGTAAGATGCTGTGGCATTTCAGAGGAAGAAAAAATTCATTCAAGTTTGGGGTTCCATGAGGACTTCCTGCAGGAGGTGGCATTTGAGTTAGAACAAGATTGGCAAAGTGTGGAGAATATTGAACTGTATGAACAGTGGAGAAATGGCCTGAGACAAGTCGTATGGTTTTTTTAAGTGTTATTCTTTTGAAAATGAACTCATAACTTGCATAGGGGCTTCCCTGGTGGTCCAGTGACTAAGATTCTGTACTCCTGATGCAGGGATTCTAGGTTCGATCCCTAGTCAGGGAACTAGGTTCCACATGCTGCAACTGAAAGACCGATACTGCATGCCACAGCTAAGATCTGGTGCAGTCAAACAAATAACTAACTAAATAAATACTTTTAAAATATATACATATATAAAGTGCCCACATCATGAATTTTACTGCTTGGTGTATTTCAAAAATTGATCATGTGAAGATTAAGGAAAAAGACCACTAACTGATCTCATTGGCCCTCCTCAGGTCCCCTTCCAGTCACTAATCTCCATCAGGGAATCACTCTCTCAACTTCAAATTCCATAGCTTAGTTTTACCTGTTTTGGTTTGATATAAACAGAATTATACAGAATGTACTCTTGTTGTGTCTAGCATCTTTCATTCAACCTGTGAGTTTTATCCATGTAGTTAGTGACAGATATAATTCCAGACTATACTTTGGTGTAGATCTAACCTTCTAAAGGCAGAAAAGTGTATTAATCATATTTGTGGTCTCAGGATCTGCATTGTAATTGGCTCAGAATTGGTGCTAAATAAAGATTTGTGATGACATATATGGATGGCTGGCTAAAAGAAGTTAGTTTTCTGAACTGCTAAGCAAACAGATGCACTCAGCAAACAGTTGGTCAATACGTTGGGCACTCCTAACAATGAACTAGACTCCAGCAATGCTAAGATACCAACACAAGGTCCCTTGTTCTATGGGACTCATGTTCTATTTGGGGAGAGGTAATATTCCCAAACAACACAGTTCTGCAGACTGTGGTCTGCTTTGGTAAATAACGCTTTTCTATTCAGGCTGTTAGTCTCTGATAAAACCACAAGAGAGAGAGTCTAATTGCATCACATTGTCTAGTGGCTGCAGATATGGCTGCATTGAAAAGAACCCAGAAGATTTTTAGACCTGGAAAGAGCCTGAGAGAGCATTAACTCCCATGTAAAGATCTTCCCACTCTGGTTATTGGCCATTGTTAACCACACAAAAGAATTTGGAAGTTACCTAGGGATAAAAGAAACACAGCACTGATTCTTGGGGTTTCATGGAATTTCAGCCAAGCATTCTAATTATTTTCTCCACTTGGCTTTTCAGAACCTCAGGATCTCTTGTCTGTGTAAAGGAATATGCAGTCTTATGATCACCATGTTACCTTGTCCACAATGAAAATAAAAAGATTATTTGGCCACAGTAAACGTCTTTTCTAAAAGAAGCAAATATGGCAAAGAAGATTTTATAGTTAAATATGTTTTTTTTTTTTTAATGATTGTGTGTCTTTTAGTAGTTTAGAAACATGAAAGTTGTGTAAATCTCATGTTTATCCTTTCAAGGTAATCTTACTATGTAGCAAAAAGGATTCTTTCTAAAATGAACATAATTCATAGTTTTAGTAGCTAAAAGTTATCTTTAGTGTTTTTAAAAAATATGTAAATGCACACTCCTCCTTGTGTTGCCAAAAAAAAGAAGAAGAATAACTCCAAACAAACGTAGAAACAGAAGCGCATTAAGCAAGAAATAAACATGGCAGTTAACACTCCTCTCCACCTTCCCTATCACGGAGGCTCTGTTGTTAACTCTTACATGCACATCTGATCAGCACAGAACTTCCATTTTAATTACAAAAGCTCTCATGCATTCATAAGGGTGCATGTAACATATGTGTAAGGTTAAAGACTAATGGTAATTGCAAATAACACATATTCCCAGCAGTCAGTATAATAACTGGATTATTCATAAATAGCACTTTAGAAGTCCCTGGGTGCCCCTCTGTGGTGAATTCAGAATCCTGGCCCAGAGGCAGCCACTTGCTGAGGTTCTTAAATTATCACCTTGCACATACACATGTATTTTTCTTTTGCTCATTTTGCACACTATATAAAAATGTGTATACTTCTATCACCTGACTATCAATAAACTATAAATTTTGCACAACTTTATAAAAGAGGTTAATTTTACATACAGAGAATCATTTTGTATCTGGTTTTTCCCTTAGATTATGCTCAGGGGATTCATCCGTTTTTTCCCCCTCATTTTAAGGAGGCATCCATCTTTTTTTCCAACTTTAAACTTTTGTTTTGGGCTATAGCCAGTTAACAGTGTTGTGGTAGTTTCAGGTGAACAGCAAAGGGACTCAGATATACCTGTACATGTATCCACTCTCCCCCAAAACCCCCACACATCCAAGTTGACATAACATTGAGCAGAGTTTCGTGTGTTATAGAATAGGTCCTTGTTGGTTATTCATTTTAAATATAGCAGTATGCACATGACCATCCCAAACTCCCTAACTATCCCTTCCCCCCAGCAACCATAAGTTTGTTTTCTAAGTCTGTGAATCTCTTTCTGTTTTGTAAGCAAGTACATTTGTATAATTTGTTTCTTAGATTCCACATGTAAGGGATGCCATGCGATATTTCTCCTTGTCTGACTTACTTCACTCAGTATGACGCTCTCTTAGTCCATCCATGTTTCTTCAAATGGCACTGTTTCATTCTTTTTAATGGCTGAGTAATAGTCCATTGCATATCTGAATTGGATCTTCCTTACCATTCCTCTGTCGGTGGACATTTAGGTTGCTTGCATGTCTTGACTGTTGTAGACAGTGATGCAGGGAACATTAGGGTGCGTGTGTCCTTTCAGATAATGTGTTTCTCCAGATATATGCCCAGGAGTGGGATTGCAGGGTCATACAGTAGCTCTGCGCTTGCTTGCTTAGTTGCTCAGTTGTGTCTGACCCTTTGTGACCCTTTGGCCTGTAGCCACAAGGCACCTCTGTCTATGGGGATTCTCCAGGCAAAAGTACTAGAGTGGGCTGCCATTTCTTCCTCCGTGGAATCTTCCCAACTCGGGATCGAACCCATGCCTCCCACGTCTCCTGCACTGGCTGGTGGATTTTTTACTGCTGCACTGTTGGGGAAGCCTCTATGGTAAGTCTATTTTTAGTTTTCTAAGGAACGTCTTTACTGTTCTCCATGGTGGCCGTACCAGTTTACATTCCCACCAGCAGTGTGGAATGGTTCCCTTCTCTCCACACCCTCTCCAGCATTTGTTGGTGGATTTTTTTGATGATAACCATTCTGACAGGTATGAGGTGCTACCTCATTGAAGTTTTAGATTAGCATTTCTCTAATAACTAGTGTTGTTGAACATCTTTTCATGTGCCCACTGGCCATCTTTATGGCCCCTCTAGAGAAATGTCTATTCAGGTCTTCTGCCCATTTTTTGGAGTGCATAGTTTGATGGTTTTTGAGTGTTTTTTTTTAATGCTATNATTAGCATTTCTCTAATAACTAGTGTTGTTGAACATCTTTTCATGTGCCCACTGGCCATCTTTATGGCCCCTCTAGAGAAATGTCTATTCAGGTCTTCTGCCCATTTTTTGGAGTGCATAGTTTGATGGTTTTTGAGTGTTTTTTTTTAATGCTATTAAGCATCATAAGCTGTTTGTACATTTTGGAGATTAATCTCTTTGGAGACTAATGCTATGCACAGTATGAAAAGGGAAATAGATAGGACACTGAAAGATGAACTCCCTAGGTCGGTAGGTGCCCAATATGCTACTGGAGATCAGTGGAGAAATAAGTCCAGAAAGAATGAAGAGACGGAACCAAAGCAAAAACAACACCCAGTTGTGGATGTGACTGGTGATGGAANCCAGGTGGTGGTTAAGACTCTGTGCTTCCACTTCAAAGGGCACAGGTTGGACCCCTGGTTGGGGTCCTACATGCCATGTGGCTTGGCCCCCCAAAAAAAAGGAAAGAAGTATTTTTTTTAAAAAAGTAAAATCAAGAGAGGGGAGAGCCTCATTGAAAACAGGATAGGATCTGTTGAATACAACAGAGCAGACAGCCAATATTTTTAGCCAAGGGTTGACCTCTCCAAACAATCTCCACACTAAGAATGCCTCACGGCAACTAAATACCCTTTATCACGTTTTACAACAAATTAGGCACATCTGTTAACAAATCGTCTCTGTGAGAACCTGACAACTGATAAAAATGATGAAACAAGATAACTCTTCATTAAACAGAACAATCTAACCCTGTGCCATCTCTGAGAGTTGTGCAGAGATATTTTGCATTTGAAATGGAAGAGAGTTTTTAGAAATTTATCTCTCATCTTAAACTCCTTGTAAAACTATAGACATAATCTCATCTGCTTTTGAAAGCAGGCCTGGTAATGGTGAAATATGGGATAAAGTGAAATCATTCCCCTTGCAAAGCAGTTAAATTTATAAAATGGAGGCCCTTCCCTCCAAATATACCTTTTAAAACCCCAGAAAGACCTTCTGAGATTTCAGAGGGGAGAAAATGGATACCTGTTCCCTTTATTCATCGAAGTCCATGTTGGCCGAGGACAACCCTGTCAGGCCTCAGGGAATGGTCAAGCCCGGGATCTGACACTAGCATTGAGTTTCATTTTGGAGCAGCGTAAATTCCCAGAGAACCGATTTATGCCATTTGTGTGGCCTTCTCAGTTTCAGAGCATGATTACACTTTATAAAAAATTGAGAGCAGACTGTTGTGCTTCCCCTGGGACACTTAGGTTTCAAGAAGGAAAATAGAGCTTCTTTTGGCCCTGATGAAAATTTCAGAGATAGATGCTGTCAACAGCTGCTGCGGTTTTGTCCGTTTTGTTTTCAAGCTGCTGCAAGAAAAAGCGAAGTCTCCATCCTTCAGGTGAGAAGAAATGACTTAGCCAAAGTGGTCAGAGAATCAGGCAGGGCCAGGGTGAGCAGAGTGTCTGCAAGCACAGATTCTCCTGACACACGGGGCGAACACCAGCCTGGCCACTCACACTGCACCAGGGAGGGGAAACTTAAGGAAGAGAAGACGAGACTCTTCCCCAGCTTGTTAATTACACAGTCGTGGGATTTAATCTTTAGTCTCTGTTCCTGCTTCCACAGCCAGGAGGCTCTCCCCTCTCTTGATTTTATTTTATTTTTTTAAATACTTCTTTCCTTTTTTTGGGTTGGGGGGGCCAAGCCACATGGCATGTAGGACCCCAACCAGGGGTCCAACCTGTGCCCTTTGAAGTGGAAGCACAGAGTCTTAACCACCACCTGGCAAGTCGCATCTTGGTTTCATTTTTAACATTTATTTTTAAATTGCATATAGCAAATAAAATTCACTTTTTTTTTTTTTTTACAGTCCTATTAGTTTTGACTCCTGGTGGCTCAGTGGTAAAGAATCTGCCTGAAATGCAGGAGACATGGGTTTGATCCCTGGGTTGTGAAGATCCCCAGAGAAGGAAATGGCAACCCACTCCAATATTCTTGTCTGGAAAATTCCATGGATGGAGGAGCCTAGCAGACTACATACAGTCCATGGGGTCACAAAGAGCTGGACACTACTTAGAGACTAAACAACAGCAAATGGGTTTTGACAAGTCATGTACCACCACCGCAATCAAGATACAAAAGAGTTCCATCACCTCCTAAAATACGCTGGTGCTGCCACTCCGTAGTCAGATCCTCCCCCCACCAACATCCCCTGGCAGCCAGAGCCATCCCCGTAGTTTTGCTTTTTACAGGACGCTCTATGAATGGGACCATATGGTCTTTGGCCTTTTACATCTAACTTCTTCCACCGAAAAGATAGCATTTGAGATTGTCATTGTGTGTATCAGTGGGCTTCCCTGGTAGCTCAGCTGGTAAAGAATCCACCTGCAATGCAGGAGACCCTGGTTCGATTCCTGGGTCAGGAAGATCTGCCGGAGAAAGGATAGGCTACCCCCTCCAGCATTCTTGCGCTTTCTTGGTGGCTCAGCTGGTAAATGTGGGAAACCTGGATTTGACCCCTGCACTGAGAAGATCCCCTGGAGAAGGGAAAGGCTACCCACTCCAGTATTCTGGCCTGGAGAATTCCGTGGACTGTATAGTCCATGGGGTCACAAAGAGTCGGCCGTGACTGAGCGACTTTCCCTTTCACTTTGTGTGTGTCAGTGGTTGGCTCCTGGGTAGCATCTTCTCTGTTGGTGTGCCCCAGTGTGTGTGTTATTCGCCACTGAGGATCTCTGAATTGGGGTGATTATAAATAAGGCCGTATAAACCTTCACGTACAGGTTGTTGTGTGGACCTATGTTTTCTCTTGAGTCTCTCTTATTTTGAACTGGCATAACTCACTGATTTCCATCCCTTTCTTCCCTCCTCTCTCCCAGTGTAGTCAGAAGGAAGTATAACAGGTGCAGCTAAAGAGCACACAGCCCTCAGCCAGGCAGCTTTTCCAAGGCCCTAGGCGGCTTGCTATCTCTCACACTTTACTCCTTAGACCTACATCTGGGGCTTTGGAAGGCAAAAGGCGCAATCCCATTGATATCACATGACTGGAGTGGTGATAGAATTAGCTCTCGTCCTCCAAATGGAGTCATTTTGACCCAGGGAAGAAAGTGACACTTACTACCTTGTGACTGTATTAAATATTTAAACATAAGCAAAATTGAAATTGTCAAGAACTTCGTGTAGTGTTTATCATCTGGAATTTTGGAGGGAATGATATTTGTATCTTACGGGCAGTGTTTTTCCTTTTAATCAGAGACTTGGAAGTAAAGATCTCAAGGGGGCTGAGCGTGCATGTGTGCGTGCAAGTTGCTTCAGTCGTGTCCGACTCTTTGTGACCCCATGGACTGTAGCCCATCAGGCTTCTCTGTCCATGGGATTCTCCAGGCAAGAATACTGCAGCGGGTTGCCATGGCCTCCTCCAGGGGATCTTCCTGACCCAGGGATTGAACCTGTGTCTCCTGTGACTCCTCCATTACAGGTGGGTTCTTTACCACTGCAACGGGAAGTCCCTCAAGAGGGCCAGCCCCTGCCAATTTGATGAAAAGTTGATGTGTAAGCGAAGTCAGGAACAGGGAGTCAGGGTCCACCCACAGGAAGGTGCTAATAAATTTCACAAGAAGACGAATACGTGAAGAATGGAAAGACCAGTTTGAAACCTTGACCAAAAAAATACATGCTGTGAAGATAAGGAGCCAAACCCTCAGTGACCAGTTAAGTCGAATCAGATTAGCTTGTGTCTTAGAATCTGTGGCCTCATCTTGTGCTCTAGGTCAAGGAAGAGAGAGCAAGCGTTTATCTCAAGAGAAAAATGAGAAGAAAAAACTGTTATCACTGATACTTTTTTTTAAAGCAGTTTTAATATAGAAATGGGAAGTAGGCCTAACTAAAGACTGCTGGAGAGAAGAAATGAATTTGGAGCAAATGGCAAACAGCAGAAGGCATTAGAGCTATGTTTGCAAAGTATAGAGGGACTGGAAATGATTTAACCTATGCATGTCAGCTTATGCTGTGCAATTTTGCTGTTATTGTTGTTTAGTCGCTAAGTCCTGTCTGACTTTTTTGCGACTCATGGACTGTAGCCCCCCAGTCTCCTCTGTCCATGGAATCTTCCGGGTAAGAATACTGGAATAGGTTGCCATTTCCTTCTCCAGGGGATCTTCCAGACCCAGGCATTGTCTCCTGCAGGCAGTGGGTTTCCTTACCACTGAGCCACCAGGGAAATCCTGTGCAAATTTAGAAAACTTCAAAAAAAAAATCTTTAAAAAGTTGTTCCTATTTGCAATTTTATAAAAAGGCATGTAACCTTTTAATAGATATTATATTCTTACACATTTTTCTGAAAACAACTAAGTGGCCAGTATCATCATTTTTCAGTCAGATCTAAAAAAAAAATGTTTTTTTTGAAAGAAAATGTTCTTATGCTAAAGATTTTCCCACCAAATGTTACATAAGGAGAAAAAAAAGGAATGATGGCAGAGTTTTTAAGTACTAGGAATGAAAATATTTTGAAAATCTCAATGGAAAATTCTTTGAAGACCTGTTGTAATTACACGCAACTCAAATTATATAGAAAAGCGGTAAGTCAAAAGTCATCACAAATATAAAAATTGCTCTGAGGCAAAATGAAGAGATTTTCTGAGTGATCTGTAATATAAAGGAGAAATTCAGGGAAAATATAATAAATCTTGAACCTTTTATTAAATTGAGATTAAAGGGTATAATTCCAGTTAGTAAATAGCAATGGATATCAGCTGTACCCTCAAGTTTTTAGCTACTTATTATTGCTTCATTTTGAGAATTACTTCAAGATGGGCTTCCTTTACTTGGTTGACGTTGGTCTGGGCCAGGAGTCAGCAGACTGTGGCCCAGGTTGACAGCCAAATCCAGCCCACGACTCTTCTTTGTATCTGAAGTTCTGTTGGAACACAGTCACATTCATTTGTGTAAGCACTGTTGAGAGCGGCTTTCTCCTTATATTGCAGAGTGACGTCGTGGGTAGTCTATGCAACAGATTGTACAGCCCATGAAGCCTAAAATACTTACCTTCTGACTCTCCGAAAGAGTCTGTCCCCTACCCCCTTACTCTGGAGTCAGCCCTGGAACCAAGGCTACCCTTACTTGTGCAACCTTTGTCCACATTCCATTTTTAGGACCTAGGTCTTGATTTTCATTCAGAGAGGTTGAATTGCAATAATAGAATTCATGGCCAGCAGAAGTTCCTGTTTGTTAATTTGCAGTCAGAAATTTTGCTGCCAAGAGAAACAAAATACTTAATTTACTGATTGGTGAATAGTCTCTGTTCACTTCCCTCATAGGTCATTTGGTAAAGAATCCGCAACTGAGTGACTTTCACTTCACTTCACTTCACTTCACTGAACAAACGGTATTTGGAAAGTTGTTTGGTGTAAGACCAGTGCGAGGGGTTAACTAATAGGATAACCCATCCTGTCCAACTCTTGCAACCCCATGGAGCTCTTCTGTCCATGGGATCGGGCAAAAATGCTGAAGTGGGTTGCCATTTCCTTCTCCAGGGGAGCTAAAGTCTTAGTCTCCATCATCTGCTGGCTAGCATTCCTTGCCCTTCCCTGGATCCCAGAGAGCATTCCAGGTTCCCCTGCCAGCGGGTTGGTTGGAAGGTTTGGCAACGGTAAGCGCTGATATAAGCAGGGGCAGGAGAAGCCTGGATATTTCTCTCATTCATTTTGGGTGGCAGCTCTGGAGTGCTTAGCCCATTTCTTGATTCTGCTCCACTGGGCCGCCTTATTCTGGTTCTGAGTCCCGCAGGCTAGCCCCAGCCTCTGGGCCTTAGTAACACACTCGCTCTTTTTGCTCCTCCAGTCCCAAGAGGGGTAGAATTTCCTGTGGAGGCTAATCTCTAGGTTGCCTCAAACTCCCCTGTTTGCTTTTCAGCTTCCCCTGGTGAACCAGTTTCCTTTGTTTGACGTACTCAGAGTGGTTTCTGTTTTTCAAACATGACCCCGACCCATAGAGGCATCTAGCCTGCCATCCAAAATAATCCTGGAGTCACGCGTTCACATTCTGATGGTCAGGATTCCCCTTTTTCTAGTTGCTGGGCACACCTGCCCTCTCTTGTCAACAGTCTGCGGTCATGCCACACAACCAGCTAGGCCAGGCTCGTGTGCCGGTCCCTGTGACTGTGAGGTGCGTGTGCCAGAAGCCAGCTCTCTGCTTGACGGGTGTTGCTTAATATCAGCCACTTCCTAGCAGATTGTATTCATTGGGTGTTATTTTTTAAATAATATATTCTCAGAGTTCAAGATCAGTAAACACCCCCTGTGTTGGCTATGCCTTCTTTCACTGCCTTCAAGCTACCAGATTCTTCTGCCTGCTCCAGAATTCCAGGATGGGGACGATCCAGAAGTAATTGTCCACTTCTGGATCCTCACCAGCCCTGCTCCTGGGTCTGAGTTGAACAGTCTGTCAGCCCCACCCAGCCTCTAGTTCTTTCCCAGAACCCCTCCCCCACCCTCTGTTAGCCTGGACAACCCTATTCATCCATCGTGTCTTTGCTAAAGCTTCTATTTTACTTGCATCTCCGGTCTTCCGTGGAGCTCAGATTGTAGCTGAGCTACAAGGCCTTCCATGGAGGCCTGGCTTGTCAGACAAAACAATAAGAATTACATGGAATTAAAATTTAAAAATTAGACCTTTCTGCCATTTTCCCCCAGGCTTTTTCACTGAGTACCACATGTCACCTGGTTCCTTGGATATGCAGGTGATATATTTAAAAAACAGAAGCATTGAGTAATAATAAATAACATTGAATCGTATAGTCCTTTCTCTTTCCTCAGTCTTTTTATTCATATTATTTTCTTCTGCATCCTTCATGATCTGGGAGTGGTGGTGTGGGGAGTGGCTATTACTGCTATGTTATGAAAATTAAGAAGCTAGTGGGAACCTGCTCTACAGCACGAGAAGCCCAGCTCGGAGCGCTGTGATGGCTTAGAGGAGTGGGATGGGGCTGGGGGAAAGGGAGGGTTCAAGAAAGAGGGGATATATATACGCATAGAGCTGATTCACTTTGTAGTACAGCCAGAAAGTAACGCAACATTGTAAAGCAATTATACTCCAATAAAAAAATTAAATTAACAAATAAAAAGTAAGAAGCTGAGGCACAAGGACCTCAGAGCGCAGGTGAGGGCTGGTCCTCTGACATTTTACGCTGAGGATGAGGCGTGCCTGAGATGTTTTTTGCATCGGAGCCGAGGTGAAGAGAGCACAGGCGGTGCTGCCCCCTCGGGTCTCAAGAGCGCCCCCTTGTGTTCGTGTCTCTGGGATGGTCACTTCCGCCTTCCATGGCTATTCCCCAGAAGCTGAAAGAGACTGGCTGCAGCCTTGGAGGGGCCGTTTCCCGACGTTTCCAAGGCTGTTTCCGCTTCAGTTGCTTCTTCTTCCTCTCCTACTGCGTCCCATGTCCCTAGCTCTGCCACAGCGGCTGTGACTAACATCCCCGCTGAGCAGGCAGCGTGGCCAGTACCAAACCCTGATTCCTGAGGAATCGCGGATAATGGAACTGGAGGTCCTCTGTGATGACTTACCTCTCAAGCATTATAGAGGACATTGACCAATATGAAGCCTAAGGGAGAAATTTCCAGTGTAGACTGTGGAGCGATTCAAAACAATGTAAATTCATTGCTTTTAGGTATTGAAACTCTCTGCTTCGGGGCTGTGACTCTTAGAGATGATTCAGCAAAAAGGAGCCAGACTGAATATGATAACTGTCCTGCTCATGGGTCATGGTGATGCGCGGAGTAAAAATCGAATAAAAATCAGATTGAGAATTGATGCTAGCTTGGGGCAAGGATGGTAAATGTGTGCTTTTAATATCTGACTGTTTTCTAATTTACAGTCTTCAAATGTTTGTACAAAAATGACTTTATATGCAGTTAGGTTTGTGATTGCCCTTTTAATATGCTACTTGGTAGGAGACAGATGTTATGGTCTTTGATGTTCTACAGTTAGACTGTTCCCTAAAAGCAACTTCATACACATAAATCTTAAACATGTGACTCTTCTTTCCTTTTTGTCCCACTGAAAACACGCATGCCTGAACTACAGAATGCTAGAGAAACAAGCATTGGCATCTCCATCAGTCTGTACTGTCTCTGTTAGCATATGGCAATGTGTCACATCTCTGCAGAGACCCTCAGCCACTATTGAGGTTTCTGATAAGGCAGTTTCCGTTTTCCGGAAGTGGTCAGTGGGTAGGAAAGAATTTCATCCTTTCATAATATAAAGTACGCTTATCTGTTGCTTTCAACATATAGAACACTCTACCTGTTGGAACAGTGCTGGTTACACCGTTGCATGGCTGTGGGTGATCAGGGTCCTCCGTGCTGAGGCCTGAGACGCTGCTCCAGCGAGCTCATGCTGCAGACGCTGCCCTGCAGTCTCAGACCCTGCACCTACCGAATCCGAGCCTGCAGTTTAA
>SJYV01003928.1:412165-427458 GCA_006410875.1 Neotragus pygmaeus | reverse complement strand
CATGGCTGTGGGTGATCAGGGTCCTCCGTGCTGAGGCCTGAGACGCTGCTCCAGTGAGCTCATGCTGCAGACGCTGCCCTGCAGTCTCAGACCCTGCACCTACCGAATCCGAGCCTGCAGTTTAACAAGACCCCTAGGTGGTTCAGAGGCACGTTGAGACTGAAATAGCCCTCCTCTAGAAGTTGCTTGAAAGTATGGTGGCTCTGACGGTAAAGAATCTGCCTGCAATGCAGGAGACCTGGGTTTGATCCCTGGGTTGGGAAGATTCCCTGCAGAAGCAAATGGCTACCCACTCTAGTATTCTTGCCTGGAGAGTTCCATGGACAGAGGAGCCTGACGGGCTACAGGCCATGAGGTCTCCAAGAGTCGGACTCAACTGAGCAACTAACACTTTCACTTTCATCCCCTTGAAATTGCTTGAAAGCATGCCAGAATCTCCCGTTTGTATTTGATTTTCATCTCCCATAAAGAAGAACAAGCGTTACCCAGATTTGCGGTGTCAGCTCTGACACTGTAGCTTTGGAACTGTACAGATGCAGTTGCTGTCAAGATTTCAGTCCTGGTGAATGGCCTTTATTCCAAAAGAACAAGGCTCCCATCCTTATCTCTTTCCTTTAAAATGTCTGTATTTCCTAAAAGTGTATAGGTGACTCTGTTTCCCATAAAACTTTTCCTGGGCCGCCCATTAAATGTCCTTTCAAGAGGCGTAGCATGCTGTATTTTCATGAAAGAATGTTATCACACTCAGAAACCCCATGTATTTAGATTGCAACCATATTTTAAATTAATTAAACTCTTAGGTCAGATATTTTCTGCTTTTTCCAGTAAGAAATTTCCTTCTCTCCCCACTTACTTCCTCTCTCACTGTCTTCCTTTATTTTCTTCCTTCCTTTTTCATTTCTTTTTGTTGATACTGCAGAAGTATTTGAGGTCTTCAGCTCTTAAGACAAACTGGAAATGCTACACAATTTTCTTTTTTTTAATTGAAATACAGTTGACATGCAACATAATGTTAGTTTCGGGTATATACTACATTGTGACTTGACATTTGCATACGTTATGAAATGGCCAGCAAATCTAGTAACCATCTGCCCCATACAAATTTATTACAATATTATTGACTGTATTCCACCACCCACTTTTCTTATTCCATTTTTTAAAAGACAAAGTTCACTGACTTGGAAATACTAATACTTTTTGGTTTGTTTTTATATCAGTGCTAAAACTTGTCATATAAAAANCGGAGAGTGTTTTGCCTATGTTCTCCTCTAGGAGTTTTATAGTTTCTGGTCTTACATTTAGATCTTTAATCCATTTTGAGTTTATTTTTGTGTGTGGTGTTAGAAAGTGATCTAGTTTCATTTTTTTACAAGCGGTTGATCAGCTTTCCCAGCATCACTTGTTAAAGAGATTGTCTTTACTTCATTGTATATTCTTGCCTCCTTTGTACAGAGGCTAGTAGTCCTTACCTTTCTGATCTATCACCCAGGCTTCTTTCAACCTAATAGAAGTTCCCACATTGGCCCTTCCAATGATTTGATTGTTCAATATTAAGAAAGGATACTTCTAAAACATAACAGTCATTTATAATAATAAACAAAGCTTTTTAAAATAAAAGAATTATATTAACATACAATAAGAGGGAATACAGTTTTGTTAGTAACAATAAGAAAAAAGGAACTTAAAATATTTTGTATCTCTGTGAAGAATATTACAGAATTACAAAGAGAAAAANCGGTCCCTGTGACTGTGAGGTGCGTGTGCCAGAAGCCAGCTCTCTGCTTGACGGGTGTTGCTTAATATCAGCCACTTCCTAGCAGATTGTATTCATTGGGTGTTATTTTTTAAATAATATATTCTCAGAGTTCAAGATCAGTAAACACCCCCTGTGTTGGCTATGCCTTCTTTCACTGCCTTCAAGCTACCAGATTCTTCTGCCTGCTCCAGAATTCCAGGATGGGGACGATCCAGAAGTAATTGTCCACTTCTGGATCCTCACCAGCCCTGCTCCTGGGTCTGAGTTGAACAGTCTGTCAGCCCCACCCAGCCTCTAGTTCTTTCCCAGAACCCCTCCCCCACCCTCTGTTAGCCTGGACAACCCTATTCATCCATCGTGTCTTTGCTAAAGCTTCTATTTTACTTGCATCTCCGGTCTTCCGTGGAGCTCAGATTGTAGCTGAGCTACAAGGCCTTCCATGGAGGCCTGGCTTGTCAGACAAAACAATAAGAATTACATGGAATTAAAATTTAAAAATTAGACCTTTCTGCCATTTTCCCCCAGGCTTTTTCACTGAGTACCACATGTCACCTGGTTCCTTGGATATGCAGGTAATATATTTAAAAAACAGAAGCATTGAGTAATAATAAATAACATTGAATCGTATAGTCCTTTCTCTTTCCTCAGTCTTTTTATTCATATTATTTTCTTCTGCATCCTTCATGATCTGGGAGTGGTGGTGTGGGGAGTGGCTATTACTGCTATGTTATGAAAATTAAGAAGCTAGTGGGAACCTGCTCTACAGCACAAGAAGCCCAGCTCGGAGCGCTGTGATGGCTTAGAGGAGTGGGATGGGGCTGGGGGAAAGGGAGGGTTCAAGAAAGAGGGGATATATATACGCATAGAGCTGATTCACTTTGTAGTACAGCCAGAAAGTAACGCAACATTGTAAAGCAATTATACTCCAATAAAAAAATTAAATTAACAAATAAAAAGTAAGAAGCTGAGGCACAAGGACCTCAGAGCGCAGGTGAGGGCTGGTCCTCTGACATTTTACGCTGAGGATGAGGCGTGCCTGAGATGTTTTTTGCATCGGAGCCGAGGTGAAGAGAGCACAGGCGGTGCTGCCCCCTCGGGTCTCAAGAGCGCCCCCTTGTGTTCGTGTCTCTGGGATGGTCACTTCCGCCTTCCATGGCTATTCCCCAGAAGCTGAAAGAGACTGGCTGCAGCCTTGGAGGGGCCGTTTCCCGACGTTTCCAAGGCTGTTTCCGCTTCAGTTGCTTCTTCTTCCTCTCCTACTGCGTCCCATGTCCCTAGCTCTGCCACAGCGGCTGTGACTAACATCCCCGCTGAGCAGGCAGCGTGGCCAGTACCAAACCCTGTTTCCTGAGGAATCGCGGATAATGGAACTGGAGGTCCTCTGTGATGACTTACCTCTCAAGCATTATAGAGGACATTGACCAATATGAAGCCTAAGGGAGAAATTTCCAGTGTAGACTGTGGAGCGATTCAAAACAATGTAAATTCATTGCTTTTAGGTATTGAAACTCTCTGCTTCGGGGCTGTGACTCTTAGAGATGATTCAGCAAAAAGGAGCCAGACTGAATATGATAACTGTCCTGCTCATGGGTCATGGTGATGCGCGGAGTAAAAATCGAATAAAAATCAGATTGAGAATTGATGCTAGCTTGGGGCAAGGATGGTAAATGTGTGCTTTTAATATCTGACTGTTTTCTAATTTACAGTCTTCAAATGTTTGTACAAAAATGACTTTATATGCAGTTAGGTTTGTGATTGCCCTTTTAATATGCTACTTGGTAGGAGACAGATGTTATGGTCTTTGATGTTCTACAGTTAGACTGTTCCCTAAAAGCAACTTCATACACATAAATCTTAAACATGTGACTCTTCTTTCCTTTTTGTCCCACTGAAAACACGCATGCCTGAACTACAGAATGCTAGAGAAACAAGCATTGGCATCTCCATCAGTCTGTACTGTCTCTGTTAGCATATGGCAATGTGTCACATCTCTGCAGAGACCCTCAGCCACTATTGAGGTTTCTGATAAGGCAGTTTCCGTTTTCCGGAAGTGGTCAGTGGGTAGGAAAGAATTTCATCCTTTCATAATATAAAGTACGCTTATCTGTTGCTTTCAACATATAGAACACTCTACCTGTTGGAACAGTGCTGGTTACACCGTTGCATGGCTGTGGGTGATCAGGGTCCTCCGTGCTGAGGCCTGAGACGCTGCTCCAGCGAGCTCATGCTGCAGACGCTGCCCTGCAGTCTCAGACCCTGCACCTACCGAATCCGAGCCTGCAGTTTAACAAGACCCCTAGGTAGTTCAGAGGCACATTGAGACTGAAATAGCCCTCCTCTAGAAGTTGCTTGAAAGTATGGTGGCTCTGACGGTAAAGAATCTGCCTGCAATGCAGGAGACCTGGGTTTGATCCCTGGGTTGGGAAGATTCCCTGCAGAAGCAAATGGCTACCCACTCTAGTATTCTTGCCTGGAGAGTTCCATGGACAGAGGAGCCTGACGGGCTACAGGCCATGAGGTCTCCAAGAGTCGCACTCAACTGAGCAACTAACACTTTCACTTTCATCCCCTTGAAATTGCTTGAAAGCATGCCAGAATCTCCCGTTTGTATTTGATTTTCATCTCCCATAAAGAAGAACAAGCGTTACCCAGATTTGCGGTGTCAGCTCTGACACTGTAGCTTTGGAACTGTACAGATGCAGTTGCTGTCAAGATTTCAGTCCTGGTGAATGGCCTTTATTCCAAAAGAACAAGGCTCCCATCCTTATCTCTTTCCTTTAAAATGTCTGTATTTCCTAAAAGTGTATAGGTGACTCTGTTTCCCATAAAACTTTTCCTGGGCCGCCCATTAAATGTCCTTTCAAGAGGCGTAGCATGCTGTATTTTCATGAAAGAATGTTATCACACTCAGAAACCCCATGTATTTAGATTGCAACCATATTTTAAATTAATTAAACTCTTAGGTCAGATATTTTCTGCTTTTTCCAGTAAGAAATTTCCTTCTCTCCCCACTTACTTCCTCTCTCACTGTCTTCCTTTATTTTCTTCCTTCCTTTTTCATTTCTTTTTGTTGATACTGCAGAAGTATTTGAGGTCTTCAGCTCTTAAGACAAACTGGAAATGCTACACAATTTTCTTTTTTTTAATTGAAATACAGTTGACATGCAACATAATGTTAGTTTCGGGTATATACTACATTGTGACTTGACATTTGCATACGTTATGAAATGGCCAGCAAATCTAGTAACCATCTGCCCCATACAAATTTATTACAATATTATTGACTGTATTCCACCACCCACTTTTCTTATTCCATTTTTTAAAAGACAAAGTTCACTGACAAGAGCCTTGGAAATACTAATACTTTTTGGTTTGTTTTTATATCAGTGCTAAAACTTGTCATATAAAAATCTCAGTGATTAAAAGCAAATTTAGCTCATTTATAAGACTGTATCTTGACTCTCCCTGTAGTAGGAAAGTATCTTATATGTGAATATTTCCAAGGAGATCCTTAATTTTTACCTGTATCCCTAGATGAGTATAAAATTCTTTAATTTATGACTTTTTTTCTGAGCTTTTAGAGACATTTTCTATCTTAGCATAAAAAGCCTTTATGAGAGATTATGCTCTCTGAACTTGAAAATGGGAATCAAAAGTGAAAGCTTTAACAGATCACCTTCTTATAATTTATAGTCAAGTCATTTAACAAATAACTATGTGATGATATTGATGATCCTGAAAACCAATCTAGATCATTAGGATTAAGGAATTTTTTTTTCCTCAACAGCAGGGAAGTAATATGCCCTGAATTTAATCAAACCCTCTCTCTGGTTTTGACTATCAAAAGAGGCACTAAATGCTTAGGCTAGAACTTTCTAATTCTTGCACAGAAAAACAATCTTGGTCAGACTGTTTCTACCATAAAAATATACCAAGCCACAGACTTTGGATGAATCCAGTAAATATGGCGAGTACATCATGAGAAATACAGGCTGGATTGGCAATATAATATATGCCACTATGTTGTGAGTTTAAAAAAAACAATGTAATTACACACTGGAATCAAGATTGCCAGGAGAAATATCAACAACCTCAGATATGTAGATGATACCACTCTAATGGCAGCAAGCCTCTTGATGAAGGTGAAAGAGAGTGAAAAAGCTGGCTTAAAACTCAGTGTTCAAAAAGATCATGACATTTGGTCCCATTACTTCATGGCAAATGGATCAGAAAAAAGTGGAAACAATGACAGATTTTATTTTCTTGGGGTCCCAAGTCACTGCAGATGGTGACTGCAGCCATGAAATTAAAAGAAAAAAAGCTATTACAAACCTAGACAGCATATTACAAAGCAGAGACATCACTTTGCCGCCCAAGGGTCATGTAATCAAAGCTGTGGTTTTTCCTGTAGTCATGTACAAGATGTGAGAACTGGACCATAGAAAAGGCTGAGCACTGAAGAATTGATGCTTTCTAATTGTGGTGCTGAAGAAGACTCTTGAGAGTCCCTCAGACTGCAAGGAGATCAAACTAGTCAATCCCAAAGGAAATCAACCCTGAATATTCTTGGAAGGACTTATACTAAAGTTGAAGCTCCAGTACTTTGGCCACCTGATGTGAAGAGCCAACTCATTGGAAAAGACCCTGATGCTGGGAAAGATTGAGGGCAAGAGGAGAAGGGGGCAGCAAAGGGTGAGATAATTAGAGATAACATCACTGACTCAGTGGACATGAATTTGAACAAACTCTGGGAGATGGTGAAGCACAGGGAAGCCTGCGTGCTGCAATTCATAGGGTCACAGAGTTGGAAATTACTTAACAACTGAACAACAGAAAATAGCCTGTCAACTCATTGCAAGAGATGGAATAAACCTGATCTATTTGTGGTACTTCTGATAAGACTGACATGTTTTCTCTCTGGAAAAAAAAAATTGACTTAGAAAGCTAATAGCTTAAGGAAGGCTTCAAACTTCTACAAAAAGACTGACAACTTCAATCACTCTGTGTTCTTTTACAAATAATAAGCAATTTGTATTCTAACAACAGATTGTTTTATCTGTTTTAATTACATGTGAAAACTAAATTAGGCAAGTAATCTGTTTGCAAGTAGTTAATCTGAAGTTATTTAAAAACATGTACATAATGGTTATTCAGTATTAATAATTCACTATTATGCTAATTTACATTAGTAGCCACCCAAGTATTCTACATTATTTATGTGTTGTGGCTTTGTATGTCTTTGATGTTTGGGGGAAGGATCTGCTTTGCAAAAATTTGTAAAAATACTCAGAATTCATATTTCAGAGACTTTTTTTTTTTTAAACTTAAAGTTTATTTAGGGAGGAAACACACTCCATAGACAATGTGGGCCATCTTGGAAGGCAAGAGAGGCATGAGGGTATGAGGTTGTCAGTTTTTATAGGGCTGGGTGATTTCATTGACTGATGAGTAGGAGGAATATTCCAGTTATTAATATTTTGAGGAAGGGGTGGAGATTTCTAGGAATTGGTCCACTGCCTACTTTGTGACCTTTATAGTCGTCGTACTGGTGGTGTGTCATTTAGCTTGCAGATGTGTGATAGTGAGTGTATACTGATGCTCTGGGTCTAGTGGGAGAAGACTCATCTACCATCTTGGATCTTGTTGGTTCTAATCACTTGATGTCGTATCCTTGGGCTGTGTCATTCTTTTAAAGGTTATGCTCTGCCGCCTTGCTGTCTCTTCCCCCCTTTCAGAGATTTTGCTTCCATAATTTTATGGGAAGCTGAAAGATGACAGTCTGCCTGCCATAGCTGCTTCAGGGCTGAGTTGGGCCGTCAACCCTGCCTGTCAGGAAGTAAAAATCTATGGACACCTTTTAGTTGCACAGACTGTCATAGCACAATGCTAACTTAAAATGCTCTAACCCTCTGCTTAGGAAGCTTTGGAACATTATGCTTTATTTAAGATTAAAAAATTTTCAATGTGAGTTCTTGATGTGGATAAGTGTTTTAGTATCAAGATGTATTTGTGTCTAAAACATTTTAGAAGTGAAAATTAACTAGAGTGTTCCATAAAGTTGGCATCAGTATCTTTTTTAGATTAAGCTTCAGTGTCTGAATTGCTCTTGACTCACTTGTTCACAACTTGAGGGTCTCTTTTGATACCTTCTCCTTGAAAGGGAAGCATTGATATTGCTGCAAAGAATCAACTAACTTGCAGATTTGGAGACACCCATTTCTGAAGTGTATAGTGTAATTCTTAGAGGACTGAAATTACTGGGGAATGGATTGATATTTTTACACCCACACTGAACAGATGGTAGCCTTTAATAGTTGCACCTTGCTCTAATCTTCCTACATCCCGAGGAGAAGGGTCATAAGGAGAAATAATTTAACAGTAGGAGGAGGAAGTTCATGCTGATTCATTCCTTTCCACATTGAACACCCTTGGATCCGATGAATCAAATAGCTGTGAGAAGGCTTAGAAGTTAATCACAAGGAAGAGATGGGGAAGATCAGACTACCCATGCAGAGAGAATGCCTGCAATGTGTTATTTCATCACGAACAGCTTCAGGAAAGCAAGCCTTTTCTGAAGTTACTGCATGACGATCCTGGATTACAGCCAGTGTCAACATTCAGATAGAGATGGATGTGCTAGTTATACACCATCTCTATTTGGGAGATCTGTGTAAGTTGCATAGCTTTGTGTAGTTAGATGGAGGGCATATGTGTTGAAAGAATTGGAGTTTGATAGACAGTTGGAGTGAATATAGCTCTTATACCCCAGTGGACTTAAGGATATCAAGGTCAGTTTTTCCAGTGTTTGACCTCTTGAGAAATATTATGAAATTGCTGAGTCTAGTCTTTCTTAAGTGTGAATTATAATGAATTTCGTCTTAGAGCGTATACGCCCTTACCCTTGAAAGTTTGTCTTTCATGAGGAGGCATCTCTTTTAAAGAAAAATACTTATTTATTTGGCCGTTCTGGGTCTTAGTTGTGGCGCCTGGGATCTTTGATCCTTGCAGCACGCGGAATCTTTAGTTGTGGGATGTGAACTTTTACTTGCAGCATGTGGGATCTAGTTCTCTGACCAGGGATTGAACCCAGGCCCCATTGCATTGGGAGCTCGGAATCTTGAGTTCCTAGGAGGCATCTTTTTTTTTTTTTAATCTTTCTTCTGTTTCTTTTTATTTTGTTATTAATTAATTTATTTTTTTATTGGAGGCTAATTCCTTGCAGTTTTGTATTGGTTTCTGCCATATGTCAACATGAGTCACCCATAGGTATATCAATACATATGTCCCCTCCCTCTGGAGTGTCCCTCCCACCTCCCACCCTATCTTACCACTTTAGGTTGTCACAGAGCTCCAGGTTTGAGCTCCCAGTGTCATGCAGTCATACAGCAAATTCCCACTGGCTGTCTGTTTTACAGATGGTAATGTATATGTTTCAGGGCTACTCTCAGTTCGTCCTACTCTCTGCTTCCCCTGCAGCGTCCACTAGCCTCCATTGCCCTTCATCACCATGGCTGCCCTGCAAATAGGCTCATTGTACAGTCTTTCTAGACTCCATATCTATGTGTTAATATATGATATTTGTTTTTCTCTTTCTGACTTACTTCACTTTGTATAATAGGCTCTAGGTTCATCCACCTCATTAGAACTGATTCAAATGTGTTCCTTTTTATGGCCGAGTAATATTCCATTGTGTATATGCACCACAACTCCTTTGTCCATTCATCTGTCAGTGGACATCTAGGTTGCTTCCATGTCCTAGCTATTGTAAATAGTGCTTCAAAGAACACTGGGGCACATGTGTCTTTTTCAATTATGGTTTCCTTAGGTTATATGCCCAGTAGTGGAATTGTTTGGTCGTATGATAGTTTTATTCCTAGTTTCTTAAGGAATCTCCATATTGTTCTCCATAGAGGCTGCACCAATTTACATTCCCACCAACAGTGCAAGAGGGTTCCCTTTTCTTTAGGAGGCATCTCTTAATGGTTACCTAATAGCCACTGGCATAGCAAACTTGAAATATATTACAAACAGGGAGGTTTTTTTCCTTATAATCAATTCTAGGAACTATTTGTGTTTCAATATTTTAAAGTAGTGTTTTTCTATTTTCTATTCTATTTTGGTATAGATAGTCTCAAGGAATTCCTTTATGTCATATATTTCTCTCTGGCATTTTTTTTCCCCTTGTCTCTGCCTCTCACATTAGTGTCAAGCCTGTGGCTTCCCCAACACCTTAGGTTAAAGTAACTCAAGTGCATTCATTCAATGCTGAAACTAGAGAAGCAGGTTGATTTGGAGACATTGAGCCCTGTGATATGNACCAGCTGGAAATGTAGAAAAGATAAGATAGATAATCTTTAGGGTAATTTAAATGCTTAAATTCATGGTTCTCAATATGCATGAAAGTCACCTAAGAAGCACGAGATAATTGTAGATTCCCAAGTCTCAACCCCAGAGATTTCAAGTTGAGAATTCTAGCAGGTGACCTAGGAAAACTCATCTAATAAACAGGCCAGCTGAATCTACTGCAAGTGGTCTTAGGCCACATCCTGAGAGGCTCTGGGCTTTAAGAGGATGTGAATACTTACAGAGCCTACAAACCACAAGCAGAAAGCAGGAGAGATCCACTCTCTGGCATGGATTCCACAGTCAATCCACATGGCATTTTTGGCCCTTTGTTCTTTTTTAGAAACCTGCTCAGAGAAAACCAAAAAACAATTAAGAAGAAGCTTCAGGATAATAACTTCCTGAATAATAGGGCTTTGATTTCATCCTTTTAGCAAATCCATGAAATACACCCTGTCCTCTTCATTCCTTGGAGAAATCTTGATTTAAAATTCTTTTTATTCCTAAACAAATACCTGATGATACCAGAGCTACATGAGAAATTGTAGAAGCAGAGACCAGAGAACAGTGCTTCAGGCCATATCTTCACACTCCAGTTAGAATGAAAGGAGCATGTGTGTGTGGGGGGGGGGGGGCAGCTTTCTGTGGGAAGTGGGCACAAAGAAAGGCTTGGGAGAGGGAAGTTAGTGGTGTCCAAGACAATTTTGGACTCCATCACCATTTTCCCAGGGTGCACACTTTTATTTAATGTGTAGATCATTTCCTTATTTCACACAAAAATAAACACACATCTAACTTGACATCAATTTATTATCAACAGATCTGGGGATAGAGACCTTATTCTGATTTACCATCTAGGGTACTAGTGTAAGCTGCCAACTTTCTGGAATAAGAACTACCAACTTGTCTTCAATGATAGCCTTTGATGACCTGAGAAGAATTCTCACAAACACCTCTATATAAAATGAATCATCGTTCATCTACTTTTAAATATTACACAACTTTAGAATATGGAGGGAAGGGAGAAGAGTGTTGCAAAATCAAAGAGATATGTGGGGTTGGAATTCCAAAGCAAGAAAAAGAGAGGGTTCCATTTTTAAATTGCCATCTATACCACTCAGGGAGTTTTCTTCTTAACAAACCTGAAGTTACTGATGTCCAGCAAAAAGGCAAGTGTGGAAAGCTTTGGCCACAAAAGATCAAATTGTACAAAGAGAATTTCCCAACTGATTTAATCTCCTCAACTTAAAAGAAAATCCTGAGTTGTTTTGACTAGTTGCTTTATTTGACCTTCTGTTTAACTGTGCTGAGCAAATTCTCTTGGTACCCATTCTGACACTGAGGAACCCTAGGGACTCACATGATGTGCACATCCTTGATTGAGACTGGGACTAACGCTTGCAGGAAGCATGTTTTTCCAACATGTATATCAGGTCCCAGAAACACAAGTTCCAAAGAGTACATACAACAGGGCAAAAAGTAAATGTCATAGGTGAGTGTGCCATGAGTACACGGATCCAGCCTAGTAGACTAACTCAGCTGCCAAGAGAACTCAGTGATGCCTAGGGTCTGACTTAAAAGTTTGTACTGTAAGCTCTTGTCAGAACAGATTAAACCCCAGAAATCCTGATTCCAAATCTTATCTTTGGACAATCAAAGAGTCTCACCTATCACAGTTTAGAACATGTGAGGAAACTATGTGTGAGTGAAATTTTACTAAATTAAATGTATTTTTCCAATGATTAAAATTTTGCAGACCTTCTTTTTACTTTTTTTTTTTTTTTAGGAGAAAGAGTGATTTTAAAAACAACAACAGAACTGCAGAATTAGAAATGAACAGGCAGGAATCAGTTTGGTTTCATGGTTCACAATATTCTTCCTGTGGCCCAGTTCATTGACTTTACTAAGGCCAGTTTGTTCAACTGAGAATAAATAACCAAACAGATGGTAACTGAAGCAGAAACCGACATATCAGCCCTACTGCCAAAAATCCCAGCATTGCTCTGGTTCCTATTCTTTCCTAGTTCCTGTTTTTCAACTCCTTTGGTTCTAAAAATTATATTAATGTCAATGTTTATTCAAAACAGATCCCTTTCCTTTTTCTGGCCTAAGTTAGTCAGTCAGCGGCGATGCTGATAGTGGTGGTATAAATAAAAGATGATTTGAAAGATAATCCAGACCACTCGCCTCATTTTATGAAGGTAGGCAGAAAGGTTAAATGATTTATCTATGTCACAGAGTTGATTCTAAAACTGAGGTTACTACTCTTAGATCAACACTGTAGTAACAAAGGAAAACAATTTAAAGGTAATCACCAACCACTAAAGATCTGGATATTGAAGTTGAGGATCATTTGTAATACACATATTTCCAGAACTCAAAAAAAATCCAAGTAATACCAAGCACCACTGGAGAATTAATACCTCCCCAAAGTTGAAAAATCAATGACTCTTCCCATACCTTTAAAACATAAAGTGGGTACTTCTCGTATGAGGATCCAATGTGGATTTTTTCAACCATGTCAGGATACCGCTCAGTCATAACTTCTATCCAAGAATAAATCTATCAAAGCAGAAACCAGTGGTCACAGAGCAAGTTCAGAGCATTTCTCTAACAAAGGAAATAGACAAATTCTTCCAGGAAGGGTTATTCTTCTAGAAAAAATTTTGTGGAGATAAGAGAAACTAAAACACTTGGGGCAGAGTGTTTCTTCTGCTGCTTAGGAAAATCAAGAAGATTAAACTTCTGAGAAGTATCCAGGTTTAGGGAAAGTGGAAATGTACTAAGAAACTTATGACAAAGTAGGGAAAGGTCATCTTTAAAGCATAACTCCTTAAGTTATTTTTAAAGGCTGATAATGTTGAATCCTCACCTCTGTGTATGAAATCCTATTTACCATTCAAGAGTTCATTTTTATATGAGATTTTTAAAAAAATATTCACTTTTCAGGAGTAACCTAAGGAAGCCCCGGGTGCTGTCTTTGCACGGGATAAATGGAGCTGCCTTTGTTTCCCACTGGAAACTTCTGGACTCACCACAAGGGGTGTGAAATGATGAGACGCAAAGGGGAGAACAATCTGGAGGAAAAAAGAATCTCTTCCATCCAGGGAAGGAGTTTGATTCTAAAACTCTCTCCTAGGTGGAAGTCTACTGGTTTGTGATTCTGACAAGATTATAGTAGAAGGAAAAAAACAAATAAATTCTAGGCCTGACTTTAGGCTAGCCCCGACTTTAGGCTAGCCCCCACTTCAAAGCAGGTGTTGAGCGGTGGAGCTTGATCATGTTTTAAAGTAGACCAACTTCTCAGGGGCCATTTAAAAATGTTTACACACTTTGTAATGGGAATAACCAACCCTTGGCCTCATTTCTAGGAAATTTGCTGAAGGTAATTTCAAATAGCTGTCCTAGCTGAAGGGAACAGGAGTACCGTTTATTCTTGGGTCTTCTTACAGGACCGTAACTAGGGTGAGTGGTATGTGTGATGGGTTGTCCCGTGCGAGGATTTAAGATGCTTCTGGAAGGTCTAGCTGCTGCCAAGTACCAATGCTGTCAGTGTCTGCGGTGTTGAAAATTTAACCATCCGCAATTTCCTCTGTTTACTGTGCTACTCTTCTAAGGCATGCACGCATCTAAGAGAACTGCTCCATCCAACTATTTTGGGTCACAGATTTCCTCCAACAAGGGAGGCTGTACTGTGTTAATTATAGTAAGGCAGCTTTACAGAAATCTTCAAATCTAATCTGCAATAAGCAAGGTTACATCCTTTGAATAATGCTCTTCTTTTGCCATTTGTTTTAAGATGTGTTTTTTGGTCATTTGTTTTTCTCCCCTATTGTAGCTGACTTAAAATTTCCTAGTGAGAGTCAATGACAAAAGAAACCCTTTTTGCTCTCCAAGTGAACATGAATGCCATCTGAAGAGCATTGCTGAAGGGGAAGAAAGGCAGAATTTGGGAGAGCAAGATTGCTGCAGTTGCTACATACCTCTTAGAAAAGATTTGGGATGGGAAGGATGAAGATGCCCAAACTGTTTTCTGAAAGGTCATTATGATGAAATGAATTGTGTTCCCCCTCAAATGCGTATATTAATCCCCAGTACCATACAACATGCCTGTATTTGGAGACAGGGGCTTTAAAGTGGTAATTAAGTTGCACTGACGTGTCAGTGAGGGGCCTAATCCAACCCGACTGGGTTTCTAACGGGAAGTGGAGACTAGAATGGACAGTGAGACTTTAGGGATGTGTGCACACTAAGAAAAAGCCATGTGAGGAGATGGCCACCCACAAGTCAAGGAGAGATGTCTCAGAACAAACCAGCTCTCCTGACACCTTGTTCTTGGCCTTCCAACCTCCAGAACTGTGAGACAATAAATTTCTATTGTCTGAGCCACTCAACAAATGGCACTTTGTTACGAAAGACTGTAGCTCAGATGGTAAAGAATCTGCCTGCAATGCAGGAGACCCAGGCTCAATCCTTGGGTCAGGAAGATCCCCTGGAGAAGAGAATGGCAACCCACTCCAGTATTCTTGCCTAGAGAATCCCATGGACAGAGGAGCCTGGTGGGCTACAGTCCATGGGGTTGCAAAGAGTCAAACGCAACTGTATGACTAACACTACTAATATGGCTAATTAATGCTGTTTTCCTCCCATGTCTTTCCAACTCTTTCCTGGGGAGAGGGTAAGAAAAAAAATAACCCCATTGAACAAAATATTTAAAATATACCCCCCAAAATACCCATTTTAAATGTTCACATCCTTTATTTATTTAGGCTGCACTACACAGTTTGTGGGATCTTAATTCCCTGACCAGGGATTGGATCTAGGCCCCTGGCACCGAACGCAAGGAATCCTAACCACTGGTCTGCCAGGAACAACCCAGAAACACATTTTAAATACTTCTGTTTAAGGCATCTCGTTCTTCCCACCAAACCCAACACAGCAGTGACACTGTCCTCTTCTCCACTGGCAAATACTGCCTACCCAACCTCTCCACTCCAGGCCTCAAGGTTACTCATGCAGGGCTGATGTAGGCAGCTGGGATAGAGATAGCTTAGATGGAACAGACAAAGTCAAGGTAGGAGAGAGAAAGGAGAGGGCTGAAATGTTGAGATCCCCGTCCACCAGCCAGGCACATTGGTTCTAGAAGCATGCTGATCTCTGGTTTGAAAGAAAGTGTTGGTCACTCAGTCATGTC
>SJYV01003928.1:378186-412017 GCA_006410875.1 Neotragus pygmaeus | reverse complement strand
TTATGAATATGCTGTCTAGGTTGGTCATAACTTTCCTTCCAAGGAGTAAGCGTCTTTTAATTTCATGGCTGCAGTCACCATCTGCAGTGATTTTGGAGTCCAGAAAAAGAAAGTCTGACACTGTTTCCACTATTTCCCCATCTATTTCCCATGAAGTGATGGGACCTAAGCTAAAATAAATTTTATACAATAGCGATTTATTGCCAGCTCTCTCTGTCATGAAAATAAATGTGTTTTCAATAAAACATAGAATTATTGGATTCTATAATTTAATTATAGAATTTTTCAAAATGATGTATGATATTGGTTTAGGCCGAGCTACCGTGGTGAGGAGTGAAGCTGTAGCCATGAAAGAGAGAAGAAACATAGGCCTAAGGAGAAGTAAGTAACCCTCTGGACTCCCCCAGGTGGTAATTCAGAGATTGCCAGCCACTTTGACCAAGAGCAGCTTCAGGAACATCTTCACCCTATGCCTGAACATGATTATTTTGAGTTTTTTTCTGATGATACTAGTCTGTATCCTCATATGTATGCAAGAGCATACCTTAACTTTAAAAACCAAGAAGACATTATTTTGTTCAGGGATCGTTTTGATGGTTTTGTATTCCTTGACAATAAAGGTCAGGAATATCCCGGCAAAAGTTGGGACTACCGATGATGATCCAGAATATAAAAAATTTTTGGAGAGCTATGCTGCAGATAATGAGAAAATGACATCTACTCCAGAGACACTACTAGAGGAAATAGAAGCAAAAAATAGAAAATAATAACTAAAAGCACAACTCCACTTTTGAGCTTCCTGAAAAGCAAGCAGAGGATGAGAGAAGAAAAGGGAGAAGAAAGGAGATGGTGAGAAATAGAAAGAAAAAGGCAAAGAGAAGAAGAGAGCAGGAAGTGGAAAGAGAAATGAAAACAGAAAGATATAGAAAAGCCAAAGAAGATAAGAGTTCCAGAAAGGAACAAATTAAAGGATGAACCAAAGACCAAGCTGCTCAAGAAGCCAGAAAAAAGAGATGAAAAAGAAATTGGACAAAGAGAATCTGAGTGTTGAAAGAGCCAGCAGGCAGAGTTGTACATTGCCCAAGCGTTCTGAGGGTGAATTTAGAGATGAAAAGCCTGAGAGACCTGAAGATAAGAGTGGCAGGGAATCCAGGGAGAGGGAGCGCAAAGGAGACCAAGAGCGCATCCTGCAGGAGAGAGAGGGGCTGAAGTGGCAGGAAGAAGAGCGCCGCAGGCAGGAGCACGAAGAGAAAGGAAGAAGGAGAAAAAAGCATTTCGGGATAAAGGAAGAAGGCTGAAAGTACAGAGCCAGTAGGCAGCTCAGAAAAAAACTGAAAAGATAGAAGAAGTGGTTAAGAGAGTTCACATAAGAAACGAGGATTGCCCGGCAGTGCAGCTTTACCAGCCAGGAGCTCAAAGCTGAAATTGACTCTGTCCCCCTGATGACAGCACCAAGTCTGGAGAGACAGCCATAGAAAAAAAGCCAGAAAGTGGTATTAGCCATAGCAAAAAGGGAAGCGAGGAGTGATAGTCCAAATGGCCTTAGATGTTCCAGCTATCTCGGCAGCCAAAGAGCACGAATTAAGCAATCCAGAAGTGCCTTCAGGGCAAAGGGGAGAGAGAGAGATAGGGGGTCGCTGGGCTGGTGGTACACTGCAGAGGAGTATGTTTTGCGTCAAAGCAGGTTCAGATTGGAAGTACGATTTTCATTTTTTATGCAGTGCCTACAAATTAACTTTAAAGTGTCAGACAAAGCTGAGGAGGAGAGGACATGCATTGTAGTTTCAGGCAAGAAATGTCACAAGAGGATTTATTTAGGTATGACACGAGAAGAAGATACGAGAACTGGCTTTCAAATCGAAAGGTTTTGTTAATCCTGGATTGAATTTTCTTAAATTTCAATGGAGCAGAGTCACTGTGAAATCTCGTTCAGATCTAGTTACAGTCATTGTTGGTGATAACTGTTGACTTTTGCATAGTGTAGAAGCAAGAAGCATGGAATTGTAATACAAGAACAGTGAAGGATATAACACATTTTCACTTATGCAGAAACTTAAATAGTCATGTCAGGTCGATAGCTCATGTCCTAAAGTTTTAGGATTAGTGTAGGAACCACTACCCCCTCCAGTATTCTGGCCTAGAAAATTCCATGTATTGTGTAGTCCATGGGGTCGTAAAGAGTCAGACACGACTGAGCGACTTTCGCTTTAGTTCTTTGCTCACGTGAAATTAGTGTGAAACAATTTTTAAAAAAATCTCCTTTTGCCTTTAGCAATTTTTATATTCATAAAGTCTAACCCTTAGTTGGTGCTTGACAATCCAGTCTTTGTTTGACCTTGGGTCGCATGAGTTGAGTGCCTACCCTCTCCAGGAAGGAAACTACACCAATATTTGTTCCTGTTAAATAACAACTTAGCTTGTTTTGCATTGATGTCAATAAATATCAACATCACTCAAAAAATGTATGATATTACACATTTTGAAATAATGTATGATACAGTGGAAGCTTCAATAAGATTTTCTGCCTAGATTATTTCTTTTGTCCTCTTATAATCAAATAACTCACTTAAGATGGATCTACTTCTTCACATAGAGAGCATATATTCAGAGTTTTGTAATATTAAATAAGTTTTGTTATAAATTTTAATTTTCATCAAATATTTTTCTTCTTTGAAACCTAAAAGAATTCACAGAGAATACTAGAAACGAAAAATATGAACATTAAAGATGTTAAAGTTGTGTATTTCATTCTAAGATGTGAATACATAGATAAAAGATGATGTTCTTTAACTTGTAAACTTTCCCAAAGTAGCCAGATTCTTTAAATCTCAGATTTCCAGGTAAATTAACCTCAACTTTTCAAATTACTTTGCTGATACAGATAGATCTAAAATTTCAACTGAAATTCTTAATGAATAGTTGATGATACTCAGTGGAAATTTTTACCTTAGGAAAAAATTACTGCAGAGAATATCAAACTGCAACTAGGATAAATTCAAAAAAGAAATGCAGGGCCTTGAGATAAAACCATTAATCTTCTGATGAAAGCACATTTTGTTAAGTTTAAATGTATGACTGTATGGTTAAAACAGATCAACAGTAGAACTCTCCATTTGATAATTGATTGGTCAGCTTTTTTAACCTTGTATATTTAGACTTTGTGGAACTGATGCAAAACCCAAGTCATTGAAGTTTATGTCCAGAAGGGATCAAAGGATCATAGAATACAGGTGAGGAGGCTGAGGAATAAGTTATTTGGCTAAACGTGTGGTGCTCTGGCTGGTTTCTTGTGGCCAAGAAAGCTCTGATGACAAAGAGGGAAACTCAGAAGGAGTGGAACCTGTGAGGCAGACACTATAGCCACAGGAAGATGCTGGGTTTAAAGTGGAGAGAGCAGAACAAACCACTAGATCCAGGGTGAGGGCAAAATGTTGTCTCCTGTTGCTCTCAGAGCTTTGTAAGAATTATGTACTAACCAGAATATGTTAGTAGCATATCGGAAAAAGGCAGACTAAAAATCAGAAAGTATATCATATTCTCAATTCTTAAAAGCCACCAAACTATTCACAGTATTGTCTGTGGATGGTTAAGAGTTTTCCTCCTGCTTCTCTTCCCTCTACTTCTTTTTCCCCTTTCTTCCTCTTTTGTTTATTTCTCAAACATTTACAGTGAATGTGTAGTAATTTTATAATAAGAAGCCTGTTGTTAAAGTTTCCAGTAGGATCACATCTTCCATATGTAGAAAAATAGGTGTTCATTCATCTTAATAGGAATACATTCATTTGGCATATCAAGATCAGCATACCAATCGTGTACACAATTTGCTGATGAGATGTACCGTTGATTTTGTGCACAGAGTTGTTTCATCTGGTGGTTCATGGAATCACTGCCATGGCTTCCAGTTGTTGCTTAAAGTTAATTATTTCAGTTGTATCAAAGGGTAAGTGACGTTGGGTTTAATTAGGAGGAATCACTTGGAATTATTTGGAGTTATTATGGCCTACACAGTAAAGTTGAGTCTTCATGCTCACTGCTTTCAGAGCAAAGGGATTTTTGGTCTTGTTGGCAGGCAGGATGCCCAGAGTGGGGTGTTGGACTCTTCCAGATTTGTTTGTGAGGCAGAAGAGGGCATGTACCAGAACACTTGGGCTCTGTTGAGGGAGTGTCAATGCATGTGTTAGGGGTGAGTAGTTACTAGGACCCAGGGAAGTGCCCTGGGAGGCGGTGGGGCAGGTCAACAGAAAAGGGTGCAAGTGAAGAGTCAGGGTGGAGGGCTGTAGCTACTCATCGACTGTCCAGCAGGGCTTTTGCGGGGGCTTCCCAGGTGGCGCTAGTGGCAGAGTCCACCTACCAATGAAGGAGATGCAGGAGACACAAGTTTGATCCCTGGGTCAGGAAGATCCCATACAGCAGGAAATGCAACCCATTCCAGTACTCTTGCCTGGGAAATCCCACGGACAGAGAAACCTGTTGGGCTATAGTCCATGCGATCACAAAAGAATCTGACACAACTGAGCACGTGTGCACATTCTGGTTTAAAGAAGCAGAGATGTATTCATCAGGCAGACTGTGTCTCTGGGCTCTTTTCCAGTGTCAAAGCTCATCCATAAAAAAGCAAATAAAGCATTGTGCTCCTAATTACCTTAATGTGAATTATTTACTTTATGGTGTTAAAGAGAGAAATTGAATACTGACCAGCGTCTTTGATTTCTCTGCATGTGACTGAACTGCTTACTCCTAGAATAAGGAGAACAAATTTGCCACATGAATCACAACTTCATTCTAAAACCAAATAGAATGATTTTTCAGTGATCTATTTTCAATCATCTGTCCCCTTGTTATTCTTAATAACCGACTATAATTACTTGCTTCTGTCACCATCGTCATGGCTGGATAGCTAGAAAGACCCAATCTTGGGAATCTAATCCCATATTATTGTCAAATTAAATAACCCATTCTGGCTCTGAGAGCCTTCAACTGGACAACGTATTCCCTTCATCTCTGCTTAATTTTGACACCGACATCAGTGGTTGTGATATGTTGGGTTTCTTTCCTGCATGGAAAAGAAATTTATTTAAACTATAAATTTCATGTTGACAAACAAAATTATTTTTGTTGATGCTCTGATAAAGAGCCTAACAGCAACACCATCAAATGTATTGAAACTTAAGGAACACCTGCTCAGTTACTTTTTCTCTAGAGCCCGTAAGGATTTGAAATGAGCACACACAAGTTGACCAAAGAAATTTCACTGTCTTTTTGTGAGAATAATGTTTTTCAAAAAAGTAATTTTGCAAAGAATATTTCAGAATACTGGGCATGTTTATAGAAAGTAAGATAGCTTAGTCACATAAGGAAACATAATATTTTTCAATGTCTTTATATTTGGAATAACCTTACTAAAATGATAGTTGTTTCAATTATTCAACAAGTGGTTTCTAATGAGATGTTTTTTTTTCTAATGAGATTTTTTTATGATCATTTTGGTAATATACATTAACTTCAGACAAATGGAATCAATTCAGATAAGTAAAATGAGGAAAAAGGAATCGATCTCTAACCTTCCTACTCAGAAGTAACCACTGTGAACCTTTTAGGTTATATGCTTCTAGACTTTATCCACGGAGAAGGCAATGGCACCCCACTCCAGTACTCTTGCCTGGAAACTCCCATGGATGGAGGAGCCTGGAAGGCTGCAGTCCATGGGGTCACTGAGGGTCGGGCACGACTGAGCGACTTCACTTTCCCTTTTCACTTTCCTGCACTGGAGAAGGAAATGGCAACCCACTCCAATGTTCTTGTCTGGAGAATTCCACAGCCGGGGGAGCCTGGTGGGCTGCTGTCTATGGGGTCGCATAGAGTCAGACACGACTGAAGTGACTTAGCAGCAGCAGACTTTATCCAAATTATTTTAAAGGTATATTTATATGTAATACAAAAGTGAAAGTCACTCAGTTGTCTCCAACTCTTTAATTCTAATTGTGTAAAACATAATTGAGATAAAACTTATAATTATATAAATATAATCTTTAAAAGTATGAGTTAACATTTACTGAATACCTATCTTAAACCCACTCCAGTTTTCTTGCCTGGAGAATCCCGTGAACAGAGGAGCCTGGCGGGCTGCAGTCCATGGGGTCCCGAAGAGTCGGACACAACCGAAGCCACTAAGCAAGCACACACGCTTACTGTTGTGAATCATGCGTATTTAAAAAAAAATACATTTATGCCTTTTATATAGGTAGGTTTTCTTCTTAAATTCTGGGCCCTGGGCCCTGTGTGCTGTGATATTCAAAGGTATGCAAACACATATGAAGGATAGGGAAAGGGATGAAGGCCAAGAAGCCTTTTCTTTTTTTTCTGCCTGTTTTTACACAGGCTCCTCTAGTTGTGGCATGCGGGCTTAGTTGCCCTGCAGCATGTGGAATCTTAGTTCCCCGACCAGGGATCAAACCCACAACCCCTGCATCAGAAGACTGCTTCTTAACCACTGGACCACCAGGGGAGCCTTCATAGGCCCTGGTCCTCTGTTTTCTTCCTGAGACCTGGGAGCTCTGACGGCAGGGGCGGGAGCTGGGGAGGAGAGGTTTTCTTTCCCTCCCTCATTTGTTTGACTACTAAAGAAAGAGGTGAAGATTAAGTGCAGAGGAAGAGAGGAATGCCAAGATTATTTGTTCCTCTTTCTGTTGCTTGTCTTTAAAATGTGCTTACAAAGGGCCTCGGGCAGAGGAGAAAGGAGCTGAGGGGCAGCCTAAGACTCCCTCAAGTTTAAAATGCACTTAGGAGATCATCAGTACTGACTATTCAGCCATTTCTCTCCCCAGCCCACATCCTTCTAATTTTAAGGGCCTGAGCAGGTGTTTAGGTTTTATTTTGAAGTTTATGTTAACAGCAATGTAAAAATAGCTGTTTTCACGATATGTGTTTACATCCTGTTTCTAGAAAATGTAGTGTGTGAAGAATCACAACTTCTTAATATTTGGTTTTGTAAAAAGATTCCCCTCTTTATCAAAAGCTTTATATGAGTAATAGGATATTTTAACATAGCAGTATACTACCTTGCCTTTCAGATATGATTCAAGAAAAAAAATTATGCAAAATTTAGGGCCAACAGTTACATGATATAAAGAGAGGAACACCTGAATTATAATGAACTTCTCTGGCAAATTAGTGCTTAGACCACTTCCTGACCCAGGGCGTTTAGTAAATGCTGACCTAAGGTGCACCACCTTTCCTTTAAAATGTGCCACTATGCAGGGCTAAGACAGTTTTTTGAAGTATGAACTCTTGAGTCATTCTTTTTAAAGTATACTTCCTGTATCTCTGGATTTTTAAAGCACTTTTGGAAAATCCTCAGACATTGTGCCTTTAAATACAGCCTCTTTTGTATCAAGTTTTTCATTTTGAGGCTCTCATTAGATATACGTTAGCCCGTCTTATTCTTTGTCTTCCACATCTCGTAACTTCTTTTGCGTATTTTCTATCTCCAGGTTTCTGTGCTGCATTCTCAGTAATTTCTTCCAGTCCATTGTTCTGTTTACCTATTCTGTCTTTGTCCATGTGTGTGTCCTCAGCCACTCAGCCATGTCCAACTCTTTGAGACCCTATGGACTGTAGCCCGCCAGGCAATAATTCTGTCCATGGGATTCTCCAGGCAAGACTATTGGAGTGGGTTGCCATTTCCTCCTCCAGGGGATCTTCATGACCCAGCAGAGTACTTTTATTTCAGTAGTTCTTCTTTCCAACAGTTCCATTTTTCAATCCCCTGATCATTTTTCATCTCCTATTGCTTGCTTATTTGGGGATTTCACTTTTTCATATTTTAACCATTCCTCACTTATTTTTTATTCCAACATATGAAGTACTTGTTGTCTAACTCTATTGTTTGTTATTTCTGCTTCTTATTCATGGTGAAGTTCAGATCTGATTGATGTTAACTGTGAAAAACTAGAAAGTCTAAGTTGAGGTTACTTTCCTCCAAAGACTGTCTGTGTTTGTCATCAGGACTTGCTGATGTAGGGACACTTTAGACCCTGCCCAGCATCTCAGGCTTAATCAGGGGCCCTCTGGCTCTCCTCTTCCACCTTGGTACTGCCTCACATCCTAGTCTCCCACCATAGCCCTGACGATAGCATTTGCTCTCAGGAAAACACCACTTTTCCAAGCCCTCGGTTTTTTTTTAATATTCAGCTTAGAGGTTTCTCTTACATCATATGAGTTCAGAGAGAGAATACAACTTTTCTGTGCTGACTGTTTTAAATTTGAGAAGGCCTCTCGGAACAGCTAAACTACCACCCTCCTGGAAGTGGAATTATGTAGCATCATGTTGCCTCCCCCCCCCCTTTTTTTTTTCATCATGTTGCCCTTGACATATAATGTCCCTTGAAAGTAGTTTGAGATCAAACAAGAAACCAGTGCCCTGAGCCAGAGCTGATGGTGTTGCCTGAGATGGAGACAGGCTAGCACCCTGCATCTGAGCTGGCCAGCACAGGGCACCACTGAGTCGAACGTTCCCTGGGGGTTGCTGCATAACTGAAGAGACTGTTTTCTAATCGGTCCATGGGGTGAGTAGCCAAGGGAAGCAGAGCTGACCGTGCTCTCATTCTGTGATTTGCACGTCACCACCCTTAGAGGCGTGATCTCAGTGCGCCCACTACCCACCAATGGCATTGGGCACCTGGCAGTAAATAGTGTTTTATTACCCCAGATGGTCAAGCGAAACTACAGAACTTCCAGAATTGGTTCTTTCCTCCTAATGAGATTAGCCAAAAAGACTAACCAATCTTCATCTCACCTTGCCTGCTGGAAGCTAGATTTAGTCTTTTTCTTCCCACGGCCTTCCATCTTTATTAAAAGCTATCACTACTCCTTCCAAAGCACTTTTTTTTATTACTAACTGCTTAACTAAAAACTATGGTCAAAGTAGTTTCACTCTCATTGTGCTCTTCAATAATAATAACCTCGACATTTCTTTTTCATGTGTATTTTAAAGTAATGATATTTTATAAAATGTCGCAGGTTTTTTAACCTCTATTTTATTCTTCATTATCACAGTTTCTCTAGTACTCTGTGTGATTTATAGTTTCAATTTGATGTGTGCTCTCACCTCATCGTTTTATTATATTAGTGCCTAATATAGTTCAGAGCTTGGCCTCACTCAGATTTCTCAGTAACGGATAATTCTTGTTTATTAGGTTTAAAGGTTTGCAGACTCACTGTTATATCTCTCCTGAGCATTTTATTGAAAGAGAGAAGATGGCTACTTACACCTTTACTATCAGCACATTAACTTTGTAGGGGGAGTTAGAGAGGAAAAAAAGGCATGACTTGACATTCAATTGTGCTCTGTTTAGTGGCCCATATCTAGTGTGTTTAGCCCCTTATGAGGTGGTGGAGCATTTTGAGGACTGAAGTGTGAGTTGGCATAAATCACACTGCAGGCTATGTGTCTTTGGTTATGCAGTCAGAGTTACCAGTTACAATCCATCCATACTCATGGGGAAATTAAAATGTTCACACCACTTACGGTTGCCTGGGGGGAAGGTTGAGAGAAAAGGATAGTTAGGAAGTTGGAGATGGTCGTGTATACACGGCTGTATTTAAAATGGATAACCAAGGAGGACCTACTGAATAACACATGGAACTGAGTGCCTGGATGGGAAGGGAGTTTGGGGGAGAATGGATACACATGTATCCATTATATATGGCTGAGTCCCTTCACCTGAAACTATCACAACATTGTTAATCAGCTATATCCCAAGACAAAATAAAAAGTATAAAACTAATAATAAGAAAAAAAATGTTCATACCATTTGGCCCAGTCATCCCACTCCTTTGAATTTATCCTGAGGATTTGTCCAACAGCATTTTTAAAAAGCACAAAGCTATACAAAATGATGGGTATTATAGCATTTTATTTAACAGGAAAGAATAGACAGTATTTAAATGCCTGATATTTTAGCAAATTAGGGGGCATTGACTTGATGAACTATTATACAGACATTTAAGTCATAATGCTGACTGTAGAAACTCAAGGGACACTTAGGTATGTGGTAAATGCACAAAATAGACAATTGAATTAAATATACACAATGATTATAACTTGACAGATCAGTAGACTTACAGGCAAAAATTAGACAGAAAAATATAAAACAGAGAATTGTGTTAGCTTCGGGAAATACAAGTAATTTTATTCATTTGAGATATTTCCTTTAAATGTCATCATGTGGTTTTTACAGCAAATGTGCGATTTTTTAAAGCAGTGAAGAAAAAAAAAAGTGTAGATAAATATAGGACTCTCAATTGTCTCACAGACCAGGTGCTTGCAGAGTTTTCCTACTGCCTGGGGAGAGAGGGCTTGCAGTGTGAAGTTTCAGGAACCACATTTTCCACACTGCTCCTGTTGGAGGGAGAGACATTTTGAAGAGGCGGCTTTAGCAGAGGAAAGGAGGCTGGGTCATTTATCTCATTCTCTTTTTCATTTTTATCACTGTTGACAGATGTACTCTCTTCTCATGCCCACCCCTCATGACCAAATGCCAGAGGCCCTTCTTCCCTTTCCAGAGCTTCTCTAGTCGGGACAGCCTTTCTCATACACAGGCTGACACGCTTGGATGACACCCATGAAATCTTCCTTTACTTTCTCATTACTTTTCTTTCCCATCGTATCCACCAGTTTCAGTATCATCTCTGGTCCCGGTTTGAAACCTGCCTGAACATTCATTTTCCTAAAGACCCTATATGGACTCATCTGTATGGACTTTGGGCATCTCAGGTGGCACTAGTGGTAAAGAACAGGCCTGCCAATGCAGGAAACTAAGAGATGTGGGTTTGATCCCTGGATCATGAAGATCCCCTGGAAGAAGGCATGGCAGTCCACTCCAGTATTCTTGCCTGGAGAATTCCATGGACAGAGGAGCCTGGTGGGCTACAGTCCATAGAGTCGCAAAGAGTCAGATATGACTGAGCAACTCACTTTTCCTCATATCCATTTCATCAGTTTTGGTGCCTGTCCTCAAGTTGACTGAATGCTCACTTACTCTGATTTTCCTTGCCTATTTGCACAGGCCTCAGAAGAGGGATCTCTACCAAGTGTGTATCAGGAAATGTGCTCAATTGATCCAGAAACGTTAGTCACTTCTAGGTGGGCGGATGCCAAGTGTTTATTTCCAATGGCAAACTGATCATGAGAATAGTGACTTTTTTGAGGACTTACTATAGAACACACACTAGTGGAAACACTTTCTACTTAGGATATAATTTGTTCCTAACTGCAGTCTTATTTGTGGAGTTATCCAGCTTTCACAGGTAAGGAAACTGAGGCACAGAACTGCTAAGCAAGTGTATAAGTGACCGAGAGTATTGCAGACTCCAAAAATCGCCCATCAGATGGCAAAGATTGCCACAGCTGGAGTTGAACGCGACTGTGGGAAGGTTTGACTTCATTTCAGTATTTCAACTCTTGGGAGCTTTCACATAAACATTTGAATTTTGGCTTTTCTTTGAAAAATAGAGGGGTTTGGCAACAAGTTGCTGGAGTTGAGTAGAATCTGTTCCTTGAGAGGGGAAATAGGCTGCCTCCCAGCATGCCACAGTTGGGTTCACATCACTTAGAATTTTATCATACTTTTCTTTTTCACCAGTTAAGATACTGTTTCACTTTTTTTCTTTTTTTTCCCCGGCTTAATATTTTAAGTTTTTCCTGTTGATGTACAGGCTTGCTTTATTTAGGGGTTTCTGTTTAATCTTTGTAACTTTGAGTATTATGGGGAATCGTTCATGTGAAATCCCAAGTGGCTTAAGAATTTGAAGTTCATCAATCCTTAGGAAATGGACTCGGTGAACATAATCAATGAAGAATAAAGCTGTCATAGAGCAATGAATAGAAATGGAAACTATTTGACTAAGGAAGACTTTAGCTTTGTGTGAAATCTTCAATAAAATTCTGTTGGTTTCTTTATGATGCCAGAGCTTGATATTCCCTATGCTTCATTTTTAAAAATCAGCACTACCAAAATAATGATTTTAAAACACAGTTGTGATGGTATCACGTCTCTGACTAACAGCCTTTGCTGCAGCCTCACTGCCTTGTGGAAAAGGTCAAGGCTTTGTATGGCCACAGGGCTCCTGTGATCTGGCCTGTGCATTCTTCTCAAGCCTCATCTTCCATTAAAATGCTTGAAACTAGGAGCACTGGAAATATAATCAAACTAAGTGTTACATGAGTGAAATAGTTGGGGGAAAGTTTAAATTTAGGTAGACAAGCTGGGGAAGACTACACCAAGGAAGAGACTTTAAGTAATACGAAGGAGACACCCAGATGAGTATCTTGGGACTAGCATTCCAGGTAGAGGAAAGATGTGCAAAGTCTCTGAGCACACGTCCACTTGGCACAGGGGGAGCGCAGTGTGGCTGGCATAGCAGTGACCGAGGCGATCTGAGAGATAACAAGGAACCAGGACAAAATGAACCTTTAGGTCTAATGACATCTACGTGACTTGGAAGCCCTGGGCTGGTCTTCAGTAAGGATTTCAGTAATGACATGATCTCACTCACATGTTTAAACAGAAGCATCCTGGATCTGGTACTGTTATAAATTGAAAAGAACAAGGCAAGAAGCAGGGAGATCCGTTAAGAGGCTCTTGCAATAACGCATGGTAAGTGATCATGTCAACTCAGACCAGCATAGTGGAAATGGAGGTGATGAGAACAGATAAGATTCTGGGTATCGTTTGAAGGATGAATCAGCACATTTTGTTAACAGACCAGAGGCGGGGTATGAGGGAAAAAGTAGCATCAAAGAGGAGATGAAGGTTTTCAAACTAATCAGAAAAGTTAATATTAACTGAGCTAGGGAGGATTTAAGAGGAACATGGTTGGGGGATGGTAAGCAAGGAGTTCCATTTGAGACAAGTCTGTGATGCCTGTTCAACATCCAGGGGAGATGACAAGTAAGCAACTGGATAGATGAGTCTGAAGTTCAGACTGAAGGTAGAAATCAGTCATTAGTATTACAGCGTTATTTAAAGCTGTGGTTCTTGCTGAGAACACGAAGGTCTGAGGCCAGGAGTGTTCCAACCAGTCTTAGAGGTCAGGGAGATGAAGGGTGATTGAGAAGGAACAGAGAGAAAAATAAAACAAAATTAAACATTCTTGATGTGCTGGAGCTTAGGAGGGAAGGGGTTCAAAAAAAGAAAAAGTGGTCAATCACTAATGAGAACTCAAAGATGAGAAGTAAGAATTGATCATTGGTGTTAGCAAGTGGAGGTCACAGGCAACCTTGAGAAGATCAGGCAAGGTCCCTGCTCTTAGAACTTACATAATAGGAGAAACACAGACAATACAAAATTTGACAGATAAATGCATAATATATATTGACAGGTAATGATGAGTGCTATAGGAAAATAAAAAAAAAAGAAGATAGGGTCATGAGATATAATGACTGGGATGCTCCTGTATATAGGGTTGTCAGGGAATACCTCTCCAAGAGGTGTTATTTGAGCCAAGACCTGAAGGGAGTGAGAGCACAAAGGTTGGTATGAGGAACCTGTATAGCCTTATGGATTCTACACCCAGCATCCTTCTGATTAGCCAGATGTTTGGACTACTTGGTTATTTCCCAGAAGTATGCCAGCTGTTGAATATTTTGCATATTACTCCTGGCTGAGCATTGTGACTATATGGGGGAAATGGCATTCTAGATAGGAAGAACAGCACAGTGAAAGCCCCAAAACAGGGCATGTTCAAGTGTACCGAAAGCCAACCCTCATCGAGTGGCTAGCGCGGGGGGAGACGTGACGTGGAGCTCTGCTGCTTTCAGCAGAGCGCTCTCGAACATTCACTCTGTTCTCTAACACTGTTTGCTTGTGCCCATGCTATTGCTCAGCCGTGTCCAGCCCTTTGTAGCCCCATGGACTGGTCTGTCCATGGCGTTTTTCCAGGCAAGAATACTGGAGTGGGTTGCCCTTTCCTTCTCCAGGGGATCTTCTCAACCCAGGGATCGAACCCACATCTCTTGCGTCTCCTAATGATGCTCAGTTACCTTAAAAGGCTGCCATTCACTGAGTGTATGTGTGCGTGAATGTACAGTGCATATGTGTATATGTGTGTGTGTACATTTGTAATTATTACACATGTAAGTTTGCTCATTGCCAGTGAGAAGAAACGACTTTCTCCCCGACCCAGGGATTGAACCCAGGTCTCCTGTGGCTCTTGCACTGGCAGGCAGATTCTCTCCCATCGGAGCCACCAGTGAGGCCCTACATCAGATATACCACCATCAAATATTATGCTCGTCAATTTCAGTCATGTATTCTAGAGAGGGAGGAACACTTTTAAGAGCTGAGTGTTGTCTTGAATATTTTCTCACTGACATGGATTTTTTATATGGTGAAGTATCAATGGTCTGTCATAAAATTATAAATTTACCAAACTCCTTCCTGAGACATCTAGGCCTATAAACTCACAATTTATTTTGGGGTTTCTTATAATCTAGAGTATGGTTGATTGGAAAGTCCTTTTCTCTTGGCTTTAAGAACTTTTCCTCTTGAATCTACCTATATAATAAAAAAATAGGAAAAATCAAATTGTATTTAGAAAAATATTTATCCATAATTAAATATTCCAAGTGCCACAGTTTCATTTCTGTGTGCTCCCTTCTGATTTTTATTTCAAATTTATAAGTGTATATAATCATAATATATTATGTAAAAATATGTGTGTGTACATATGTATCTTTTGACTTTTAATATTTTTATAAATACTTCTCCAGATTTCTTTATATACACTTATGTGTGTATATATCTCTCTTTTAATGGCAGCATAATATTCAGTATTTATAAATTTAAAAGTAATTTTTGTAACTTTCTCACACTTTGTACAAAAATAAACTCAACATGGTTTAGAGACTCAAGGAAAGACCTGAAACCAGGAAATGCCTAAACATAGACAGTACACTAACATCGGTCTTGGCAATATTTAATCAGATCTGTCTCCTTAGGCAAGGTAAACAAAACCAAAAATGAGCAAAAGGGACTCGATCAAACTAAAAAGCTTTTTCACAGCAAAGGAAACTATCAACAAAATGAAAAGGTTGCCTACTGAATGGGAGAAAATACTTGCAAATGATATGTCTGATGAGGGGTTAATGACATAAAAAAACAATCAAAAAATGAACAGAAGTCCTCAGTAGACATTTCTCCAAAGGATACATACAGATGATCAATAGGCACATAAAAAGCTGCTCAACATCACTAATTATGAGGAAGATGCCCATCAGAACCACAGTGAAATATCACCTCTCATCTATCAGAATGACTGTTAACAAAAAGACAAAAAAAAAAAAAAAAAAACCTGTTGGCGAGGTTGTGAAGAAAAGGGAACCTTCATGCACTGCTGGTGGAAGTATAAATTGGTACAATCATGATGAAAAAATGCTATAGAAGTTCCTCACAAAATTGAAAATAGAACTACCATAGGATCCAGCAGTTCTACTCAGTTCAGTTGAGTTCAGTCACTCAGTCATGTCCAACCCTTTGGGACCCCATGGATCGCAGCACACCAAGAAATTCTACCACTAGGTATTTATCTGAATAAAAGGAAAACACTATTTCAAAATGATAATCCCCTTTATCTTCACTGCAGCATTATTTATGATAGCCAAGATATGGAAACAACCTTAGTGGCCATCAGTAGATGAAAGAATAAACAAGATGTTTGTGTGTGTGTATTTATATGTATGTACAATACATATATGTAAATATATTTTTGCATGTGTGGCTTCCCTGGTGGTTCAGACAGTTAAAAATCTGCCTGCAATGCAGGAGACCTGGGTTCGATCCCTGGGTTGCAATGTGGGAGATGTGGGTTCAATCCCTGGGTTGGGAAGATCCCCTGGAGGAGGGCAGGGCAACCCACTCCAGTATTCTTGCCTAGAGAATCCCCATGGACAGAGGAGCCTGGTGGACTACACAGCCCATGTGGTCACAAAGAGGTGGACATGACTGAGCAACTAAGCATGCACGCACATGTACACACACACACACACGCGCGCGCGCGCGCGCGCACAATGGAATAGTACTCAGCCATAAAAAATAATGAACTCTTGCTATCTGTAACAACATGGATGAACCCAGAGTGCTAAAGTGAAATAAGTCAAACAGAGAAAGACAAATACTATATGAATTCACTTATATATGTAGTTTAAAAAGCAAAGCAAATGAACAAACATACTGAAACAGTCATAGACACAGAGAATAGATAAGTAGCTGCTTGAGGGAAGAGAGGGACAGGGTATGAGAAAATAGATGAGGGAGATTAGAGGTACAAGCTTCCAGTTATAGAATAGTCATGGGTATGAAATGTACAGTGTAAGGAGTATAGTCAGTAATAATGTAACATCTTTGTATGATGACCAATGGTAACTAGACTTATTGTGGTGATCATTTTGTAATGTATAGAAATACTGATCACTATATTGTGCCCCAGGAGCTAAGACAGTGTTGTAGGCCAATTGTAGTTCAAAAATAAACAAATTCATAGAAAAGGAGATCATATTTGTGGTTACCCAAGGTGGGAGGTGATAGGAGGAAGGATTGGATGAAGGCAGTCACACAGTATACACTTCCAGTTGAAAGTTAAATAAGTACTAGTGTTAAAATGTACAATGTGATAAACATATCTACAATGCTGTTTGTTGTATACAAAAGTTGTTAAGAGAGTAAATCCTAAGAGTTCTTATCATGACAAATTTTTTTCATTTTACTTTTATTTTGTATCTATATGAGATGGTTGATGTTCACTAAATTTATTTATTTCATAATGTATGTAAGTCAAATCATAATGCTGTATACCTGAAACTTATACAGTGCTGTATGTTAATTATATCTCACAAAAACAGAAAGGGAAAGAAAGTTGAAGTAATTTCTATACAACTTCAGTATATGTATGGATAAGTACATGTGTATTTTGCATATGTATTTCCACTTCTAACGATTTAGTAAATTTTCACATTTAGAAAAATCATATTTATCCTTCTAGTGACAACATCATTTTCAGTTGTATCAATTGCACTCTAAGATACATGGCTTCTCCCCCATTAATGGGCACTGAAGTTGTTTCTGTTAGTTTTTATTGTGTCATACAGTTTGCAAATTAACCATAGATTAATTTGCAACAGAGGAATCACAGAACATATTTATTGTCTTCTCATTGGCAAATATTTCTCCAGATAGGTGCTATTTGTAATGTCATTAGCAATGAATGAGTTTATTTTCTCCACTCTAACCCTGAAGAGTGGGTTTTTTTTGTTTTTTTTTTTTTTTATTAAAAAAAAAATGTTTTGCTGGACTATTTGCTGGTGTACTTCCCTTTATATTTCTTTAATCATTAGCAATGACTTCGTGGGGTTTTTTTTTCCACTTTCTGTATTTCCTCTCATTAAATTTTTGAATTGCTTACCCACTTACTCATTGGGGTTTTACTGGTGGTCTTATTTTAAAATATTTTTAAATTTCTTAATAACATTAAACATTTTTTTATTTTACTAGAAATTAACCTTTTACTTGTCATAGTTTGTTGTAACCTTTCCCCCCTCTCTTCCATTCTATTTTCCCCTTAATTCTGTTGTCCTAAAAGCTCTATTTTTACCATTTTCCTCTTGAGTGTGCCACTGTTATGTCCTCTAGATCTGTTTCTTAAGATTTTTTTTTTAGACTAATGTCCTTATCCTTGATTGTGTTGACTACACTTTTCAATTGTTATCTCTAGTACTTAATAATAGACTGTAATTTCTCTTTGACTGTTAGCAAAGTATAAACCCTTGAAGCACCTAGCGTCTCCTTATTCTTCCTTTTGCTTCATGCTTCTAAGGTTTTGTCATCCCTTACTTGAGGCACAACTGATATTGACAGTATTCTGTAATACCTGTCTCTCAAAATAGGTGCCAACCATGAGCCACTGCCCGGGCCCTGACTGTGGCTGAATATCATGCCTCACTGCTGCTTTTATTTTGAAAGGCTGTTACTCCTACCCTGGTTTTTAGATTTTACCAGTAGAGAAAGTGAGAAATGAAAGATGGATTATGTTGATCCCTGTCATCTTGCTATAGCTAGGTAGCTTCCACAAAAGCCATATGTAGTAAACATGCTTTCTTCTTCATTCTCACAAAATTACAGCAGCTCTTTGTCACTTATACACTGTACTGACCCGTCCTAGATGGCTGCATGCCAAGATGGGTCTTACGGGCTCTGTTCACCAGTGGCCTATGAATATGAAATATCTGTAACATTCCATCACAACACAGCTGAATGGAGACCTTCCACTTCATTGTATTTCCAGAAGCTTCTTTTAGCTCACTGTGTAGCAACTGCTCTGAATTAGCCTGTCACTTCTCCACACATTCTCAGCCAAGTGATGGTATATTATAGCAAGCTGTATTTCCCTGGTTCCATTCAGGACTTGGTTTTCCAGGGAGTGTAAGATGTGGCTTTACATGACATGGATGAATGTGCCCATGAAAGTGAACGTAGGGAGCAGAGTCAGTCTTGGTCTTTGAAGGCCCTACAGAAAGTGGGTCACAACACTTCTGGATTTGAGTTTTCCCTGGTCTTCTCTATGATACCTTGTGTTTCTCAGGCATCATCCTCTCACTGTTCTCTTCCTTTCTCTTCTGCTTTATTGCTCTATCACTGGTAGGCGGCTTCCTGGGTAACTCTGCGTTACAAGTGAGTTTTGACCGTCTTTGAGTGAAAAGAGCAAAAGTGACATCCTGTAGAAATACGTGATACATTAAATTCATTGATGAAAAACAATATGCAGTTTTAACAGAAGGAGGGATGGAAAGAGTCAGAATACCATTACCAAACAAAAGTTGATGAGGCCCTTTTCAGAGTCAGTCAGTCTATAACCTTAGTTGTCTCTAACTGTGATCCCTGGAAGATACTCTCCTGCATGTAATCCAAGAACAAAGTCAAAAATATAAAGAAGTTTCTGGTGTCCACCTTAGCTTCCTTTGACAGAGTTTCCTATGTGTTTAGGGGAGCAGTTGGACAAANTCCCCAACAGGAAGACGAGGCCACTCAAAAAGCAATGAAAAGGAGAGATAGGGGCACCAGACCTGGGGTGCAGGGCATTGTTGGAGGCACTGGGTTAAGTTGAGATAGTGCTGGAAGGAAGGACTTAGGTTTTGCATTAAGATTTTGCACCTGGGTTTATTCATTTACAATGTGGCTCCTGAATATAACAAGTAATCAACCCTGGTCTCAGAAGGTAAGAGCTAAGCCAGTGAGATAGGAACACAGATGCGAAGGCAGGGAATTAGCAATGACACCTAAAAAGAGAAGGTAAAACTACTAATTGACAGAGCTGAGACTTGAACCCAAATTCTTCTGGCTCTAAAAGCCATGCAGTTGTTCTTTACATCAGTTGTTCTCAGATTTCAGTATGCATTTGAATTACTTAGGGAGCTAGTTAAAATGCAGATTCCTGAACCTCAAACCTGATTCACTATATTAAGGCCCAGGAATTGGCATTTAATTTTTTTTAACTTTTTTTTTTTAATTTAAAAAATGTTTATTTCTTACATATTAAGTTTTCAAAAGGAAAAAAAATACACATTATGCTATTTTTATCCTCAATATGCCTGAAAGGTATTCAGGAAGAAACGAAACATTGATCCCTTGTGTGTATGCTCACTCAGTTGTGATCGATCCTTTTGCGATCACATGAATTGTAGTGTAGCCCACCAGGCTCCACTGTCCATTTCCCAGAATATTGGAGTGGTTGCCATTTCCTTCTCCAGGGTACCTTCCCAATCCAGGGATCAAACCCACATTACCTGCATCTGCTGCACTAGCAGGCAGATTCTTTACCACTGCACCACCTGGGAAGTCCATTGCTCTCACATTTCCCCCAAATAGACAATTGTCTCAATGCCATTTACTAACTAATACAAAACGTATCTCCTGGTAAAAGTGCCCCCATAATCTTCAACTAAACCGTCCATGTTATTTGGCCTGCATTTGCGTTTCTTTATATTGGAGTATAGTCGATGAGTTTCCCTGGTGGCTCAGATGGTAAAGAATCGACCTGCAATGCAGGAGACCTGAGTTTGATCCCTGGTTTAGAAAGATCCCCTGAAGGAGGGCATGACAACCCACTCCAGTATTCTTGCTTGGAGAATCCCTTGGAGAGAGGAACCTGAAAGTCTACAGTCCACAGTGTCTCAAAGAGTCAGACACAACTGAAGCGACTTAGCATACACACATGCATAATTGATTAACAATGTGTTAGTTTCAGGTGTACACCAAGGTGATTGTTATGCATATACATTTATCTATTCCTTTTCTAATTCTTTTCCCATTTAGGTTAGTATAGGATATTGAGCAGAGTTTCCTGAGCCATACAGTTTTTTTTTTTTTTTTTTTAGCCAGCAATTTGCTGTTTTTTTCTTTTTTTTTTTTNGGGTTTATTCATTTACATCGTGGCTCCTGTATATAACAAGTAAAAGTAATCAACCCTGGTCTCAGAAGGTAAGAGCTAAGCCAGTGAGATAGGAACACAGAAATGAAGGCAGGGAATTAGCAGTGACACCTAAAAAGAGAAGGTAAAACTACTAATTGGCAAAGCTGAGACTTGAACCCAAATTCTTCTGGCTCTAAAACCCATGCAGTTGTTCTTTACATCAGTTGTTCTCAGACTTCAGTATGCATTTGAATTACTTAGGGAGCTAGTTAAAATGCAGATTCCTGAGCCTTAAACCTGATTCACTATATTAAGGCCCAGGAATTGGCATTTATTTTTTTTTAACTTTTATTTTTACTTTATTTTACTTTATAATAATACTGTATTGGTTTTGCCAAACATTGACATGTATCCGCCACAGGTCATGTATGTTTTAACATAGGTAAAACTAGCAACTTTAAAAAACCAACCCCCCACGCATGTTTCTTAAACTTTTTTCAGATTTGGGCAAACTGTGAAATATTAAAGCAGGGAAACATATACACACACACACTGTGCTCCCATGAGCCTGGAAAGATCTGGACCGGACGATGTTTGAGTGTTTTTTTGTGTGTGTTTTCTTTTAATTCTGCGGGGGAGAGGGATGATTTTTAAAAACTGGTGACTAGGAAAAGTTAGGATTTAAAAGGCCAACAAAATGATAGGATCCAAAAATGTACTGCAAACCAGGTGAAACAAAAAAGATATCTCCTTATATCCTTATATCTGTTTATAAGGAATAATAAACATACCTCCTCTTACCTAGACCCACGAATTATGAGGCCGCAAGACTGTACTGTCTGGCAGTAATTCCCTTACCAATGGAATAAGTGTGGAGAAAACTGAGCATGATGAATTGCCTTTTGATTTGAATTAATCTTCAGCTGGCAAAAAAATAAAAATAAAAATAAAAATGGTCATGGGAACAGAGCAACACAGATGTTCAGAAGCCGAGGAAGCAGTTTAAAAAGAATTCTTCATACACCATGCTTCCAGAGATACGGGACCGGTGACTCATCAAGTGTGAACTTCAATTTTGGCGCTGGTGGGTGTCAGTAAATTACAGTTTTGTGAAAGCAAAGTCTACTCTGCAGCTTCCTCCCAGACTTGTGGTTGTGTATTTCCTAGAATGCTTCAATAACAAGTTTATATAACTGATCCAAGCTTTGACAACCAAAGAACAGGCTCTAGTCCAGTCTAGTAACAGAAAAGAATGCATTCTATTCAAAGAGGAGTATTGGTATCTGTTCAGGTAGGAAACAACATTTGAAAGCTTTGTAGAAAAATAGCTCCTCCAGCCCATCCAAAGTTAGAAGAGAGAGAAAATGTTATCAACTATCAATCAGACCAAGCTGATCTTTGACAACCTTTTGCCTGTTGTACTGAATCCCATCTTAGGATCTTAATTCCAGCATTTCTGTAATTTTAAGATGTTCCCATTTCTGTTCCATCTCCTGTATCTCCTAACCTTTCTCTTTGGCTTTCCTGTTAAATCATTTTCCCTTTACCTTTGTAATTTATTTCAACTCAACCTTCCATGTAGAGACCTTGACCAAGAAATATGGTGTATCTGAATTTCAATTTCTTATAAAATATATTGTATAGATATTTATACTTTAGGACTAAGAGAGCCCTTTATTGGTATTATTTATCTAAAAGTGATTATAATAATAATTGATCAGGATATGTGTGTAAATAAAAATAAGTCCGTACACTTCATAGGTTACTGTATCAACATAATTACTTAAAATCAGGCACATCATTGACATAAATGTTTAGAGCCCAGGATACAAAGCAGAATACTTTGAATGGAGTCAGACCCTAATAAGGGTTCACTGAGCTTAATTTAGGGTTTGTTGTACTGAAGACAATGATTTTGGCAGTGCTTATCCAATTTCTCTGGCACACACACATTGAAGAGTGAAAGGGCTGTTGTGACTTTCCATTTAACAAGATGCTTCTGTGAAATCTCCTATTTTGATTTAAAAGCATTGTATTCTAGTCCAGTACATCCGTGTTGGGAGTTTCAGTAAAGCATAGTGAGTCAAAACATGGCTTGCATTACTGGAATCAACACTTTTTAGCCAAATGCTTTTTGTACAAGTTTCTCAACCTCTCAAAGTTGCCAGTTCTCTTTTCTATAAAATGGGGATTCTATTGGGGTGGACTTCATAATCATTAATAAAGCATTTATAGGCACTCCTTCCCCCTTCCAAAAGCCATCCTCTATGATGTGTGTGATCCATCACCTTAATCATGCATGCATCTTTTAAAAATATATAGTGTTTGATACAGGATGCAGGATGCTTGGGGCTGGTGTACGGGGATGATCCAGAGAGACGTTGTGGGGTGGGAGGTGGGAGGGGGATTCGGGATTGGGAGCTTGTGTGCACCTGTGGTGGATTCATGTCGATGTATGGCAAACCCAATAGAGTATTGTAAAGTTAAATTTAAAAATAAATAAATTAATTAATTAAAAAAATATATATATAGTGTTACTTTGCCTATGTATGTTTAATTTGCATAAAGAGAAGGAAATGTTGATAGATATCAATAGAATATATTGACTTCAAACCCACTACATATCTCGCAAGGATATTCTGAGATTTCAATAAGATAATGTAAAGAACGTAGGTGCTTCTTAAATGTTGGTCGTTTTGGAGTCTCCCTGATCCTTCCAGGGGGATTCCCAGGCGGCTCAGTGGTAAAGAAGCCATCTGCCAATGCAGGAAACGTGAGTTCGATCTTTCGGTCGGGAAAATCCCGTGGAGGGGGGATAGGCTACCCATTCCATTATTCTTGCCTGGGAAATCCCATCGACAGAGGAACCTAGCAGGCTACAGTCCATGGGATCGCAAAGAGTCAAACACGACTGAAGCGACTGAGCATGCATACACACACGCTGATCCTTCCAGGTAACCTTAATGCTGTTGTAGGTGTGTTGAGGGTGGGGAGATTATTTTAGGGGCCTGAAAGCAAGGTTGTGGTCCATGAGTCCTGAGTAGCATTTTTACTTCTGCATATACTTCCACTTGCAGGATGACGTCTTTGACTTTCTTCCATAGTCCAGAAAGGAATGATTACAATTAAACCATTGTGTTCCTTCGAGTCAGAAACTGGCTGTTAATTGAGCCACCCAAACACTGACCTTGCACCCAAACCTATCAAAGTGGCTTCCCTTCCCTTTATGCTAACCTCCAATTTTCTGCCCTCCTAAAATAAGTTAATTCTGCGTATTCAACCTTGGCTAATATGGTTAACAGTACAAAATCAGATGTCCAAACCTGGGCTCAGATGCCAAGAATGTATTGGTAGGAAGAAAGCATTTACATTCTGTAGACAATATGTTAAACCTCAAGTATCATGTGAGTTTGACCAGGAATGCCTAGAATCAGGCTTCCTCCTTCTAGTATTACTGAGCATTTCGGAACAAATGTTTTTGTTTAGCTGTTTGTAGCAGAAATGAATACTTGATGAATTCTTGCATAACAAAAGTGACCCATTGTCTTATTATTAATAGCAGTAAACTTCTAGAAACTCTTCTTTGCTGTCATTTAGGTATAGACTGGCATCTAGCATTTATGAGGTTTGGCAGTCAGTTCTATGGATAGCTTACCCCTATTTTTCATAGACACACCAGGTTTTGTGTGTCTTAAAACCCCACTCTCTTCTTTGCTAATTACCTCCCTAGCTCTTAGGAAGATTTCTACATTTCCTTTCCAAATGAATCTGTTATTTATTGCAGGCTCACTGCCCACAGAGAAACTAGATTTGAATTTTTTTGTTTTTTTTTTTACATACCGATACTCAGACTATATTTTCCAAAAAAAAGTCAGAGCAAGCACATTTTCAGTCTGAGAAAAGATCTTCATACAATTCTACCAAAGTCTTTCCTAGAATATTTACTGCTCCTCTCAGTTTACCTGGAAGAGGGTGCTGAGGACAAATTTCAAGGACTTCAGAACCCTCCCTGATTCTCTCTGTGTGTGCTTTTTGTTGAGGATATAAGGAAGAAAGGACAGACACTACCAACCCCATCACCCCCAGCACACATAGAGGGAGGGAGTGGGGATGGAAGGGAAGAGAATGAATATATGAATACCAAAAATGGAAGTTGAACATCTAAACAGGAAATAGGGATCACTACCTTCAATAGAAATTGCTAATTACCTCTGATTTTTACTTTTCAGTTTATATATTCCAGTATTCAATTTTCTGTTTCGTACTGGTAGCAATTTCTGGTATCTTTTGTCATCCTAGAGCTTTTAGGATCTGTTTGCTTTAAGTACATCGTAAAGGAAATGGCAGCTCATTCCAGTATTCTTGCCTGGAGGATTCCATGGACAGAGGAGCCCGGCAGGCTACAGTCCATGGGGTCACAAAGAGTTGGACACAATTGAGCGACTCTCACTCACTCACTCACATAGTGAAAAATCAAGAATGTGATCATGGAGCCAAATTGCATTTTTTCAGACTCATCTCATTCTTACATAGAAAGAGCCTCAAGGAAAGAAAACCAACTCGAATGAAACTAGCTGAACTTTGAAATGCCTCAGAACTTTGGAATAGTTTGGTCTTTCATAATAATGTTGTGGGTATTTGATGTCAAAGTTGAGAGACCTGGAGGTGTTGAATTGACCTTTATTTAATCTGATTGATTTAGAGTTTTGTTTGTCTTGAGCAATCTAATTATTTAGGTAGAATGAGGCTCACATTTTATGCAATAAGACTAATAGTCTCCCGATGCACAATAATTCCTTCAGGTGGCTATTAAGTAAATTGAATTTCTCTGATTCACTGGAAGTTGTTGGGTTTTATTGATGTTTCTCCTCATTTTATTATAGGTAGGCAAGCTGCAAATGTCAGCTGCCAGAACATGACCAATAAGTACCTGTTTAATTTTTACTGATGTTTTCATATTCTTGAATCACTAACTTTTCAGAGAGAAAGTAGATTCTTTCTAGTATGAGCCCCATTGAGACCTATAATTATGTACATAATTTTTTAGTTATCAAGATATACTTTGATGAAACATTCTTTGAAAATAAATTAGGTCTTATCTGTGGGGGCCTGTCATTCCTAAGAATGAAACGCACTTATCAGAGTTGCTTCTTGAGACATAGTTCATGGTGGTGTTTGCAGATGGTCCAAAACTTAATGTTATATATTACTTACAGTATTCCTCTACATAATGTACATTTAAAAACTTTATTCAGTTCTTTTCTGTTTTCTTGCATTATAGTTGATATAAAACAAATATCATCTTATTGGCATCTTCCATTCATTCTATGGTGGTTTTCTTTTTCTTCATTTTTCTCCCCAGGGGCAGGCAAAAGTAATCCATGGAACTTTCTTTATGTTAAAACAGCCCACAAAAGAAATATATTTGAAAAATTATTCTAGTTAGAGACTTCAAATTGTATTTTACAGAATCTTGGTATCTGGAGACTATAGCCTGGGTGCAGCTCCATATTTATGTGAGAAGTATGATTTTTTTTGTGGTGTTTCCCTGATGGCTTAATGGTGAAGAATCCACCTGCAATGCAGGAGACGCAAGACACACGGGCTTGATCCCTGGGATGGGATAATCCCCTGGAGAAGGGAAATAGCAACCAGCTCCAGTGTTCTTGCCTGGGAAATCCCATGGACAGAGGAGCCTGGTGGGCTATAGACCATAGGGTCAGAAAGAGTTGGACATGACTTAGTGACTAAACAACAATAATTTTTTGTAACGTGGGTTTGATTATTTTTGCGTGCAGTTCTGTGCTGTTCCTCTGTTCTTTTTTTTTTTTAATTTTACTTTATTTTACTTTACAATTGTTCCTCTGTTCTTGATTTGCACTTACTCTCCCTTTCTCCCCTGCTGACTAAATTACTCACTAACTTTAACCAGTTAAACTGGTCCCAGGTTATCTCTTGCTCCACATGAGTGCATGCGTGCATGCTCAGTCATGTCTGACTTTTCACGACCCCATGGACTGTAGCCCGCCAGGCTCCTCTGTCCGTGGGATTTCACAGGCAAGAATACTGGAGTGAGTTGCCATTTCCTTCCCCGGGGGATCTTCCCGACCCAGGGATTAAACCCGTGCCTCTTGCATTGGCAGGTAGATTCTTTACCCCTGAGCCACCTTATCCTCTCCCTCTCTTGCTCCATACCATTGTCTAGAATGTGGTGCTCCCTGTTTGGATTTCACCTACTTTTCACTAAACAAACTCTCGAGGGATGTCTTCCTCCAATACCGATTCCCAAACCATAAGCTGGAGAAGAACAGTGAGTTTTCCCACGTGCTTCTGTGTTGCTTTCTGTAAACATTACTCCCATATTTTGTCCCCCGACTCCCAGTACCGCACAGATGCACCTTGGGCTTTTGCATCCTTCCAAAGGGTAGACAGCATCTTGGGTGGGGCCTCAACTTCCTGAACCCTCAATCTGTCATCCACATGGAGCTTCAAATCACCTCCCAGAGCCTCCTCCCTTCTCCCCAGGGCCTTGCTTTTGCCTGTGTCTTTCTCTGGTTTGGGGGCGTCTCATCTGAGACCCTCGGCCTATAGTGAGTAAAGGTGACCTCCGCTCCCGCTTATGCTCTCCGCCTGCGTGGGCCGTTGTCACTACTGCCCCATCTCCTGCTGTTTTAAGTAATTTTTCTGCTCCTGTAGCCATCAAACGAGAAGTGATTCCTTTTAAAGCTATTGTTAGGTCCCCAAATGTCAAGGCACTGGGGCTGCTATAACAAAATACCGCAGGCTGGGTAGATGATAAACAATAGAAATTCAGTTCTTACAGGCTGGACGTCCTAGATCAGGGTGCCAGCATGGCAGGAAGGGGGCACTGACGTCTTGTATCCTCAGTTGGTAGAGGGGGCTGGGGAGCTCCGTGGGTCTCTAGTCGAATACAAGCGAGGGTTGTATTCTACCCCTCCCGAAGGCCCCACCTCCTAACTGTCACATTGGGCATTAGTATTCCAAGGTTTGAGTTTTGGGGGAAACACAAATATTCAGACCTGAGCACTAAAAGAAGCTGCCAGCTCTGTGGACTTTCCAGCCTTCTTTTTTGATTTCTTGGACTGAGTTCTCTGAACAGGGTGGAAGATACTGACGTGGTACCACCAAAGGTCTTGTTCTAAGGAATATCCCAAAGTTCAGCACAACCCGCGGAGAAGGCAATGGCACCCCACTCCAGTACTCTTGCCTGGAAAGTCCCATGGACGGAGGAGCCTGGTAGACTGCAGTCCATGGGGGCGCTAAGAATCGGACATGACTGAGTGACGTGACTTTCATTTTTCACTTTCATGCATTGGAGAAGGCAATGGCAACCCACTCCAGTGTTCTTGCCTGCAGAGTCCCAGGGACGGGGGAGCCTGGTGGGCTGCTGTCTATGGAGTCACACAGAGTCAGACACCACTGAAGCGACTTAGCAGCAGCAGCAGCAGCACACCCCGCCAGCTGTCTCCAGTGTGTCTCCCAGAATGGAGAGAGGTCTTCACCCCCACCTCTTTGGGGGCTTTATTCTGAGACCTGAGAAGCAGTCAAGCATTCTGTTTACCTGAATCTCCATAAGAACTAGCCTGACATCCCAGATTTCTAGGGATGGGGCTCCAAAGTTGAGTGCCCTTTCTCTGCTTGTGCTACAGTTCAGTTCAGTTCAGTCGCTCAGTCGTCTCCGACTCTTTGCGACCCCATGAATCGCAGCACGCCAGGCCTCCCTGTCCATCGCCAGCTCCCGGATTTCACTCAGACTCATGGCCATCGAGTCAGTGATGCCATCCAGCCATCTCATCCTCTGTCGTCCCCTTCTCCTCCTGCCCCCAATCCCTCCCAGCATCAGAGTCTTTTCCAATGAGTCAGCTCTTCGCACGAGGTGGCCAAAGTACTGGAGTTTCAGCTTTAGCATCATTCCCTCCAAAGAAATCCCAGGGCTGATCTTCAGAANGCACCCCACTCCAGTACTGTTGCCCAGAAAATCCCATGGACGGAGGAGCCTGGCAGGCTATAGTCCATGGGGTCCCAAAGAGGATACAACTGAGCTACTTCACTTTCACTTTCAATAGTCTCATTAGATTGGTCATATTTTTTGTCTTCTTCCAAATTTCTCAGAAAAGTTCTGGAGATGTTACAGAGTAGTACACTTAATGTACTGAGTAGTACACTTAAAAATGGTGAAGATAGTAAATGTTATATTAGCCATTTTTCACCACACACAGAATACATCCACATACTAAACCTAGCAGTCAAGGGCAGTCATGATCTGGCCCCTCCACTATCTTTCTAGCTTCATCTTTCTTCACCCATTCAACAAATCTTTACAAGCACCCATTGTATGCCAGAAACTTATAAAGAACAGAAATGAACAAGACAAGCACAGCCCCACTTGCAAAATTTAAAATAAAATATTGCCAGAGCGGAAAGGGGTACTGTATGTTGTTTGATTCCTAATGCTTTGCCATAGATCTTTAGTATTCTCCATACACACTTCTCATTTAGGTACTTTGATAGCTTTGTTTATGATACTCTGTTAGTCCTAAAGCCCTCCCAGCTTTCCACCTCCCTCTCAAGTCTCATTTTTCTAGACCTTTTTATCTTTTAAGACTTCATTACACATAACCCAGCGATAAAGCTCTTCCTTTGACGGCCCTATTGTGTTATGTTATGTAGCTTTCCTGGTTCCCCAGTCCTGACTGAGGGCTTAGTACTGTGTTTTGCATGTAACAGACACAAAAGAGGACTTGTGAAATGAAGTGACATTATTAAAACATCTTGAAAATTATTTTCTTAGTACACACCAAATACATTGCTTTCATTGTTTTAATATTTTTATATCTAAGTTACATTTCTTTTATTAATTGGAGGCTAATTATTTTACAATATTGTAGTGGTTTTTGCCATACATTGACATGAATCAGCCATGNCTTAGGAACACATGCTCTTTTCCCCATTGATACTAAGTGCATGATTAACTTTGTGTGTGTCCTTATATCCATTCATCTACTAGGCACTGAATGGCACTCTTCTTAAACTGTAATGAGGACTCAGGTGTTTGTGACCTTGACAGCTGTGCAGGTGAACAGTTAGCAGCAGCAGAAAGGACCTCTGATTTGGAGCCTTTTGCATTCTGGCTCACCTCAAGAGGACACTTGAGATGGGCAAACGCCAGCTTCTCCATTTCCCAGAGTGGACAACTAATTCAAAGGAAACGTTTTCAGTTATGTCCCTTTTTGTAAATTTTCAGCTTCATTGAGGTGTAATTGACATATAAAATTGTAAGATGTTTAAAGTACACATCTTGGTGATTTGGTATACATTGTGAAAAGATTCCCACCAACTAGGTATTAAACATCCATCACCTTATTTAATCACCCATTTATTTATACACTTTTTTACTTGGTGAGGACATTTAAGTTCCACTGTCATCAAATTTCAGTTTTGTCCCTTTATTGTTCACTCAGCTTTGGAAGGAAAAGTGCCTGACAACCTGAGAGTTACTAAAAACATATTGGAACTGTGGCTTTCTGCGTTACATTGTGGAGTGTTGTTGAAAGTAAAGGATAACTTTCATTACCTTAAGGTTGCTTTGATCAGATCAAGAGCAACTAGTCCTGCCTTTGAGAACCATAGGGTTCTAATGGAGTTTTCTTAATTTTTTTTTTTGACATGAACCATTTTTTAAGTCTTTATTGAATTTGTTACAAATAGCTTCTGTTGTTGATGTTCTGGTTTTTGGCCACAAGGCATGTGAGATTTTAGCTCCTGGACCAGAGATTGACTACACACCCCCTGCACTGGAAAGCAAAGTCTTAACCACTGGACCTCCAGGCAAGTCCCCTAATGGAGTTTTCATAACTAGTTTCCTAAACCAGCCAAAAGAACTGTGTTTTGTTTATAATTTTTTTAAGTTTTTAATTATAAAAAAATTACCAACTGAACAATTTTTAAGTGTACAACTGAACAACATTAAGTATATCTACATTGTTGTGCAAGTGATCTCTAGAACTTCTTCTTGCAAAACTTATTCTGTACTCATTAAACAATAATTCATTTCCCCTCACCCCAGCTCCTAGAAGTCACCATTCTGCTTTCTGTTCCTATGAATTTGATTACTTTAGATACACCATTCAAGTGGAATCATACAGTATTTGACTTTTTGTGACCGGCTTATTTGACTTAGCATAATGTCCTCGAGGTTCACAGGATTTCCTTCCTTTTTAAGATTGAATAGTACAGTATTCCATTATGTGTGTGTATTATATGTATACAGGTGGCGCTATTGGTAAAGAGCCCGCCTGCCAACGTTCAGTTCAGTTCAGTTCAGTTGCTCAGTTGTGTCCGACTCTTTGTGACCCCATGGATTGCAGCTCACCAGGTCTCACTATCCATCACCAGCTCCCAGAGTTTACTCAAACTCATGTCCATTGAGGCAGTGATGCTGTCCAACCATCTCATCCTCTGTCGTTCCCCTTCCCCTCCCACCTTCAATTTTTCCCAGCATCAGGGTCTTTTCAAATGAATCAGTTAAGACAGGGTTCGATCCCTGGGTCAGGAAGATCCCCTGGAGGAGGAAATGACAACCCACTCCAGTATTCTTGTCTGGGAAATCCCATGGACAGAGGAGCCTGACAGGCTACAATCCATAGGGTCCCACGAACTGGATACAACTGAAGTGACTTAGCATGCATGCGTGCACATACACACACACACACGCACACATATGCACATACGTATATATTGTATATATTCATTTATCTGTCAGTGGATACTTGGGTTTCTTGGCTATTCTCTTGGCTATTGTGAATAATACTGCTATGGACATGGATGTGCAAATATCTCATCAAGATCCTGCTTCCAGTTCTTTTGGATATATACCCACAATTGGGATTAATGGATCATATGATAATTCTGTTTTTAATTTTTGAGAATCTGCCATACTGTTTTCCAAAGTGACTACACCATTTTGCAATCCCATCATTGGTGCACAAGAATTAGTTTCTCCACATACCCACTAACAGTTGCTATTTTCTGTTTTATTTTGTTTTGTTGATAGTAGCCATCCTAGTGGCTATGAGGGTGAAAATATGGTTTTGATTTGCATTTCTCTAATGATTAGTAAAGTTTAGTATCTTTTCATATGCTCGTTGGCCATTTCTGTATCCTTTTTGGAGGAATGTCTGTTGAAGTTCTTTGTCCGTTTTTAAATTGAGTCATTTGTTTTTTTGTTACTATAGTTCCTTATTTATTCTGGGTATTAACTCATCTGATATTTGATTTGCAAATATTTTCTACCATTCTGTAGTTTGGCTTTTCACTCCATTGATTTATAGGACTAGCTTTAACATTATTTGTGAAGGAATTATCTTTGGTTTGCTGATGTATGTATGACCAGTAATTTCTCCTGCCCAAATAAGTACTGACTAAGGAATTTAGTTCTGTGTTTTGTTAAAGTTACCTACCTTCCATAAAACCAATAGCAATAATAAGGGCAATGTTTTTGAACTTTTTGTTATACCAAAGCTTTAATAAAAACTTGTCAAGAATGAAATATAACTATCTGCAGCAACATGGATGGACATAGAGATTATTATACTAAGTAAAGTCAGACAAAGACAAATATATGATAGCACTTAACATGTGGAATCTAAAAAATAAGACAGAGTAGTCTATATACAAAAGAGAAATAGACTCACAGACATAGGAAATAAACTTAAGGTTTTCAAAGAAGATATGGAACAGGCAAGGAGAAATTAGGAGTGTGGGATTAACAGATACAAACTACTATATGTGAAAAAAACCTTACCATCTTTCTTGCGGGCTTCCCTTGTGACTCAGCTGATAAAGAATCCACCTGCAATACCGGAGACCTGGGTTCGATCCCTGGGTCGATCCCCTGGAGAAGGAAAAGGCTACCCACTCCAGTATTCTGTCCTGGAGAATTCCATGGACTGTATAGTCCTTGGGGTGGCAAAGAGTCGGACATGACTAGGTGACTTTCACTTCACTTCACATCCTTCTTGGAACTCTTCTCATGTGAAAAGTGTTACAGGGTGCTCTGATTTAAAGCTCTTCACAAACTGAACAGGAGCCGAAGAGACGACACAGAGTTTGTTTTGTCATCTGTCTTAGGTGCCTGATCTTGAGTTTGTGAAGAGAGATGTGTGGTTTGTACTGTATGGCCTCTCTCATGGTGTCTTAGAAAATATAAGCTGTATTAGTAGAGATGATCTGCAAGTTACTTGGAATTGCAAGAGAATAGAGCTTCTTTCTACAAATCATCAAGGAGATGATATACTAAGTAACCAGGATAGAATTCAGGGAAAATGTTTGCCTTTTTTTTTTTAAGGAAGTATGTGCATTCTGTGGTTTCTGTATAACATTTCATCTAAGGGAATATCAGTGTATTCACAAGTTATATATAGCCACCTTCTCCATTAAAATGCAGCTAACTCTTGGGTGACTGCAAGAAAAACTATAAAAATATCTAGGCCACCCATTCTTAGGATCAAATGTTTCCTGAGCACCTGTAGAGAAAGCAAGTTATCGTTCATGATTATGGCATATTTTAATAAATGATATCAGTTTTGATAAACTTTAATGTTATTTTTGATCACTGATTTCTGAATCTTCTCTAAATTGATGTCATTGTATCAAATAAAGTTCCATAAATAATTGGTTGCCTTTTAGCACATGGGCACTACTGGCAAGGATTTTTTAATTTGAAATGATACTTTCACTATTAAAAAAACATGAAATAAAATGAAGTGTCAAGATTACCTTTGGGAATTTTATAGTGTTTTAAAATTAAGAAACATTCATTTTCACCATAATCCTGACACCAGCCCTAAAGTCCAGAGGCTCAAGTACTCAACAATTCTTGCTTGAAAATAAATCGCAAGATTGTAATCGATATTTAATTTTAAAGAAGGAGATTAAAGAGCATGGTACTGCATTGTTGCTTTATTACTTTGTTTTTTAGGATTCTCTCCTGACAGTAAAATTCACACTCCATTTATCTAAAGAGCCATAAAACTGGAATTTCCTAAGAGCACCATATGTAATGATTATGGCAAAATTCCAGAAATTTCCAGTGGGAAACAGGCTTTTACTCTTTCTGAAACTGTCAAGCTGCTGGCAGAAGCAGGCGCTCTAGTTAAATGACTAAGCATATGATCTCAGAGACATGCCCCAGTCCTTCGGAAGAATCCACGAGGAACATCTGGCTGAGTGACCGAGCACCATTTGTAGCCATGCATACCACAGATTAATCATCAAGGACTGCGAGTAGTTCTAGCCATGACCTCTTAATGAAAGCCACATGTGAACCCATCAGGCTTTTTTTTTTTTTTT
>SJYV01003928.1:345899-377271 GCA_006410875.1 Neotragus pygmaeus | reverse complement strand
TTGGGGGTGGGTGGGGTGGGGTGAAGAGGGTTGGGTTGGCCAAGACCACATAATTACTAAGCAGCAGAGCCAGAATAAAAATCCAGACCCAGTTCAGAACCCAAATCCCATCATGAAACTCAAACCTACCTAAGTATGACTAAGAAGCTATAGAAATTCCAGAAGGCCAGGACATATAATTAGTTAGCAGCTTTTTTCACCTAACAGGATTTTACCCATCAATTTCAACATGCAGGGGGGAAGTCATCCGAAATCGGAGCTAGTACTTTTTCTCTGACAACAGCCAGCTCATCTTTGAGTCACCCATTTAAAACAAAAGACTGTCAACACGGCAAGGAAAGCTAGGAACGATAACTAAAATTCTATCTGAGAGTCAGTTCTGGATTTCAATTTTTCACGGTAACACAGAACTGTTCCTTGCATAAACTAAGGTGGCATTTCCACTCTGCAAAAAAATACTGTGATAGGTTAAGGCCATCTCCACAAATATAAGAGCACGGAACCAGGCTCATTTACTTTAGAATTTNTAGAAGTTTTAAAAAGTATTGTAGATTGGGAATTTTTATAAAAAGAAGAAATTCTGAACTACGCTCCTATTACTAGGGCCAGGATGAAGAACTAAAACGAAATAATTAGTAAATGCTTAAAAGAGTACTGGTTTTCTTTGGAAAGAAGAGCTACCATACTAATTTCAACTCACTCTGTGGGAACAGCAATCGCCTGTTCAGACTCAAGCTTGCTTATGACTTGGTAGGAAGACATCAATAAACAGAGACTACCATTAAAAAAAAAAAAAGAAAGAATGCCAGTATTAAAAAGCAATGTCTAAAAATACCATGTATTAACATATATATATATGGAATCTAGAAGGATGGTACCAACAATCCTACATGCAAGGCAGCAAGAGAGACACAGACATAAAGAAGAGACCTCTGGACTCACTGGGGAAAGGAAATGTGGGATGATTTGAGAGAATAGCATTGAAACATATACATCACCATATGTGAAGTGGATGACCAGTGCGAATTTGATGTATGACGCAGAGACCCAAAGCCGCTCTGTGACAACCTGCAGGAATAGTGGAGGGGCTTCAGGATGGAGGGCACACCTGTATACCTATGGCCAATGCATACTGATATGTGGCAGAAACCATCACAATTTCATAGAGTAACTATCCTCCAATTGAAATAAATAATTTTTTAAATAAGAAAACAAAAGCAATGTCTAAGCCAATGTCCTTGAACAATACTTGTTAAAACAATTGGAATATGTCCATACCATCTAAACAGTGGGGTCAGGAGGTATGTTCTGCCCCATTCCGTCACTCAGGGACCAAGGCTAATAGAAGCTCACCTTCCATGGCTTCCAAGGTTTCTCTGGGTGTCAAGGCTCAGCCAGCTTTTGGGAAAAAAGAAGGAAGTGGAAGGTGGTTGTGGTCCAGGCAGGGAGGTGATTCATATTCCCCTGACCAGGGCTTAATCCCATGGCTGTAGCTAATCATGAGGGAGACAGGGAACTGGAGTTTGTGTGCCAAGATGCAGAAGAAGCAAGCTTAGACACTAGCTACTCAGCCTCTGTTGTAGAAGTGATGGGAGCCAGCTAGAAGAAGAAGAGCAGAATTGAGGCATTTTTATTGTATAACCCAGTATGTCTCTGTGTGTCATTTGAACAACGTAAACATGTAACCTATTCCAAAAATAAAAGGCACTTTTCAGAAAAAGTAAAGTGAAGTTAAGTGAAGTCGCTCAGTCGTGTCCAACTCTTTGCAACCCTGTGGACTGTATAGCCCGCAAGGCTCCTCTGTCCATGGGATTCTAAAGTCATTGTCTATATAACATTTAGGGCCCTTATCCTCAATTATACTCCATATACTCCAGATGGTTTTGTCATTTATCATGGCTTATGCACATGTTCTAATTCCTTTTGAACCAGACTGGTTCCAGAATCAGGGGAAACCTCTCCATGACCTGGATTCCTCAGTTTGGGGAATTTTTTTTCCTTCCCTTGTCTCCACTGGATGGCCCACCAATAAGGAATGATTGTGTGATTAGGTGATAGAGAGGAGTTAGCCTTGTCTGTATTGAACTAGGGAAAAGCATCTAATCATGCCTTTAAAAGTCACTGTAAGGACCGCACCCCCCCCCCCCCCCCCCACCGCTCAAATCTGGTCTGGAGAATGGCAGTCACAGAGCATCATAGCTCTACAGGTCACATCTGAGCCCCGGAGGCATTCCATCTCACTCCCCTGCTNCACTGTAAGGACCCCCCCCCCCCCCCCCCCCCCCACCGCTCAAATCTGGTCTGGAGAATGGCAGTCACAGAGCATCATAGCTCTACAGGTCACATCTGAGCCCCGGAGGCATTCCATCTCACTCCCCTGCTCAAATGCCTGCAGGTCTTCACATTCCTTATTATTCTTTTTTCTTTTCTTGAGGATTGTGTACTTTTTGTTTGTTGTTGTGGTTGTGCCACATGGCATACAGGATCTTCCCCAACGAGGGATTAAACCTATGCCCCCTGCATTGGGAGCTCAGAGTCTGAACCACTAGACTGCCAGGGAAGTCCCATGCTCTTTATCATTGTGAGACCTTGACTTCTTCACCTAATGGATGAGGTTCTGATCTGTTTGCCTATGTGTTTCCAACTTTCCATCTTGCCTTTGAGTCCTTTGAGTTTTCCCTATGACTGAAACCAGAGTTTCTCACACTGATATTCCATAGCAGATTTTTCTGGAAGGCATTATCAGCTGTGAGGCAGACAAAAAAGTAGTACATGAGCAAATCCATTTGCAAAAGATAATATGCTGCATCCTGTATTGCCTCTTGGAGAATATATGTTCTGAAGACTCTTGAGAAGCTCTGCAGCTTAGACTCTTGTTTAATTTTGTTCCTCCTAGGAACACATAAAAGGTATCACATACCCCACCTAAATGTCCCTGGGCACTGATACACAGAACATCAAGTTGGAAGCTGCTGCTTTTGACTTGGGTGGTCCAGCGTGGTCACCACGGATCACACGGGACTACTATGCACTTGACACGTGTCTCATATTACATTTCTATGCAGCTGTGGGATTCCTTGTTAATTCTTCCATGAACACTCTATGCAGAGTAAATAATTTCTTCCAGGATACTCTCACTTTGTGGCTTTACTCCATGTGTCATAAATATTTGTCCGTGTTTCTTAATCATCAACTGTGTGTTTTCTTTCCTTGATGATTGGTATGTTCATTCTAAGGGATTGCAGAGTCTAGTAAAGTGCCTGACACATAATGTTATGATCAGGTTTCCTTTGTCCCTTCTTTCTGTACGTATTTTAAAGAAAAAGACACTTAAGTTTTTTTTATTTTGCTCTTAAAATTTTTAATGCATATATAATTTGTAAAGCTAATAAGTATCCTGTTCTCAGAAGAAACTTGGAACATTTTAATTCCAGTCATCTCCTGCCCCTATTCTTGTCTATTTAGGTCTTTTTTTTTTTTTTTCAAATTCCATTCTGTAGTTCCATTGCTAGAGATGGATCTCAGCTCCCACTCACATCTTGAGTATCTGGCACATCTTGCTTTTTGTTACGATAGAAGTCTAAATTTTCAGTTGCCTATGACCAACCCATTGGCCATTCAGGTACTGCCACCTGCACCCTATCTAATTTTTGATTCTGCAAATTTTCCTCATGGGCTTAAAATCCTAGCAATGCTTTTCAAAGAATATCTTAGCAAGCATTTCTTAGGATTTCATATGAAATACATTTACCAGTTAACTATATACTGGCATAAACTGAGGTTTATTGCATGGTAAATGGTAAATGGGTGTATGGATAAAGTAGAAAAACGTTCTGGCACAAAGAAGCAGAGCAAACGAGTAAGGGAGGCAGGAAAGCACAAAGGCGATTTGTTATCTTTCAGTTTGTCTAGAGAAATGCTGTCCAACTTGTTAGTTGCTAGCTATGTGTGGCTTGGAGCCCTTGAAATGTGGATAGTGAATGGACACATGCTGAAGCTGTAAAATACAAACTAGATTTTGAGGACTTAATATTAAAAAAGGAAGTAAAATATTCTCATAAAATTTTATATTAATAATCTATTAAAGTAATATTTGGGATATTTGAGTAAAACATATTAAATGTCATTTCTGTTAATTTGGCTACATCAAGGTTCGATCTCTCAGTTGAGAAGATCCCCTGGAGAAGGGAAAAGCTACCCACTCCAATATTCTGGCCTGGAGAATTCCAAGGGGGGTTGCAAAGAATCAGACACGACTGAGCAACTTTCATTTTCCCCTTCACATTTAAATTTTATTTATACCTCCCCTGTTTCTCTTGACCAACACTAGACTACATTGTAGATACACAATAAATATGAATTGAACTAAAGAAGACACTTGTCGTTCAGTTGCTAAGTCATGTCCGACTCTACGACCAGGGACTGCAGCACACCAGGCTTCCCTGTCCTTCACTATCTCCTGGAGCTTGCTCAAACTCATGTCTATTGAGTCGGTGATGCCATCCAACCATCTCATCCTGTGCTGTCCCCTTCTCCACCTGCCCTCAATTTTTCCCAGCATCAGAGTCTTTTCCAATGAGTTGGATCTTTGCATCAGGTGGCCAAAGTATTGGAGCTTCAGCTTCAGTATCAACTCTTCTAGTGGATATTCAGGGTTGATTTCCTTTAGGACTGACTGGGTCTGATCTCCTTGTCGTCCAAGGGACTCTCCAGTGCCATAGTTCAAAAGCACCAATTCTTTGACACTCAGCCTTCTTTATGGTCCAACTCTCACATCCGTGCGTGACTACTGGAAAAACCATAGCTTTGACTAAAAGTGATGGCTCCACTTTTTAATACACTGTCTAAGTTTGTCCTAGCTTTTCTTCCAAGGAGCAAGTGTCTTTTAATTTCATGGCTTCATCCACAGTAGTTTTGGAGCTGTAAATGGAGCTATAAAGATGAGTCCCGCAATATCTGCAAACCACTTCCCATACTGGATTTACTGTGGATCAGATTCATCCATCCAAGGAAGTGCAAGAGGTGAGGATAGAATTCAGTTCCCTCCAGGTGGAACATTTAGATGGAAAGTAGTTGAGGGAAATGAATTTAGATAAATGCTTTTGACAATCACCTGAGGAGAACAACACTCACCTATAGTTTTCCATTTTCATCACACTTTATTTAGGTGATGTAGAAACATTTTGGCATGATATATCATGAAAAGGACTTGAGGAATCTCAAAAATACAATCAGAACTTTCTCAATTTGATATTGTTCTCTTCTCTGAAATTTTAGCCAATCTGCTTCCCTGAATTAGCTTTCTGCTGGGATGTAGAAAAAATTATTTGTTACATTCCAGAATTTTGAAGCTTGCTTGATTACTGTATAGCATTTGCCTTTACCTTGAGAAATGAATTGTAACTGGCAAGTCAGACAGATGAAAAGTTTACAAAGGCACCACCTCCCTTCCATCTATATATAGCCATTAAGCCCTGTATCAGTGAACGCATTGGAAGCAGTAGTCACTCAGTTGTGTCTGACTCTTTGTGATCCCATGGACTATACAGTCCATGGAGTTCTCCAGGCCAGATTACTGGAGTGGGTAACCTTTCTCTTCTCCAGGGGATCTTCCCAATCCAGAAATTGAACGCACGTCTCCCACATTACCGCTGTAACCAAGTCCCTGTGTTTTCTTTCTAAGGGGCAGGATAGAGTAGTGAAGTCGTGAAAGAGGATCATAAAATAAAATATCTGTCTAAAATATCTGAGGCTTCCAGAGAGCTGTTGTCCCACCAGCCTGCAGAATAAACCCCAGTGCCAGGGGATCCTGAGCCTGTTGTGTACAAGCTGACTGTCCCCAGAGACCATTTTTGCCCTTCTTTCTTGTTACCCTTATTCTCTGAAATGGACACCAATGTTTTAGGACATTTGCTAGGCCTCCAGTTGCTATAAGTCAGTGCAGCTTCTGCCCCAAGATTCTGCTCATATCAGGAATGCAGCATGAGTTCCAGGGCAAACTCTCCTCTGTTTATGAGTTACAGGAGCAGTTCACAAGCTGTGTGACTCAGCTAGGTCTCATGTTTTCCTATTTGACTCCCACTGCCACAAAAGTCTATCTCATTCACAGTTTCTCCCATGCGTGGAGTATGGGTATAGGGCGCCAGAGACCGATGGCCTTTGGGCATGTTACTGATAAACCTGATTCCCACATGTTGGGCTTTTACTTGTAACAGAGAGACACATCTGTTACTCCAAGGGCCTGTGTTGGGGAAACAGGCATATGGACCAAATGATTAAAGCATTTGGAAGTAGAAAGCACAGTTGTCTTTGAAGTAGAATTATCTGTAACTTTTATCAGATGTCTTCCCGATGTTACCCATATGTTTAGCGTTCCAGTTTGCAGGCACAGAATTGCCCAGTTACCTCTATTGTTGGCTGAAGGAAAAAAAATAGTCCCCCAAATTGTGGAGAGCCAGATTTCATGATTCTGCATCTCTTCTTCTGTTACCTCCTGACCCCTAAGATTTCTGATGCTACTCAATGTGCAGCAAGCCCCTCCCCCACCACCAACAACAGAAAAAGAGGACTCGAAAATGTTTTATTTGCTCAGTACAGATTAACCACAGTGTTTCTTGGTTTTCATGGGCAGTATGAAGGGTCCAGTCTAGCCAGAACCTCCTCCTCCACCCTCCATGGATCTTACTCAGTAATCTAATCAAATGAAACACTCCGGGTCATGAAGAGCTTCTGGAAAAAAAAAAAAAGGCACAGCATGAAATGATACATCACATAACTAATTGGTGAGCTGAGCTGAGCTGAGTAGTTTGGAATTGTATGGTTGGCCACGGTTTATAGAGTTTGTCCTATTCTCCTGTTTTAAAAGAATGACATAAAGATGCCCACAAACTTCTGGTCCTCTGGGCAGTAGAAAGAGGGATTGCAAACAGGACGGACAAAGGAAGGGTATTTTTTTAGAGGACTTTTGAGAAATTGCCTCTGGGAAAATCTGAAAAGCTCCACGAGCAGGCCCCCACTCCATAGGCACAAGGCTTCGGCCACAGAATCCCAGCCCATTTGCTCCTCAGCCTAAAGCCATTGCCCAACATGTACTGCCTTTTGTAGTGGCTTTACCTTACAGCACAGAACTGTAACCCTTGTGCATATAAATTACCCGTAAAACTCTTGCCCACCAGAGAGTTGAGGAGAGAGGGAGACGAAAAAATGGCTCTCAAAATTCCCACTAAACAAGAGTCAGCCAAAGTACCAGAGGCCGCGAACCCGTCAACACAGTTAGAGAAACCTACAAAACATCTGTGCGAGAGAGTTTAAGGAGTGTTCTTCCCATCGGCCAATGAAACAAAATAAAACGAAAATAAGCCAACATGCCCACAGAAGTCTCCAGTGGCCAAGAAGCTGAGAAGAGACTGCTTTGTGGATGAGTCAGCTGGATGCTGGGACATCTAGAGAAGCAGTGATTTTCAGAAGGTTAAAAAGGGGAGATAAATCCACGAAGCAGGTGGTACAGTGTATACAAATTAGCATTTATATCGTACTTCATGGGTGATTCAAGGAGTTTGCCGGGCTAATGTTGACTTAACAAGCTGTATTTAGAGCCTAACCGTAAACTCCTAGTCAGTTTGTGTATTGAAAGCTGTTTTCTTTGTTATCTTGAATTCAGTTCAGTTCAGTTCAGTCGCCGAGTTGTGTCCAACTCTTTGCGACCCCATGAATCGCAGCACGCCAGGCCTCCCTGTCCATCACCAACTCCCAGAGTTCACTCAGACTCACATCCATCGAGTCAGTGATGCCATCCAGCCATCTCGTTCTCTGTCATCCCCTTCTCCTCCTGCCCCCAATCCCTCCCAGCATCAGAGTATTTTCCAGTGAGTCAACTCTTCACATGAGGGGGCCAAAGTACTGGAGTTTCAGCTTTAGCATCATTCCTTCCAAAGAAATCCCAGGGCTGATCTCCTTCAGAATGGACTGGTTGGATCGCCTTGCAGTCCAAGGGACTCTCAAAAGTCTTCTCCAACACCACAGTTCAAAAGCATCAATTTTTCGGCACTCAGCCTTCTTCACAGTCCAACTCTCACATCCATACATGACCCCAGGAAAAACCATAGCCTTGACTAGACGGACCTTAGTCAGCAAAGTAATGTCTCTGCTTATGAATATGCTATCTAGGTTGGTCATAATTTTTCTTCCAAGGAGTAAGCGTCTTTTAATTTCATGGCTGCAGTCACCATCTGCAGTGATTTTGGAGCCCCAAAAAATAAAGTCTGACACTGTTTCCACTGTTTCCCCATCTAATTCCCATGAAGTGATGGGACCAGATGCCATGATCTTCGTTTTCTGAATGTTGAGCTTTAGGCCAACTTTTTCGCTCTCCTCTTTCACTTTCATCAAGAGGCCTTTGAGTTCCTCTTCACTTTCTGCCATAAGGGTGGTGTCATTTGCATATCTGAGGTTATTGATATTTCTCCCGGCAACCTTGATTCCAGCTTGTGTTTCTTCCAGTCCAGCGTTTCTCATGGAGAGGGTCTATCAAAGGACCAAGAAAATAACCTTGCTGTTGGGAACCTTCTATACTTTAAATACCTGCTGTTCAGAAACCCATTTGAATTGGTTAATATTAAATGCACGTGAAAGAGACATTTTCTCTTAACCAGACTTGGAAATATGTTGAAGTTTTCATATGCATTTCCAGATGGAAGGTATGTAAATCTCACTTGAGCTCATAAACATATGTTGAGAAATTTGACGGGGGGTTGGGAGGGAGTGGGCGGGGGTGCGGTGTGGACCCTGGGAGAAGTGATGATAATAATTATGAAAATTTAAAATTTAGTGCATATTTCTAATCCTGAGCACAGCTTACTTGAAGAATCACTTTAAAACCCTGTCTCATTCTGAGACATTTTTACAGTAAAATTCCCATTAAAATGAAGGCAATCTGATTGTCGATTTTCTTCATTTAATAAGAACTAAATATAGATAGTCTTTCTAAGACTCCTACCAAGCATGACAGTGATATTTCAAAAAATCTCTTATCATACCTAGAGAATAGAGCTGTAGATCAATTACATAGAACTAAAGAGGCACCAGTCACAAATACCTGAAATTATTTTCTTGATGATTATAAGGTATTTTATATTTGACATGAATCTTTTCATTCTAGACCATTGATTTTTATTTACATTCTGAATCCAAGTGTTTGCCTCTTTTGGTTAAACAAGATTAAAATGTTGATGTGGTCTATACAAAATCAAAAATTATGTTTCAGGAAATCCTAAACTCATTTTATTTGCTCTATTAACATTTCTTGGGTGAAGTTCCTTATATATATATTTATATTTCTCTGCTGTCAAATTGCTTTCATTGGATGTTTTTTGATAACTCTAGAGCTAAATAGGAAAAAAGCCTGGCAGTGTCATATAACTGGGACAACCCGTAGGAAAAAGTCCTGTGCCATATTCAGTGAAGCTACTGCCTTTTCCATCTTTATGTCTTTGGGTCAAAAAATATGGGGTCAAAAANATGTTTTTTGATAACTCTACAGCTAAATAGGAAAAAAGCCTGGCAGTGTCATATAACTGGGACAACCCGTAGGAAAAAGTCCTGTGCCATATTCAGTGAAGCTACTGCCTTTTCCATCTTTATGTCTTTGGGTCAAAAAATATGGGGTCAAAAAAAAATGGATCAGTAGTTTTGGGGGCAATTTTATTTTCCCCCCGTTTTTTTAAGTCTTCATTGAATTTGTTACTCTAATGCTTCTGTTTTATGTTTTGGGTTTTTTTGGCCCCAAGGCATGTGGCCCTTAGCTCTCCAAGCAGGAAGTCCCTATTTTTCCTTTTAAAAAAAAAACCATGCCTGGATACAACTGCAGGATGCTGGGAAAGTGACTTGTGGCATCTTCTCTACCATCCTTGTTGTGATCGCCTGGCAAGCAGTTGGCAGCTCTGAACCCTTTTCTGGCCGCTCTTCTCGCGCTACCTGTCTCTGGAAGCCATGTGCCAAAACCAGACAGGGAGGGTATGCATGGCAGAATATTTCAGTGGCAAAGGCTTAGAGGAAGTTAGATAAGGCCAGGGGTGTTGCTGTGCCTGTTCATGTATAGAATGTTAATGTTCAGAGGGAGGCGCAGGCTCCCAGGCTGGAGGGCTCCGAGTACCACAGTGAGACCTGAACTTTATTCAGCCGGCAGTGAAGAGACCCTGAGGTCTCACAAGCAGGGGGGAGATGGTACAGTGTATTAAGACCCTGGATGATGTGGTCGTGGCGGTGGAGTGGAGAAGGGCTCTGGTGGACCGAGAGGAGTGTAACTGGATAGGAGAACGCTGAGAGAGGCTTTGTAAAGGACAAAGAGGTCCTGTCTGAACCCCTCTGGTGAGAGCTGACGTGAAAAGGAAAGGGAGGATTCAAGATGCAGAATATTAGGACATAGCAAGTTAGAGGGACAAGACTGACATTTACAGAGAAAAGGCTGTGCTCAAGTTTACACACGTCCACCTTCATGCGGTGTGACCTTAAGTGTGTGCTTCTCATCTGCCCTGCCCACCCCCGATCCTGTGTTGGTAGTTAGGAAATTATAATATCTGCATCCAACAAAACAGTATATTATAGAAAATTATAGAATCTGTAACCAACAAAATGGTATATTTTATGTGTTTACATACTCTAAGAAGTATACAGTGTTTTATTGTTGGCAGTGTGTTATGAAAGATTATTATTTTTTATTTGAAATATAGTTGATTTATAATGCTGTGTTAGTTTCAGATGTATGTTATTCAGTTATATGTATATATAAATTCTTTTTCAGGTTCTTTTCCATTGTAGGTTATTACATGAAATTGAATATAGTTCCCTTTGCTATTCAGTAGGACCTTGCAGTTTATTTTATGTACAGTGGTGGATATATGTTAATCCCAAATTTCTAGTTTACCCCTCTCCCTCTTTCCTCTTTGGTAACCATTAGTTTTCTGTCTGTGAGTCCATTTTGCTTTTGTAAATAAGCTCATTGGTACCGTTCTTTAGATTCCACCTGTAAGTGATATCATGTAATATCTGACTTCCTGTCTGACATGCTTCACTTAGTATGATAATCTGTAGACTCATCCATGTTGCTGCTGATGGCATTATTTCATTCTTTTTATGGCTGAGTAGTATTCCATTGTGTATATATACCACACCTTCTTTATCCATTCCTCTGTTGAGGGACACTTAAGTTTCTTCCTAGTCTTGGCTATTATATATTTATTATTATATTGGCTTTATTATTGGAGGGTTTATAGAGGAGTAAAACAGAGTTAAAATTCTGCATACATATGTTTATAGCAGCTTTACTCATAATAAAACTTGAAAGCAACCATGGTGTCCTTCAGTCAGTGGGTGGGTAAGTCAACTGTGGTTCTTTCAGACAATGGAACATTGTTCAGTACTAACAAGAAATGAACCACCAAGCCAGGAAAAGGCATGGAGGAGCCATAAATGCATATTCCTAAGTGCGAGGTGTCAATCCAAAAAGGCTGCAGACTGTATGATTCCAACTATATGACCTTCTGGAAAAGGCAAAACAGTGGGGACAGCAGAAAGATCAGATGTTGCCATGGGTTTAGGGAGAGAGAGGGGTGAAGAGGCGAGCACAGAGGATTATTAGTGTCTGCATGATACCGGAATGGTCAGTTCATGTCAATATCCACGTGTCAAAACCCAGAGAATATGTAACATGAAGACGAATCCTGATATAGACAAAGGACTTGGAGTGATATTTGATGTTTCAGTGTAAGTTCATCGATCAGTCGTAACAAGGGGCCACGGTGGTGAGGGGGAGCTGGTGGTGAAGACTGGAAGGGTTGGGAGACACTTGTGGGAACGTTGTACTTGCTGCTCGGTGTGCTTTGAACTTAAAACTGTTCTGTAAAATAAATTCTATTTAATTGGGAAAAAAGGTCTAAATCTTAAGCCTTTAACTAAAATAATAGCAATAAAAATACTCCTCACTGAAGTAAGACTGTTAGGAAAATAAGCTGATTTCTGAGAAAGGTGATAAATTCTCGGGACATTTGAAGTCCAGGGGACTTGAATAACAATCATGTGGAGACATTCAGTAAGTCATTGGAAAGCAAGACTGGGTCATATTATACTTGTCATTCTTATGACACTTACAACTACACAGTGTGTCTACGTGTGTTGACTTGTCTTATTTTGATTCCCATGCATGAGATGAAGAGATCAGGGAGATGATTCCTAACGATTTCTTTCATCTGTGAGATTTTGTGACCTTCAGGAAACGATTGGGTGTGAGATAGAGATACGTGTGTCACCTCAAGGTGATGTGAGGCACTGACAGTGGAGGAGCTTATCAAAGGGAACAGATCTGGGCTCCAAACAGAATCTGGAGCTGGGTACTGGGTGCAAGACAGAGATTCAGGGGAGCCATCAGACCTGGTGAGGAGAATCCCACTGGACATGCCCACTGGGACATGGAGAAGAACAGCACAGGGACATTGCAAAAAGTTTCATGCAGCAGTAGATGGTCAGCCAGCTGCCAAGATGATAAAGAAGCTGGTGGAAACTGAGAAATTTGGTTTGGAAATTAGGTTGCTTTTACCTTGGAGAAGCTCATCGTTTTGAGTGGTGGGGTCAGCAAACATTGTCAAAAGCTGGGCAAACAGCAGGTGTCAGGGAAGAAAACAAGCAGAAGGCAATGGACTGAAGGGATGAGAGCATCATCAGAAGATGCTTTATAATGGGGAGATAAGAAGGCAGGGTATCCACCTTCTTTTTTTTTTAATGTTTTTTGTTTCTTTCTTTAGTTCATCAGAACATTTACACTATCAGAAGGTCTCGCTTTTTAATATCCTTAAATCTGGGGCAGGGGTGGGGGGAATAAACTTTGCCCCTGATTGGAAGGCCCATCGGGTTCTCTTTTATCCTGGTTGTTTGCTGCTATACATGTATGATTGACAGCTCGGTGGGTTGCCTGCAGCTGCCTCCATTCACTGGTAGCTCAGACTCCTTACCGTGAAAGAAACAGAACTTAGAAACCCTGATGATGCTGTGATATAGTTCACACATTCTTAGAACTGTTTTAAACTGTTTTAGCATATTTCTAACAGCAAGAACTACTTTTTCTCTTAAAAGATGATTTTTGCTTCCCCCAATGGAAGCTTCCATTCCAGGGCTGCCTGGGGAGTAGTGCCTCAGTTAGACGTTACCTTGAATTGTTTGCAGACAGAAACACCAAAAATTTATTAACATGTGTCCCCACACAATTCCCTTTAAATATAACATCTGTGTGTCTGCCACAAGCAGCTTTGATCTGATTTTTTTTTTTAAGTAGAAAAGTTAGACTATATTTTACATATAAAAAGAATGTTACAACAAACACATATATGGGTACATATTTTCCATTTTTCGTGTGAATATTTGCATTTTGCCAAGATGGCACACACACATGCACAGACTCAAAATACTGCAGTATTGCAAAGTAAAAGGAGAGAGGGAAGTAAAGCCAATTTATTTACCTATGAAAGTGAAAGTGAAACAGTTAGTTGCTCAGTCTTGTCCGACTCTTTGTGACCCCATGTACTATAGCCTGCCAGGCTTCTCTGTCCATGGGGTTCTTCAGGCAAGAATACTGGAGTGGGTTGTCATGCCCTTCTCCAGGGGATCTTCCAGACCTAGGAATCAAACCTGGGTCTCCTACGTTGCAGGCAGATTTTTTACCATCTGAGCTACCAGGGAAGCCCATATTTACCTATTCGATGCCAACAATTAGTGGTGCTAGTGGTAAAGAACCCATCTGCCAGTGCAGGAGACAAAAGAGACGTGGGTTTGATCCCTGGGTGGGGAAGATCCCCTGGAGGAGGGCATGGCAACCCACTCCAGTATTCTTGCCTGGAGAATCCCATGGACAAAAGGGCCTGGCAGGCTACAGTCCATAGAGCTGCTAAGAGTTGGGCAGGACTGAAGTGACTTAAGCACAACCAACAATTACATTTCAAGTCAGGGAAATTGAATTCCTATGGCTTCACAGGAATTCAGTCAGCATCAGCAGCCCCACCCCAGCTCTCCGGGCGGCCCAGGACAGGTGAGGCTCTGAGCTTGTTTGCAGGTAGCTTCTGGGCAGATCTCCAGGAGAAGCAGCCATCTCGGGAACTTTGCTGACTCTTTGTAGGGCTGCATGTTATGATTTGAATTGTGGCTTTTTGAAAGAAAAGATCCTTTATTTTGCAATAGCTCCCATATGATTGGCAGTGATTAGTGACAAAGAAATTTCTTAAAAGGTAGCTGTAAGCTCTTTGAATAAAAGAATGAGGTTAATGTGAGTGCAGCTACAACCTCAGAATATGAAGTCTTGGAGCTCAGTTTAATATCAAGCATGTTCTTTGTTCTTCCGAACCACCAGGTACCTTGCTTGATAAGCTTTCAAAATTCCTTCCACTCTAAGAAGACTTTTGCGCATGTGAATCTGACTTTTGATCTTCTACATTCTAATACAGAATTTATAATCATAAAGTGAACACATGAAATTAGAACAAGACTTGTTCTAATTTGTCATTAAGGATCTACTTTTGTGGTGATTTAAAAATCTGAGTTAAATACAGTGGAGAGAAATAGAGAAAAAAAGGAGAAGATAGTGAACATTCATTGAATGTCATAGCACTGGGCCAAGTCCTTTATATATATGATTCTGTCTAATCTTCATAGCTTGTGAACTTTGTGGTGTTACCCACACTCATGCCATACAGTGATGAAATAGCAGAGCTAAAATGGAAATCAAATCTATGTGACCTGGAAGCTTTTTTTTTTTGAGTTATTCAGACATGTTGTCTGGACAGGAAGCCATCTAGAATACTATATGACAGCATTTTTTTTTTTCTCAGAATGAGTAAGCAAATAAATCTGAAGTTCAAATGTCTGTGCTTCCAAGAGAAGAGTAGACCCCCGTAGATGCAGAAACTCGAATGGGTTGGGTGTGNCATATGTTTATAGCAGCTTTACTCATAATAAAACTTGAAAGCAACCATGGTGTCCTTCAGTCAGTGGGTGGGTAAGTCAACTGTGGTTCTTTCAGACAATGGAACATTGTTCAGTACTAACAAGAAATGAACCACCAAGCCAGGAAAAGGCATGGAGGAGCCATAAATGCATATTCCTAAGTGCGAGGTGTCAATCCAAAAAGGCTGCAGACTGTATGATTCCAACTATATGACCTTCTGGAAAAGGCAAAACAGTGGGGACAGCAGAAAGATCAGATGTTGCCATGGGTTTAGGGAGAGAGAGGGGTGAAGAGGCGAGCACAGAGGATTATTAGTGTCTGCATGATACCGGAATGGTCAGTTCATGTCAATATCCACGTGTCAAAACCCAGAGAATATGTAACATGAAGACGAATCCTGATATAGACAAAGGACTTGGAGTGATATTTGATGTTTCAGTGTAAGTTCATCGATCAGTCGTAACAAGGGGCCACGGTGGTGAGGGGGAGCTGGTGGTGAAGACTGGAAGGGTTGGGAGACACTTGTGGGAACGTTGTACTTGCTGCTCGGTGTGCTTTGAACTTAAAACTGTTCTGTAAAATAAATTCTATTTAATTGGGAAAAAAGGTCTAAATCTTAAGCCTTTAACTAAAATAATAGCAATAAAAATACTCCTCACTGAAGTAAGACTGTTAGGAAAATAAGCTGATTTCTGAGAAAGGTGATAAATTCTCGGGACATTTGAAGTCCAGGGGACTTGAATAACAATCATGTGGAGACATTCAGTAAGTCATTGGAAAGCAAGACTGGGTCATATTATACTTGTCATTCTTATGACACTTACAACTACACAGTGTGTCTACGTGTGTTGACTTGTCTTATTTTGTTTCCCATGCATGAGATGAAGAGATCAGGGAGATGATTCCTAACGATTTCTTTCATCCGTGAGATTTTGTGACCTTCAGGAAACGATTGGGTGTGAGATAGAGATACGTGTGTCACCTCAAGGTGATGTGAGGCACTGACAGTGGAGGAGCTTATCAAAGGGAACAGATCTGGGCTCCAAACAGAATCTGGAGCTGGGTACTGGGTGCAAGACAGAGATTCAGGGGAGCCATCAGACCTGGTGAGGAGAATCCCACTGGACATGCCCACTGGGACATGGAGAAGAACAGCACAGGGACATTGCAAAAAGTTTCATGCAGCAGTAGATGGTCAGCCAGCTGCCAAGATGATAAAGAAGCTGGTGGAAACTGAGAAATTTGGTTTGGAAATTAGGTTGCTTTTACCTTGGAGAAGCTCATCGTTTTGAGTGGTGGGGTCAGCAAACATTGTCAAAAGCTGGGCAAACAGCAGGTGTCAGGGAAGAAAACAAGCAGAAGGCAATGGACTGAAGGGATGAGAGCATCATCAGAAGATGCTTTATAATGGGGAGATAAGAAGGCAGGGTATCCACCTTCTTTTTTTTTTAATGTTTTTTGTTTCTTTCTTTAGTTCATCAGAACATTTACACTATCAGAAGGTCTCGCTTTTTAATATCCTTAAATCTGGGGCAGGGGTGGGGGGAATAAACTTTGCCCCTGATTGGAAGGCCCATCGGGTTCTCTTTTATCCTGGTTGTTTGCTGCTATACATGTATGATTGACAGCTCGGTGGGTTGCCTGCAGCTGCCTCCATTCACTGGTAGCTCAGACTCCTTACCGTGAAAGAAACAGAACTTAGAAACCCTGATGATGCTGTGATATAGTTCACACATTCTTAGAACTGTTTTAAACTGTTTTAGCATATTTCTAACAGCAAGAACTACTTTTTCTCTTAAAAGATGATTTTTGCTTCCCCCAATGGAAGCTTCCATTCCAGGGCTGCCTGGGGAGTAGTGCCTCAGTTAGACGTTACCTTGAATTGTTTGCAGACAGAAACACCAAAAATTTATTAACATGTGTCCCCACACAATTCCCTTTAAATATAACATCTGTGTGTCTGCCACAAGCAGCTTTGATCTGATTTTTTTTTTTAAGTAGAAAAGTTAGACTATATTTTACATATAAAAAGAATGTTACAACAAACACATATATGGGTACATATTTTCCATTTTTCGTGTGAATATTTGCATTTTGCCAAGATGGCACACACACATGCACAGACTCAAAATACTGCAGTATTGCAAAGTAAAAGGAGAGAGGGAAGTAAAGCCAATTTATTTACCTATGAAAGTGAAAGTGAAACAGTTAGTTGCTCAGTCTTGTCCGACTCTTTGTGACCCCATGTACTATAGCCTGCCAGGCTTCTCTGTCCATGGGGTTCTTCAGGCAAGAATACTGGAGTGGGTTGTCATGCCCTTCTCCAGGGGATCTTCCAGACCTAGGAATCAAACCTGGGTCTCCTACGTTGCAGGCAGATTTTTTACCATCTGAGCTACCAGGGAAGCCCATATTTACCTATTCGATGCCAACAATTAGTGGTGCTAGTGGTAAAGAACCCATCTGCCAGTGCAGGAGACAAAAGAGACGTGGGTTTGATCCCTGGGTGGGGAAGATCCCCTGGAGGAGGGCATGGCAACCCACTCCAGTATTCTTGCCTGGAGAATCCCATGGACAAAAGGGCCTGGCAGGCTACAGTCCATAGAGCTGCTAAGAGTTGGGCAGGACTGAAGTGACTTAAGCACAACCAACAATTACATTTCAAGTCAGGGAAATTGAATTCCTATGGCTTCACAGGAATTCAGTCAGCATCAGCAGCCCCACCCCAGCTCTCCGGGCGGCCCAGGACAGGTGAGGCTCTGAGCTTGTTTGCAGGTAGCTTCTGGGCAGATCTCCAGGAGAAGCAGCCATCTCGGGAACTTTGCTGACTCTTTGTAGGGCTGCATGTTATGATTTGAATTGTGGCTTTTTGAAAGAAAAGATCCTTTATTTTGCAATAGCTCCCATATGATTGGCAGTGATTAGTGACAAAGAAATTTCTTAAAAGGTAGCTGTAAGCTCTTTGAATAAAAGAATGAGGTTAATGTGAGTGCAGCTACAACCTCAGAATATGAAGTCTTGGAGCTCAGTTTAATATCAAGCATGTTCTTTGTTCTTCCGAACCACCAGGTACCTTGCTTGATAAGCTTTCAAAATTCCTTCCACTCTAAGAAGACTTTTGCGCATGTGAATCTGACTTTTGATCTTCTACATTCTAATACAGAATTTATAATCATAAAGTGAACACATGAAATTAGAACAAGACTTGTTCTAATTTGTCATTAAGGATCTACTTTTGTGGTGATTTAAAAATCTGAGTTAAATACAGTGGAGAGAAATAGAGAAAAAAAGGAGAAGATAGTGAACATTCATTGAATGTCATAGCACTGGGCCAAGTCCTTTATATATATGATTCTGTCTAATCTTCATAGCTTGTGAACTTTGTGGTGTTACCCACACTCATGCCATACAGTGATGAAATAGCAGAGCTAAAATGGAAATCAAATCTATGTGACCTGGAAGCTTTTTTTTTTTGAGTTATTCAGACATGTTGTCTGGACAGGAAGCCATCTAGAATACTATATGACAGCATTTTTTTTTTTCTCAGAATGAGTAAGCAAATAAATCTGAAGTTCAAATGTCTGTGCTTCCAAGAGAAGAGTAGACCCCCGTAGATGCAGAAACTCGAATGGGTTGGGTGTGTGTGTGTTTGTGTTAGTCACTCAAGTCGTGTCTGACTCTTTGAGGCCCCATGGACTGCAGCCCACCAGGCTCCTCTGTCCATGGGATTCTCCAAGCAAGAATACTGGAGTATGTTGCCATTTCCTTATCCAGGGGATCTTCCTGACCCAGGGATCGAACCCAGGTCTCCTGCACTACAGACAGATTCTTTACCATCTGAGCCACCAGGGAAGCCCAAGCAGAGTGAGGTTAGACCACTCAATTCAAATTGCCAGAGAAGAGAGTTTCTGATGAGCCTTCACCAATAACATCCTCCAGTTGGCCAGATGGCCCATGATGGCATGGCTTTATAGGAAAATCTCACATTCTTTTCTTTTTTTTTTTTTTTTTCAGTTAGTCTGAACGATGTATTATCAAAATGGCACCAAGTCCGTGGCTTTCAAAATTACGATGGGAACAAAGCCCAGATAAAATTACTTGCTTGCTCTCTCATAACTACTTATGTTTCAGCATTTCTATGAATTTTTTTTAAAGCTGAAGGCTTTTCAGTGTTGGGGAAAGAAGAGTAACACAGGTTTTTGTTTAGCACTCTAGTACTGGTGATTAGGGATGGCAGGAGGGCCTCTACATAAACATTTAATAATATGAGATATGTTATCCTGATGCGTATTATTTAAGTAGCTTCAGTGTTGCTCTTAGACCCCAGCTATAGGCTGATATTGGAAACCCTTGTTTAATATGGGTCTTCTTCAAACCATACCCTCCCTACCATACAAGGGAAGACAACATAGAATTTTCTTTCCCCTCAGTATCAGACAAGAGTTCTTGGATCCCAGAACTCCCTCTACCAGGACCCAGCAACCCTACCCTAATTCCATATTCTGGAGAGTGGCTTTTAGGTCATCATAAAGGTGGGAGGATAGAATATATTCTGTTAGCAGTTCATTACCTTAATGTATGCTTCCCTGGTGACTCATGGTAAAGAACCTGCCTACCAGTGCAGGAGACGTGGGTTTGATAGCTGGATTAGGAAGATTCCCTGGAAAAGACAGTGGCAACCCACTTCAGTGTTCTTGCCTGGGAAATCCCATGGACCAAAGTGCCTGGCAGGCTACAGTCCATGGGGTTGCAAAGAGTTGGACACAACTTAGCAACTCAACAATAACAACCCTAATGTATACCTTGTACATACTTACACATGTGGTGTGAAGTGTAAATATGTACTTCTTCCCACAACGGGGAGCAGCCTGAAAAATACCACTTCTTTCACTGAAGTGCTTCAGAGATTTTTGTAAATAAGACTCAGTGCAAAATAAATCAAAGCCTTTGGCATAGACTAACCTTAAGAATCAACCTGAGTAAATAAAAACTCCAGGACTGAAAACCCAAGGTTCTCCAGGTACAAACTCAAGACTCAGCCCAGTTCATGAAAAATCCAGTTTTCTTTTTAAAACACAGGTATCTTAATATCCTCTTAGGCAATTACTAGTTTTGAGATTATATTAGGAGAAATTGCCACCATCTTTACATTTTCATAATAGAGACAGATTTTACCTCAATTGTTTGTTCTAGACAGCCTAAACATTTTCATGCTAGGATTCAAGACACTTTTCTGGACATTAGCATGATGGCTCATTGTCATTCTCTTAGATCACTAAAAAACTGTCTGTCCATTGAGTTCAACCATTTGTTTAAGGGCAACTCCAAATGACAGGCTTCTTGGGAAGCAAACACATCTAGTATCATTATTACTCAAAAGAACCTAGCAGTCTCCCTTCCTTGGTTTCATTGGATGCAATGTAACAAGCGTCTGTTGAACATTTCAGAGTAGAGCAACAGGCATAGATCCAGAGAGAGATTCGCGTGAGCAGAGATTTCCCCCTTGAAAATGCTCGCAGTCTGAAAGGGCAAGCACCAATGAAGCAATTCATGATCAAAGCCAGATATGAGAATGAAAAAAGAAGAATCAAAGTGTAGGGAGAGACTAAATGTCTGTCAGAATTAACATTTCCTTTCTCTTTGTCTGAAAATAATTTCATGGAGGAGGTACAGTTTGAACTAGATAAGCATTGAAAAATAAATAGGTTTATAATTGGGAGAAAACAATAACAATAGGTAGTATTTACTGAGCCCTTAGTAGTTGCCAGGCACTGTTCCTAGGTGGATTATATATATCATTTAGTGTTCCCAGCACAAACAACCTTATGGGGTAGTAGCTAAGTATGTTCACTCCCTCCCTGAGTTAAAGATCAAAATAATAAACAATGTATAAACACTCTAACCAGTTTGTCCACAGGAGATACATGAAGTAACTCACCCAGAGTCACACAGCCAGTAAGGTGGAGAATATGCCTGTACAGCTTGTGTCCTAAACCACATACTGTAGAGAGAAAGGTATTCCACGCATAATAGAAGGAAGGTGTACCAGACATGGAACAGCCTGAAAGGTTGGAGTGAAATCACTGGGTAAAATGCAAGAATATGTTTAGTTTTGAAAGTGTAAGTGAAAGTAAAGTGGCTCAGTCGTGTCTGACTCTTTGTGACCCCATGGACTGTAGCCCACCAGGCTCCTCCCTCCATGGGATTCTCCAGGCAAGAGTACTGGAGTGGGTTGCCATTGCCTTCTCCAGAGGATCTTACCAACCCAGGGATCGAACCCAGGTCTCCTGCATTCCAGGCAGACACTTTAACCTCTGAGCCAAAGGACTTGTTAAATATTTTTCCAAAGTGATTGGATCAATTTGTATGACACCAGCCATGTAAAAGAGTTCTGGTTGTTCCACATCCTTGAAAACATTTGGCATTATCACATTTTTTTTCTTTTGTAAATTTTAGCTATTTTGTTGGATATGGAGTGATATCCTATTGTGATTTTAATGTCTCTCTAATTAATTATAATTTGCTCAAATGGGTGTGTAGATAGTGTAAAACAAGATCTGAAGCAGATCACATATACATATATGTGTGTGTGTCTATAAATTGACAAACTCATGTGAAATTTCTATAAAAATCTAAAGAGATTAGATATACCCAAAGCAGTACTGAAGAAGAGCAAACTAAGGAAACTTATACTAGTAAATAAAAAGACTTATAATAAAGCGCAATAAACAAGACAGTGTGATATTGGTTCCAGGATAGACAGGTTGGACAACAGCCTAGCAAAGGCAAGTGCAGAATCAGATCACAGTATTTAGGATCACTTAATTTGAGCAGTTTCCATTGCAACATAGAGGAAAGAGGATGGTCTTTTAAATAAATGGTTCCAGGTCAGTTAAAACTGTGTTCTTTGAAAAAGTTCTTTGAACCCTGCTTCATGACATAAAACATTAAGATAGATCACAAGTCTATAAAACAATTTTCTCTTTTTAGAAGAAACATGGGTGAATATCTTTATAATTTTGGGTTAAACAAAGATTTCTTAAACAGGAAATAAAAAGCACCAACCATGAAAAGATGGATAAATTGGACATTATTAGGAATTCATCAATGCCGAAGAATGCTCAAACTACCACACAATTGCACTCATCTCACATGCTAGTAAAGTAATGCTCAAAATTCTCCAAGCCAGGCTTCAGCAATATGTGAACCGTGAACTTCCAGATGTTCAAGCTGGTTTTAGAAAAGGCAGAGGAACCAGAGATCAAATGACCAACATTGCTGGATCATGGAAAAATCAAGAGAGTTCCAAAAAAACATCTATTTCTGCTTTATTGACTATGCCAAAACCTTTGACTGTATGGATCACAATAAACTGTGGAAAATTCCAAAAGAGATGGGAATACCAGACCACCTGACCTGCCTCTTGAGAAACCTATATGCAGGTCAGGAAGCAACAGTTAGAACTGGACATGGAACAACAGACTGGTTCCAAATAGGAAAAGGTGTACATCAAGGCTGTATATTGTCACCCTGCTTATTTAACTTCTATGCAGAGTATGTCATGAGAAACGCTGGGCTGGAAGAAGCACAAGCTGGAATCAAGATTGCCGGGAGAAATATCAATCACCTCAGATATGCAGATGACACCACCCTTATGGCAGAAAGTGAAGAGGAACTAAAAAGCCTCTTGATGAAAGTGAAGAGGAGAGTGAAAAAGTTGTCTTAAAGCTCAACATTCAGAAAACGAAGATCATGGCATCTGGTCCCATCACTTCATGGGAAATAGATGGGGAAAGAGTGGAAACAGTGTCAGACTTTACATTTTTGGGCTCCAAAATCACTGCAGATGATGATTGCAGCCATGAAATTATAAGACACTTACTCCTTGGAAGGAACGTTATGACCAACCTAGATAGGATATTAAAAAGCAGAGATATTACTTTGCCAACAAAGGTCCATCTAGTCAAGGCTGTGGTTTTTCCTGTGGTCATGTATGGATGTGAGAGTTGGAATGTGAAGGAAGCTGAATGCCAAAAAATTGATGCTTTTGAACTGTGGTGTTGGAGAAGACTCTTGAGAGTCCCTTGGACTGCAGGGAGATCCAACCAGTCCATCCTAAAGGAGGTCAGTCCTGGGTGTTCATTGGAAGGAATGATGCTAAAGCTAAAACTCGAGTACTTTGGCCACCTCATGCAAAGAGTTGACTCATTGGAAAAGATTCTGATGCTAGGAGGAATTGGGTGCAGGAGGAGTAGGAGACGACCGAAGATGAGATGGCTGGATGGCATCGCCGACTCGATGGACATAAGTTTGAGTGGACTCCGGGAGTTGGTGATGGACAGGGAGGCCTGGCGTGCTGTGATTCATGGGGTTGCAAAGAGTCGGACACAACTGAGCAACTGAACTGAACTGAACTGAATGAAAAAGACTTAGAGTTAAAAAAATAAAACAAAACAAAACCTTGTACCAATCAGTAAGGAAAAGACAGCCAACCTAATTAAAAATTGGCAAATGGTTTAGACACTTTATGAAGGAGGATAACAAATGTCCAAAAAAATTGAAATGATACTAATAAAGTTTTCAAGCAAACATTGAAATTCAGTTCTTTAATTGTGTCCTAATCAAAGGATCTGAGTCACCAAGGCACATAGCTACAGAGAGAGTATATTTATCTTTAACAGGAGTCCCTGCTTGGTAGGTAGCAACCTCTGAGTGCAGCTGGAATCTGGCCGTGATCTCTGAGTACTACTGGAATTTGTGTTAAGGACTGGAGCTACATGTCTCTTGATTCTTATTCATGGGCTTCCTTGCTCAGGGGTTTTTACTTCACTGAGAACCTTGATTCACTTCCCTTGGGCAAGTGAAAATATACTTGTGCTCTCAAAACTTGAAGAAACCCTCTTGTGAGGATGCTTACTGTTTGGAGGTAGGAATGGAAATGGTGATTGTGTATCTCGCTGGAATCAGTCAGATGTGCTCAAGCATGTGGGCGCGTGCGCACTCGTGCACACACACACACACCATAAAAAACCAGAAGGCTGTGCAAATATACAGAATGTACAGAAATATACAGGAAATATACAGAATCAGAACATCAAGCATTCCAATTACTGAAATGAAGAGGTAGTCATTTTGGTCCACATCTACAAAGATGTCTATTAATAAAAGAAGAGCTATAATTGATCCAGTACCCCGGTCGAGAAGTTAAGTGACATATACTAGGACTTTGATGATAGGAATTTGTTACCCCCGACTCTTCCCAAATTAATCATTGAATACCTAACATCAACACAAAGTACAGCTTTGTGTTAAGAAATGAGGATATATAGGTAATAGACTGCTGTTTTCCCTTTAAGAACTGAAGGAATTTCCAGTCTTTAACTGGCTTTCTTGGAGACAAAGTGATATATTAGAAGGAAGATGGGGTTTGGAATTAGCCAAACCTAATTTTGTACCAACTGGTGGGCTATGAAGGCAGCCCTCTGGCAGCTAAATGAAAAGGTCATCCTCACACCCTCACCTGAGTTTCAGCTCACATTATTTTTTCTAAGTCCCAAAAGGAAATAGAGGTTTATAAACAAAGTCCACTTCTATTCATCCTGTTACTCATACTAAGTAATTTGATCAACTTTTGAATCTACTTTCGATTAAAGAAAATCTTTCAATCTTTATTTTGGTGAAATATTGGGGAATTCTAATTCAACACCCAATTTCACTTTTAACGAGAGGAGAATTTAAATACACAAAGAACAAATCAGACTGCCTTTCAAGTACCCAAGAAGATTAGGAGCACTCAGGGTACCCCAGATCAAGCGAAACATAAGAAAAGTATGATTATAGGTCTTGCAGAAGTCTTAAAAGTTAATATGTGCTGTCCACTCACCGTATGTTAGAGGAAGAAGATGTGTTTTAGAGACATCTACTCCTAGCCCAAAGTCATGTGTTTAACAAGGGCAGAGGCAAGACTTGATTGAACCTAAAGTCCCCCAGATTTCTGCTGGTGGCCTTTCACTTTCCAGAAGGCGGGTTTTCAGACAGCCTGTCGTTGCCACTACCCTACTCCCACATGTAGGTCAGCTAAATGTTCAGAACATCTCTGTTATGTTGAAACAGGGATGGGCCCTGGCTGCCTTTCAGCTCTTCTGGATTTTGGATCTATGGATATTAATTGGTGGGCTATTCAGGAGACAGACTATAAAAGAGGAAGTGGGGGTCGATTAGTGCCTCAATGCTTTGGAAATGAAAATGTATTTTATATTGAGAGTCAAAAATATACTGATTGACAAACAAAATTGGAAACTTTGGGATGCCTATTAAGAACTAGCCTTGTGCACAGAACTCTTTGTTTCCATTGAGAATTAACTTTCTCGGACATCTGCAGTTTTCTTACAAATGTCTATATTTTAGACCAGACGTATTCTCAGTGCAATATAAACTCAAGTATATATGCACTTACTTTAGGAAGAAACAACTAAATTCGGTTGGTTCCTCCAGGCTTTACACTTTCAAGAGTCATTCTGAAACTTATACATACAGATATAAGAACTGAAAAAAAAAAAAAAAGATTTGTTAACCTCAAAAGTATTTATTGGTATTTAGAAAAGTATTGGGTGTGAACGCACACCACAGCTGGGAATCCAGAGCTTGCTCTTTATCAGTGTACCTTCCTGTCCCTGGAAAGGATTTCAGTAGAGCCAAAGCCTCTAATTTCCTTGTGTCAACTGAAACAAACAAGCACCTATGCCTCATCAACCATGTCCAGTTCAATCAAGTTTTACTGAGAGAATTAAATATAAAGAAACTTGACACTTGTCTCTAGTTTTAGCTGTGTTCCCTTCTATAGTTCCTGGTTGCCAGACGTCACTTTACCAAGGATCTTCTTGGTCAGTTCTTCCTGCTACCACACAGAAGGCAAGGTTTCACTCATAGAGAACTGTAGAGCTGGTGGCTAAACTGGTCATTCAGAGACAAAAGTAAAATGTACAAAGAATGGAGAAATGTACATATGTCTCATTTCTCTTTATTCTTCATTCTAGTTCTTAAAATTAGAAGTTTAAATTATAGCAAATTCCAAGATTTAAAGTGCTGTTTTTAAGAGTTCTAGTGAGATGAATGGAGGGTAGCATGGAAGCTTATATAATACCATATGTAAAATAGATAGCCAATGGAAATTTGCTGTGTGACTCAAGGAACTCAAACTGGGGCTCTGTAACCATCTAAATGGAGTGGGGAAGGATGGGAAGTAGGAAGAAGGTTCAAGAGGGAGCGGACATATGTACATATGGCTAATTCATGTTGGTGTAAGGCAGAAATCAAACCAATATTGTAAAGCAATTATCCTTTAATTAAAAATGTTAAAAAAAAAAAAGAATTCTATTCACTCAAAATATTTAAGATGTAACTAAAATAAAATGAGTCCTTCTACCATAGTGCATGATGTACTCACATTGCAAATGGGTTGTGATCCCGCAATTAATGTATAATATTATTTGGTTAACACTCATTTTGGTGTAGCTACTTTTCTCATACACTCACCTGCAATACAGGGTAAATTTTCCAGTAAAAATATTTTTCACAGTGCTTAAGCTCACATACCATTTTACTTATTACTTTAAAACTTTCTCATCTTTTGCCCACACCAATCAGCATGTGGAAATTTAGTTCCCTGACCAGGGATCAGAGCCCACGCCCCTGCAATGGAAGTTTGGAGTCTCAACCCCTGGCCCACCAGGGAAGTCCCTCTCATACCATGTTAAAGAAGCCTACTGATCCTAGAATTCCAGATTCTGAAAACATATTAATCCTTCCTCTTTTAGCAGGCATGGTTGCAGTGTTGGTCATACCTGGTTCTCTCCTCTGTCTCTGGGTGCTTCTTTCCTGACTGTCTGGCAGGCTGCTTCTCCTTTTCTCGGCACTAAATGTGGAATTCGCAATGCTTGACCTTAGGCTGCCTTCTGTTCTCTCTTTATACTATCTGCCAGTTCAGCTTCATCCACAGCCATGCTTCCGGTACCAGGTCCATTTGGACAGCTTCTGAATTTTTATTTTCCCTCCTGAACTTATCCAAGATCTAGCTACAGTTTCTCCATTTGGAATTCTCAAAAGTCACCTCAGATTAAACACATCCAAAAACATGCCTTCTCTCCCAGATTTGGGTTTCTTCCATGTCTCCCCAAAGAATAGCTAGCTCTTCCATCTGTCCAGGTGTGGAGATCAGAAATCTCAGGGTCATTCTTAGCCCTAACCCCTCCCTCAACATTCATGTCCCTACATGATCTGTCGGGTTTTGCCTCCTAATTTATCCATTTCTCTCCAGTACTCTTTGAACATTCTGTATTCTGTGTTTCCACAGAGCCTTTGCTTGTACTGTTAGAACAGAATCCCCTCACTTGAGCATTTATTTTTTTAAAGAAGGAAGTCATCTGCAGTAGTTGCTGATCTGTGGACTCATTCAGGTCTGGCGGAAACATAGAGGGTAGAATTTTGAAGCTCTTCTGTAAAATACAAGGTAGAGAGCAATTTCTTATGACAACCAAGATTAATGGTTCTATTACAAAGGCAAGCGCTTTTGAAGTCCATAAGTCTCAAGACAGCTTCTTTAAAAAAAAAAAAAAATCCCGCAAGGACAACTGTCTAGTTACAAAATACAAAAAAAGGTGATTAAAAGACATAGAATTGATGACACAAGAGTCATTAATAAGAACCCTGTCTCCGTAATTCCTTGGGTCTGTAACCTCTTACCTCATGAGTATTCTCACGAACAACTGTCTTTTGGAAAATTTTCAGACATGATGCTATTAGCCATATCTGTACAAAGTCATGTAGAAAATTATAGTCTTGACTTTAAAGTCCAAGGAGGCTATAATATCCTACCTCCTCATTTTTCTTCTCCCACCTATTCTGAGAAATTTCCAACTCATTATCCAGAGTTCAGCTTTAATGTCAGGCCTCCAGAAAGGGTGTCCTGACTCCTAGCCCTGTGACAGGCTCCTTTGTGGAACATTCCCAGAGAATCTCCTTCCCTTTCTTCTTGAAGGTCATCTCAGTTTGTAACTGAACATGGATGGCTGGAGATTTTTACAAATTCTTAACCTGTCTCTTCAACTAAACTTCAAGCCTCATGAAAATACAGAACACATATTTTTTTGTGTTCCCATCACTACAGCCCCAGATCTCAGTGTTTCGTTTTGTCTTGTTGTGTGTGCTCAGTCATGCCCGACTCTCTTTGACCCCATGGACTGTAGGACCCCACGGATCCAGACCACCAGGCTCCTCTGTCCATGAGACTCTCCAGGCTAGAATACTAAAGTGGGTTGCCATTCCCTTCTTCAGTGATCTTCCTGACCCAGGGATCGAACTCACATCTCTTGTATCTTCTGTATTGGCAAGCAAGTTCTTTACCACTAGCACTACCTGACCTCAGTGTGACATCTTGTAAATGCTCAGAGATGTTTGTTGAATGCTATGGAAGGGATGGGCTGAAAACTACCAAACCACTGTAGGTATAACATGTCTTTGAGAAACTGAATTCAGAATTCTAATTCGTTTCTGGTACATAACCCCACTCCTTCCCCTTACTCAAAGACCTGCCCTTTTACCCCTGATCTTGATGGGCTTTCCCTATCTGCAGACTATTCTGGGATTTAACCAGTGAATGGTGTTCTAATGACATAAATCAAGAGCTCGGGAGCTTCCCGGGTGGCTTAGTGGTTAAGAATCTGCCTGCCACTGCAGGAGACACGGGTTCGATCCCTGGGTTGGGAAGATCCCCTGGAGAAGAAAATGACTCTCCACTCCAGTATTCTCACCTGGAGAATCCCATGAACAGAGGAGCCCAAAGAGCTATAGTTCATGAGATCACGAAAGAGTTGGGCACAACTTAGCAGCTACTTTAAACGTATACAAGTCAAAGGCCCACTCAGAGCTGGGCTGGAAAAGAAGAAAGGTGAGAATGAGAAACGACCTGTAAGGGGAATGAAATGAAAATAGAGTGCTGGGCACAAGTGGGGCAAGTGTCCGTAGCTGTGGAGGCTGCGTGATGGCGCAGAAGGCCTCGTGGGGCTGCTTCCTGTCCTGCAGTGGCCGACCTGCCCTTTACTTCCATCCCCTTTACTTCCATTCCCATCCCCTGTGGAACTGAGAGCACACTCCTTGAAGAGCTTAAACATCACAACTGGGCGAAACCTTGGAAACGATGAGAGCTGACTTCCTCAATAAGGAAATGCTGGCTGGACCGGGAGGGAGAAGGCCCAAGGTGGCAGAGCAGTAACTGGACCAGGAACTCAGGTCTCTCTGCCCTCCATCTGCAGCTTTTCACTCTGTGCTACCTCTGGCTTGGTTCTGAGCTGCTAGCCCTGTTCAGATCTTAGTTATGTCACTTGGTTCATGCATTAGTCCTCCTTCAAAGGTTTAGCAATTTGTCAGTGGGATTAAGCTAAGCCATATTATTTTCAATGCAAGTCGAGGGAGGAGAGGCATTCTCTGAGCTGAGAAACATATTGAGTAACTCGCAGGGGAAGCATTTCCCTAAGACAAAAATAGTGGGTGTTTGTGTAACCACAGCATCTTGACCCAAGCTCTTTATCATTCAGTGTGGCATAGTTGAAGATAGTGAGGAGCGGAAGAAGGTCGGGGAAAGAGGCGGATTAAGGGCTGACATCATAGATCTGTTCTTAGAATGAGAGGCTGTTGATAGAACTAGGATAGGAGTCAGATAACCTGTCCTGGTATGAGCTTAATGAAACACAATAAAGGCTGTGTTGTGCAGGCAGCTTTTACAGTACAAAAGTTCAAGAAACCCTCTGATGAAAAGCATTACTAATTCTTAGAACTATAACTCTTCAATTACTGCTGCTTTGACTAATAATCTTTGCTTTGTGTAATAATCTGTAATAAAATCATTTGCTTTAAGTAGACCTGAGATAATCCTCAAACTAAAGTAGAAACTTATACCATGAAATGATCTCAGGTGATATGGGCATCAATAGCATAGAAAGATACACACACTTATATATTAACCACATCAAATCCATCATTTCACAAATGTTATTCATCTGTCTGAAAGCAAAACCTCAAGTGAGTGAGTTTAAATAAAAACAAAGCATGTTGTATTGTAAACGGCTTAAAATTCTTTTCCAATAACAAGTATGTGTAAATCATTGAAGAAAATTTAAATAGATTTCAATTACTGATACTATGGAATTTTGGACTATGCCTTTAAAAAAATAAACCCTGATTTTTCAAGAAAGTCGTTTCCAATAAAAAAAGAATACTCTAATTCCTGTAACCCTCCTTCATTAAATATATTTACTCTTGCATACATTTAATTTAAAAAATGTATTGACTTAGTTTGGATATTTATTGTTCTAAACCTAAAGTAGGAAAAGAAGTTCTGTAAAGAACCGAAGACAAACTGATGGAAAATTATAAAAAGAAAAATAAATAAAATTTGGTTTTACTTTTAATCCTCCTTAGAGATTATATAAACTACTTCCATCTTCTTTTACAGTTAAGAGTAGGAAACACAAATCTCTATTAAATAATCATTGAAACTGAAAAAACAGGAGAGAAAGAAGTAGAGAAGACAAATGAAGAAGTATTACAAGAATGAGCAAGAATTGGAGAAACAGGAGAAAGAGAAGCTGGTGAAAAAGAGAAGAATAAGTAAAGAGTATCTATAGAGAAGAGGCAGAATATACTCTCAGAGTTATGCTTTTGTGGAATAACAGAATTTAATCCATTTTGAAGGATTTTCAATTAACTTTTAAAAGTAGGTTACATTTTATGACTATAGGCAATGTGGAAATATGAGCTCTTGAAAATTCTTCATAAACCTAATCAAATGTAGATAGAGGAAATTTTCTAACCCTATATCTTAAGTCTGTGCATTTCCAACATTTTCCAACATAGTTATTCAATTATAAGCAAAGTCAGACTAATTTTTTCAATTCCGTTTTGGTGTTGCAATTTTCAAAAGGCCACAGATAAATTAGTACTGAGTGAGTCACTCTGGTAGTTATTATGACATAAGACTTGAAAAACTCAACTGAGAAGTTTCCATATTGTTACAGTTATTTATATTCAGTGCCATTTGTAATTGTAGCTAGTTAAAATGACTTTTGAATAAGGATGACTATCTTGAGAGTTTAACATTTATGAAGCCTCCCAAACAAAATCCGTATTAAAATATAACATTTTAGACAACATCTCATTAAGGCTGTAGGGAAGCCAATTTTTAACAAATTCTATTACCTTTGTCTTGACCTATGTGTGTGGTGAGAACAAAACCAAAAATTTTAAATCCACATAGGCAGTTGTATTTGTCTTGAAGTTGATATCATTTGAACATCCTTTGATTTGTGCATAAAAATTTAATTTCATTTACTTTTA
>SJYV01003928.1:281792-330276 GCA_006410875.1 Neotragus pygmaeus | reverse complement strand
CCATCACCCCTGCTTCTCCCTTCCCTCACTACCACCACCCCCCCCCCACCCCGACACATACCCTCAGAAGCAATTACACTCCAAGCAACCTGGACGGAATCTTCCAGCTCCTCTGGAACACTGGCTGCATCTTCCAAAATGAAGCAAAGATCTGGGAGTTTTCTGGAAACCCATATGGGTGCATGTGTCTCATTTGAACAGATTAGGTCCTATAGCAGATTTTGTGCACCGATCAGACTGCTCAAATAATTCACACTCTGTGCCATTTTTAGACACCCTGAATACCAGAATTCTTAATGACTATTTCTATTGGTATAAATGGATACCTTCAGTGTCTCTTTTTACCATGTACAGTAAGTAGCCTAAAGTGCAGGGAGAACTATCTCAGAATCCCATCTATTTTCTACCAACACTAGCCCTAGAAATTCATGATGAACATTGAAAATGAACAAGGTTGGGGTCCACGTGAAAAGAACCACCCCGTTTCCATTTTCGGTCTTTCCAAGCAGATAGCATGTATCGTGAAGTGCGGCAGTGAGATGAGCAACACAGGCAGTGCAACTGAGCACGTAAGTTTAAAACAAGTGCTTTACAACAGCAGAGTACACCTTACAGGAAATTGATGTTTCCTTGTGTCCTGAAAGTGGGTGATGGGTAATTTAACAGCTTCAGATATCCAACATTTGGTTACCTATTTTTAACATGCTGAACTGAAGTTTGAAAAAAACCTGTCCAGCTTCAAGGCCCAGTTCTTCACTATCAGGCTCTGTGATCTCTCTCTTTTTTATAAACCGTCTCTTAATATAAATAGATAATAGGAATATTGTAAGGAGGGAAATTACTAAGGAAAGAGGCTACCAGATAGTAAATACGTTAAAAGCTCCACAGCTAAAAGAGCCTAGTATTAGGTCAGCAAAAGATAGATCCACCTTACAACAACAACAACAAAAATCCAAAAATAGACCCCAGTATGTCTGAGAATTTATGAAACAAACAGATTGCATCCTATCTGCCCATCACGTTAAATGCGGTGTTGTTATTGAACCACACTCAGATTGCTCAAGATTTACATGTAAAAAGTAGAACTACATTTAAAGTATAGCTGAAAGAAATTTTAGATGAATATTTCTATCATCTTTGGTGAAGAAGAGCTTCCTACACAAAGAATTAAAACTAGAAGTCGTAAAGGAATATATTGATGAAATTTGACTACTAAAAAGAGTGAAATTGGTCTAAGTCTGAGCATGCATTAGTGCTAAGTCACTTCAGTCATGTCTGACTCTGTGCAACTCTGGACTGTAGCCTGCCAGGCTTCTCTGTCCATGGGATTCTCCAAAGTCTGAGCATACAAAGTTTTATATAAACAACCCCGAGACCTCATCTCCAAAAAGAAAAACAGTCTCATTCTGGAACCTTGAATAGACTCACTTGAAAAATATAAAGTAAAAAAAAAAAATCAAGTGAAAACGCATGATCTATAACTGATTAAATATCTACAATGTGGCTACAGTACTGGAATGAACTTCACCAGGCCAGATTAGTCCAGTATGCAAAGAAGATCATATTTCTACAGAGCCAAAACCTGCCAGAAGCTCTCATTCCTCACAGAGCCTCAGACCACATACAGCCATTAGCCAAAGTAACCATGACGAGAGGTCGAGCATCAGGACTATCAGTAAATTCTGCAAAGTTGGAATCTAAGCCATTGGTCTCAGTAATTCCCAGAAAGAACGGCCAAATCTAAACACTGTGTAGTTTTGTGATTTTCACAGTTGAGCCAGTGCAAAAGTTTTAGGAATCTGAAAAATCATATAATTGATGTCTCATACATAGACACCTTTGTATCTAGCTAGCTTTTAAAAGCATTCATTTGGCCTAAGTGAAATACCATCAAGGAATTTAGGATGGAAAAACTGCCTAGAGATCAAGGTCAAGGGAAAGCCCTAAATAGCTTCTAAGAAACTTGCAACACCCTGAACAAATATAATCTGGTAATTCTGTCTCACTGACTGACCTCAGGGCATGGATAAGGCCAGCTTAAAGCAGCTGAAGGGGTGTTTAATTCTGTCCAGAACCTACATCCTAATTGCAAGTTTGCAGTTTAATTTGTAGTGGTCTCAAGTAATAGGGCATTTCCATGTGGAAACGGGGCCCATGAAGAACATTGTAGGATGGATTGGAGTTGAGGTGCTCCCTGAAAACCAGCCTAGGGATTGTTATTCTCATCTGAGCATCAGCCACTAGAGGCGTGTTGAGTTGGCTCATTTAGAGCTGATATCATTATTTTTACCAAAGACCCCTTTCAGAGGCCTCTGAACTGTGCCTCAGAGTGTCATGAGGAGAAGGGAAAACACCCAGATATCTCAGACTGAAGAAGGGTACCACTTTTGCTTCAAACTGTCCAAGAAATGGGGCTCCGCAGTAAGACTGTTTGAGAGTGGAGATGAAACCATCCTGGAATGATCTGTAGTTTCTCTCCTCTCTTTGCTTGGCATGAGGTTACACAAGCTGTTTACATTGAATTAGGTAAAATAAGCAGAAGATAATTCTGAGACTGTTATTTTCTGTTGACAGGTCATATTAGAGCTTGTTAAGAAAACTTCTTTAGCAGAAACATTCACAGATCGAGAAAACACACTTGTGGTTATCAAAGGGGAGACAGAAGTGGGCAGGGACAAATTAGGGGTATGGGATTAACTAATTATTATGTATAAAATAGATAAACAACAAAGACATATACTGTAACACAGGGAATTATAGCCATTATCTTGTTAATAACTCACAATGGAATATAAGCTACAAAAATTCTGACTCACTATGCTATGTACCTAAAATTAATAATATTACAAATAAACTATACTTTAATAAAAAGAAAAATTTGCTTTGTGATTGCTTTGGATATTGTAGGAGAAGCCTGACTTGGAAATGATTAATAGAAGTCTGAAACTGATTGCTCCTAGTGTCTATGAAGGGGAAGGAGAGAACTCACAGACAGATGATGTAAAATTGGCTATTTTATCCTATGCCATGGGGCACAAAGTATCTTTTCCCCTCTGTGGAGGGGTTGTGAAATGCAACATGGAACTGTAAACTGGGCTGGTTGGGAGGGTCCATCTTTCCTAGACCAGGGCCAACAACACTTTTGGGACCTAGGAAGGAGCAGGATCATAACCTCGCTGGTACCAAAAACATGAGGGTTTTGTTTTTTTTTTTTTTTTTGGTTCTTTTCTCATATATAAGGCAGCAGCATCCCACAGTAGCTGAAGAAAGGAAAAATTCACCTCCATTTCTGGCTGTTAGATCTGAGAAATAGGCCTGGCTATTTGGTCCGGCACAGACTCATTGAAAGAAGTACCATTATTTGGTGCGTGTTATTTTGTTCAGACATTTTCCTGTGATCTTCTCTTTCATCCCCTTACACTCGTTGTCCTCTCACAACAGGTGTCGAAGACATCGTGGCAATAATGATCCCTGAGCCCAAAGGGAAGGAGATAGTAAGCCTGCTGGAGAGAAACATCACCGTGACCATGTACATCACCATCGGGACCCGGAACTTGCAGAAATACGTGAGCCGCACCTCGGTCGTGTTTGTGTCCATCTCCTTCATCGTCCTCATGATCATTTCCCTTGCCTGGCTGGTCTTCTACTATATCCAGAGGTTTCGATATGCAAATGCCAGGGACAGGAATCAGGTGAGTAGCAGAAAGTTATACAAGAAAAAAAGACTTAAAAATTATTACCAAAGTAAGACAGTATGCCTTCGGAGAAGGCGATGGCACCCCACTCCAGTACTCTTGCCTGGAAAAATCCCACGACAGGGGAGCCTGGTAGGCTGCAGTCCATGGGGTCATGAAGAGTCGGACACGACTGAGTGACTTCCCTTTCCCTAAGACAGTATTGTGTAAACTTTGGAGATCACAGAAAAAGCCATGACCAAAACCAGACTTACCTACAATGCCCCTACTCAAGATAAACACTGTGAACATTTGCTGCAGAGGTTTTCAGGTCTTTTCCAGGTGCATATTTTAATGTCCTGCTAACATTGTTCTGTAACATGGAAATACTTTGTCCCACATTCCTATTGCTCATTTGTGGGACAGTTATTTACTGTTTAGACAGTGGCTCAGTTGGTGAAGAATCAGCCTACAATGCAGAAGACCCAGGTTCGATCCCTCAGTCGGGAAGACCCCTGGAGAAGGAAATGGCAACCCACTCCAGTATTCTTGCCTGGGACATCCCATGGACAGAGGAGCCTGGCAGGCTGTAGTCTATGGGGTGGCAATGACTTGCCAACTAAACCACCAGACACAAATAAAGGGAGGTAGAGGACAGGAACTAAGATTATGCTAATTGTATCAATATAATGTGGAAAGAGCCAGAATTTCCTCCTTGAAAACAGAAAGAAAAATAAATGAGATATTTTGAAAGCAATAAATTTTGGAACAGGTAAAGCATACTCTTAGGATAAAATGCAAAAGGTATAACCCAGGTCTCCCTCATCACAGGCAGATTCTTTGACATTTGAGCTACCTGGGAAGCCCGATATGGTATACAATGAAAAGTAACTGAGGACATGTCTGTCCCTCAGTTATGCAGTTTTTCTCTCTGGAATATCTTCTCACCCAAGGAATTTTTTATGTGCTTACAAACACCTCTGTGTGTGTGTGTGTGTGTGTGTGTGTGTGTTTAAACCAATAAGAGCACATATAAATCTGTACCAATATTTATCACTTCATCCTAGAGATTAATTCCCATCGACACTCAATCCGAGCTGTCTTCTCATTTCTAATGACTGTATAGGCAGACTTTGGAGATACTGTGGGTTTGATCCCTGACCGCTGTAATGAAGCAAATATCTCAGTCAAGTGAGTCGACAGGAATTTTTTGGTTTCCCAATGCACACAAAATTCTGTTTACTTTATACTGTAGTCATAACATTATATCCAAAAAAGTGTACATACCTTAATTTTAAATACTGCCTAAAATGCTAACCATTATCTGATCTTCAGCGCATCATAATCTTTTTGCAATAACATCAAAGATCACCGACCACATATCACTATGACAAATATAGTAATAATAAACATTTGCAGTATTGTGAGAAGTTCCAAAATATGACGCAGAGATACAAAGAGCAGATGCTGTCAGAAAAATGGCACCGATAGACTTGCTCGATGCAGGGTTGCCACAAGCCCTCAATTTATAAAATACACATCTGTGAAGCACAATAAAAAGAGGTATGCCTGTATAATGTTTTATTTTCTGCATACATTACATTTATTTGCTGCTGCTGCTGCTGCTGCTAAGTCGCTTCAGTCGTATCCAACTCTGTGTGGCCCCATAGACAGCAGCCCACCAGGCTCCCCCGTCCCTGGGATTCTCCAGGCAAGAACACTGGAGTGGGTTGCCATTGCCTTCTCCAATTACATTTATTTAGCCAGCTCCTATCAATGAATGTGTTTTCCCTTATCAAAAAACAAAACCGAGCACACACACACACAAGTGTACATGTGACACAGCACGTTTGTGAGTGTATCTGTGTGGTAAATTCTGAAAGCTGTATGGCTAGGGCAATGGTATGTGTATTTTACATTATAATGTGCTGTGCTTAGCCGCTCAGTCATGTCCAACTCTTTGCAACCCCACAGACTGTAGCCCATCAGGCTCCTCTGTCCATGGAATTCACTAGGCAAGAATATTGGGCTGGGTTGCCATTCCCTTCTCCAGGGGATCTTCGCAACCCAGGGACCGAATTCAGGTCTCCCACATTGTGGGAGGATTCTTTACCATCTGAGCCACCAGGAGAGCCTTTAAACTGTGATGGATACTGCCAACTTGTCTGCCAGAAAGGCCGAACCAATTTATACATGGATCAGCAATATAGTAATACTGATACTAATATAAACAGCATTCGTGCAGTAGTATATTAATACTGCTTATACTAACATATGGGGCTTCCCTGGTGGCTCAGTGATGAAGAATCCGCCTGCCAATGAGGAGATGCGGGTTTGATCCCAGGGTCAGGAAGATCCCCTGGAGAAGAAATGACAAGCCGTTTCAGTATTCTTGCCTGAAAAATCCCATGGACAAGGAGCCTGGCAAGTTCTAGTGCATCGGGTCACAAAGAGTCGGACATGCCTTAGTGACATAACAACAAATACCAACGTATACAACAATATACTAATAACAAGCACTGTTTCCAGTATCCTCACCATACACATGTTATGGCTTTTTTCACTGTTTGTGATTTAATAAGATAAAAATGGTATCACATGTTTCTGATCACAAGTTCCATTAAATAGAAAGTTAGTTATTTTCCTATGAAGTATCTGCTTATATTATTAGATCACTTTTTGGTTGAATTGTTGGTCACATTGACTGATGTGTATAAGCTTTTTACTGGTCAGAGTAGTTAACTCTTTGTGGGCTTGCTGCAGACTGCATGTTTTTCCTCTAAACTTATCATTGTCTCTGATGTATCTTTGGGGTTTGGGGCCAGGCAGAAATTTGGGGGTATTACATAACTGAATCTACTAATTTTTTATACCTCCCAAGTTTTATATCATAAGATCTTCCATAGTCCAAGATTATAGAAAAATAGTATTTCATCCACTGCTTTTTTTTCACTTTCACAATTAAAGCTCTAATCTACAGAGAACTTATTTTGACTTAAAGAATCAAGTACAGAGCCAACGTTATTTTTTTTTCAAGATTGCCTACTGGATTTTGTAACTGGTGTTTATTGAATAATTAATCTTTTCCTTCTCATATGCAGAACCTCCCCCATTTAGCATATATTAAAGCTCCATATGTGTTTGGTTCTGTTTCTGTGCTCTGTAAAATGTAGCTTTAATCTGTCTGTTCACATTCTGGTACCACACTCTTTTGAATATTTTAGCACCATACTATGCCTCATATCTGTTCACGCTAATCTTCTTTTTTTGCTCTGTCTTCGCTTTTTTCATGTGTGTCTTTGTATGAATTTAGAATCACTTTAAGCTAGTTTTTTAATTTATAGAATAATTTAGGAATCTATAACCTGATGATGTTGAATCTTCTTATCTAAGAATGATATATGTTTTCCCTTTATTTAACTATTCTTTTTATTCCCTAATAGGATTTTAAATATCCTCATTTAATCTTGCACATAAGAAATGTTTATTCCTAATTCAGTGTGTTGCAGTTATAAATGAAATCTTTTTAATATGTGAAGGCTTTTGATTTTTGTTTATTTTGCACATTACTATAATTTAATAATTTATGTATTCAATAATTTATTATTTAAAATTTTATTATCTTAATAGTTGTATTATGTAGTATATATTAAATACAGGCATGTTATATGAGCTCTCAATATATTTACACACATAATCTTCTTAATAACCTTATAGTAGATAATTTTATTGTCCCCATTTTACAAAGGAAACAGAAAGCTTAAATAACTAGCCCAAGGTCACACAGCTAGTTATTATTTAATAGAGACAGCAGTTGAACCAATATCACAGCTTCAGAACATATGCTCTTAACCAGTACTTTATAGTGTTTGTAATTGTTTGAATTAGTCTACTAGGATTACACTAATAATATGCAGTCAATGATAATGTATTACTTCTTGCAAATTTTCAACCTCCTTTTTTTTTCTGTTGTCTAACTTCACTGACTTGTGTTTCTAGAACCAACTAAAGTAATAGTGGTAATAGTGAGCATACTACTCTTCATTCAGTATTTATGGGAGCATTCTGAGTTTAATGGATTGTTTTTATCATTTCTCAATTTTATTATTTCCCCATGCAGTCTTCTAGGTCGAAATATATATTTAACATCTTATGCAAATGTAAACATAGTCCTTTTTTTTTTCAGAGTTTTAATCAGGAATGTATTTTTAATTTTAACAAATGCCTTTCAACAGCAATAGTTCTGACTTTTCTCTTCTGATCTGTTAATAGTAGTTTAAATTAATGGATTTTCTAATATTGAGCCATCTTGAATTTCTAGTACATAACTAATCTTCTAGTGTGCTGAATTGTTTTGTGCATACCTTACTTAGTACATTATTTACTTTTTGCCTTGATATTCACATGTGAAATTGGCATGTAGTTTACTTTTTAAATTTGCATTTATGTATTTATCTTTGAAACTGCTGGGTCTCCGTTGCTTAGTGCGGACTTTCTCTGGTTGCCATTCGTTGAGCGCTCCTCTTTGTTGCGGTACTCTCACTGCAGGCTTCTCATTGTGGTGGCTTCTCTTGTGGAGCACAACTCTAGGAGCACCGGCTTCAGTAGCTGCAGCAGGCAAGCTCAGTAGTTGCAACTCACGGGCTCTAGAGCACTGGCTCAGTATTTGTGATGTCCAGGCTTAGTTGCTTCGTGGCATAAGGGATCTTTCCGGACCAGGGATCGAACCCATGTGCCCTGTATTGGCAGGCAGATTCTTATCCACTGCACCACCAGAGAAGTCACGATTTACATTTTGTCATGTTTAAGCAAGAGTGCTACTGTTTTTTTAAGAAGAATTTGGAGATTTTTTTTCATTTTCTTTAGTTGGGTTGTAGTGTCCAACATGGCAGTCATTAATCATGTGTGACTATTTAAATTTAAATTAATTGTAATAAAATTAGATTTAAAATTGTGTTCCTCAGTCATACTAGCTACATTTCTAGTCCCTTCTGGATGGCAGGACATAGATAGGACATTTTCATCATCATGGAAAGTCCTGTAGGATGGCCTAATTCTAGAACATTTTAAAGAGTATTGGAATTAAGTTAAAAGCATCTGCCTGCAATGAGGGAGACCCGAGTTCAATCCGTGGGTTGGGAAGATCCCCTGGAGAAGGAAATGGCAACCCACTCCAGTATTCTTGCCTGGAGAATCCCGTGGATGGAGGATCCTGGTGGCCTACAGTCCATGGTGTCGCGGAGTCGGACACGACTGAGCGACATCACTTCACTTCATTTAATGTGTCATAGAGCTTCCATGATAGTTGGTTAAGAATCCACCTGCAATGAAGGAGACCCCGATTCGATTCCTGGGTGGGGAAGATCCCCTGGAGAAGAGATAGACTACCCACTCCAGTATTCTTGGGCTTCCCTTGTGGCTCACCTGGTAAAGAATCTACCTGCAATGCAGGAGACCTGGGTTCGATCCCTGGGTTGGGAAGGTCCAACTGGAAAAGGGAAAAGCTACCCACTCCATTATTCTGGCCTGGAAAATTCCATGAACTGTATAGGCCATGGGGTCGCAGAGTCAGACACAACTGAGCAACTTTCACTTCACTAACGTATTTTAGATTTTTTTAGTAAGCCAATAAATTCAAAGTTGTTTTAGGAGGATAACTCTTAGACTTTCTATTTATTTTATGAAAACTCATCTGTTTAAATTTTCTGTAGAATCTGGAACAATTTTTTAAACATTTTTATTGCTTTTTTTGACTCTCAAAATGATGCATGTTTGTTCCAAAAATTTTGGCAATCAGAAAAATACTAAAAGAAAACAAATCACTCATCACCCTACTGACTTGTTAAGATTTAAGAACATTGCCTTCCAGACTTTTAATTCCATATGTATACATATATTCAGTAAATTGTTGTCATATGTGTGTTATGTATGCATGAGATACAGATACACATGTTAGACATGTAAATTTGTATGGTTTTTTTTATTAAATGGTGAGCATTTCCTCCATCATTAAGTAATATTTAAAACATGATTTTTAGTAGCTACATAGTAGTTGGGTTCTACCTCTTAACACAAGTGAGCAAGTTACTTTATGCTTTAGTTTTCTAAACTAAAGAAGAATATGCTTTCTTTTTTTAGTTATATTGAGGATTAAATGGCTTAATGTGTCTTATATTTTAAGGTCTCTGAGCATAATTACTCACTTACAGAGCTCTGGATGATATCATTATTACCATCATGTAAATTCCATAACCATTACATACAGTTCCAACTTTGATACTTTTACTGAATATTCTTAAATTTAACTGGATGCATTACCAGTTAAGACACAAGGCAGTGAAACTAGATAGGGAACAAAAAATAGTTCAGTTCCCCTGGTTCCTAAAGGTTACATTTGAAGAACCTGTACAAATATAAGTCAGTTATCACAAAGATACTTAGCAGCTGATCCAACAATGATAGAGATGGTACCCCTATCTTTCTGAGTCTAGAGATAATGCAAGCAGTCTTTGGGAAATTGAGGCAAGGGTGAAACTTTTAGTCTTGAATTCGTTGAGTAACTGTGTCCAATGCTAGTTCTCTTTATGCAGGTAGATACAGATTGCATGTCTCTCTTGACATGTGCAACTCTGAGACGTATGTGAAAAGTAAATTGGAATGGATGGCATGAAGTGGACAGGTTTTTACTCTGCTCCCTTTTTATTAACTTTCCTTGAATTACAGGATGCTACCTTTGGTTCACTCAATGAATTTGGATCATGCTGAAAGCACTATTTCTTGATCAAAATAGACATCATACTTTAGCCCTTTTATGAATGAAATAAGGATCTATAATTTCCCTTAGACAAATATTTCTTTTTTGATGGGGAGTGCTTCGTTTCAGTCAGCAGAAAGTTACAGCTGTATAAGCTATAGCTTTAGTAAGCTTCGGGTAAACCAAAGTCATTTATTTTTATTGAAGCATTATTGGCCCTTCCAGAAAGAGGAAATCTCAGGTTAGATGTTGACTCAGTCTAAAATGGACTATCAAAGGCGTTTATGTTACATTGGTGAAGTATCTAGCCATTCCGGTATGTAACTGAGAGACTGAACTTGAAGTAGCCGGCAGCACACCTCAGTCTCTGCCTGGCTTGGTGCAGGTCACACTTAAAGGAAAGTCACCATCATCTTACACAATCACTAGCCCTTTCAGATCATTTCAGTGTAGCTTCCCATGGAGTAAGATTTGCTAGATGTTCTTTATGGCAGTAATGTCACTGCAGCGTCTTTAAGATGATGACATGGAGGATTAGGGCCACAACTTAAAACGGAGAGGGAGACTTGACTGGTGTGGCATGTTTCCTAAAGAAACTGTACCCAGATGGTGCTAGTGTGTGGTGATAGTTAAAGACAGAGCTTTGTAGAGATGGTCTGGGACCGCAGTCTTTGCTCTGGCAGTTTCTAGTGGGGTGATCTTGTTTGGGTCCTTACCTTTCTGTGCCTAGATTTCCTCACGTGGAAACTGGGAATGACCATAGGTCATCCCCACAGGCTTGATGCAAGGACCCAATGAAAAAATGCATGTAGGTTATCAGAGAGTTGTTAACAAGACTGCATTTTTTGGAATACAGAAAGGTTTATTGCAGGGCTGGTCAAGGAGAATGGGTGGCTCATGCTCAAAAAAAAAAAAAACCCAACCTGGGTTGTCTTTAATGGGTAAAGCATCTCTTAGAAAACAGCATTTCCCTCCCAGATTTAAATAGGGCAGGTTCTTACATAGCTCACATGTAGTTAAGTCTGGATAGGAGCTTTGTGTCCCAGGTGACACAGTTTGAAATAAAATGGAATTATTTTTCCAGAGTTATTGGGGAAAGGAAGACATATCAATAGACTACAGAGAAAAAAACCCTGGTGTTCTTGGAAAATACCTTCCCATGCAACAGCGTGCACACTGTTTTTAGAAAAAGGCAAAAATAAAAGTGTTCATTTAAAAGTAAGTGTTCGCCACCGCCGCTTCAGACTCTTTGTCACCTTCCCTCCCCCTAGCTCTCCCCAGAGGAAACAAGCCTTAGCACTTCCATTTCTATGCTTCCAGAAGTTTCTGTGTCTATAAATAAGAAAAGTTCCTTTCCACATTTATTATTATACATACACAAGGACTCTGCCTTCACATGGCAATACATTATAGTGGCATCACAGGAAATACACATAAAAAACAGATATGATGCAGGATGCAGGATGCTTGGGGCTGGTGCACGGGGATGAACCAGAGAGACGATGTGGGGTGGGAGGTGGGAGGGGGATTCAGGATTGGAAGCTCATATACACCTGTGGTGGATTCATGTCAATGTATGGCAAAACCAATACAGTATTGTAAAGTAGAATAAAGTAAAAATTAAAAAAAAAAACCAGATATGAGCCCACTTGGAGGACTGTGCAGGAATCAGGATAACAGGTGATGGGTTTGGACTAGAGTGAGCGAGATGGAGAAGCCAGATGGGCATCAAATTAGGGCAATATTTTGAAATTCCGTGGATTCGATGTAGCATATAAACCAGTTATCCTAGTTTATACCTGCTATACTAGCCTTGTGCTTCCCAGGTGGTGCTAGTGATAAAGATCCCACCTGCCAATGCAGGATACGGAAGAGACATAGGTTTAGTCACTGAGTGGGGAAGATCCCCTGGAGGAGGACATGGCAACCACTTCAGTATTCTTGCCTGGAGAACCCCTGGACAGAGGACCCTGGTGAGCAACAGTCCGTAGGGTTGCAAAGAGTCAGACAGGACTGAAACTACTTGGCACACACACATGTACTAACCTAATTATTAATAACCCCCCATTTTATTCTTGCAAGTGTTCCAGTTTAGATAATAATCATATGGTTATCTTATGTGTGAGGGAAACAGAAGAATCAAGGGTGCAATTAGGTCAGTTCCTGCAACATTAACTGAAATACCAAAATCCAAAAAAGAGGTCCAGAAGGTCAGAGAAACCAGAAATGGGGTGTGGAGCTAATAAACTGCAGAAGCCAACACAACGTTGTAAATCAACTATACTTTAACTTTTAAAAGCAAGCAAATACTAAATAAACATTGAAAAAAAAAGAAGCCTATTAGATGGAGATGCCTGGTAGGTATTTGATACACAAGCTGAGAATTTAGGAGAGAAGAGGTGGAGGTGGCAATATAAGAGTTATCTGTGTAGAGATGCCATTTAAATGGTCAGGACAAGGTGGGTGCCTCCTGGAAATGGGCATCCAGAGAAGAGACCTAAAGACAGCCGGGTGTACACTTGTGCCCCAGTCTTTCTCCTTCCATCATATTACTTTATGTATTTGCTTTATTTTCTTCCCAGTTCTTGTCACTGTTGGAAACCATTTCCTCCTTGCCCTGTACTTTCCTCTGCCCCACAGGCTCTCTTACGGAGTTGAAGCAAGGGTGCTGGTTAGCAGAGACCACGCACAGCCTCATGCTCCCTCTGGATCCAGTTCTGCTTGGCTCAGGGTCACTGCTCTGCTGTGGCCTTCACTCATATCGCTTATCTTTGATGAAGCCCTGTCCTCTTTTCTCCAGGGCCAGGCTGTTTGGGGACCTTGCCATCAGCCAGCCTGCGGATGCCTGAGTCCAGTGTCTATTTCAGGCTCCCTATCCACAGAGCTCACGGAGGTGGCTGGACCCCTGAACTCCATTCCTGAACAAACCCTGTGGCCCGGAAAAGCCCTTGAAAGCAGCCCATGAAAGTGTTAGGGTACAGGTTGGCTCAGAGCACACACGGGACCCTTAGGTGGGCTGCTTTTCATAATGCCACATTCCAGCCAACAGAGTCTCAGCTCTGACCAAGCCCAGACTTCTCTGCTACATAATCAAACACAGACCCAGACACAAATGGGACCCTCTCAGACAGCTAAATGAGGACCTAGGATACTATCAAGGCTGATGTGTTAGGAGCTGGAACCTCGTAAGGATGAATAGAGTGTTGGCTATCTAGCTCTGGTTTTGGAGCAAAGTAAAATCAGAGACTTGGGCAGGGCAGGGCCATGAGACAGAAGGACAGTCCAGTGTAGGGAGAGCTTAGGAATCTTGGGAGTCAGGAACTGGATCTAAATCACAGACAGAGGAACAGTGGCCCAGCCCGCCAGGCGGAACGAGGTGAGAGGAAGTGAGGAAGTGGTGCAGAGGCACACGAAGCCTTTTCTGTCACACTCTCACCTATAAAGTGTGCAAGGACACCCAGGTAAAGGTGGCACGATGGTGTGGGAAGGAGAGATGCGGCCCACCGCGCACTCTCACACATGGAAAACCCCATGAACAGTATGAAAGGGTCTATATGATTAAGAAAAACATCTGCTTACTGTTGAGCACATGCCAAGGCGACTTTTACATGCTAGGCCATGCATCTCTGTCTCCTCACCAGTCCTCATGATGGCCCTGGATTGGCACTGTAAGGAAGCAGCACCCTGATGTCACCAGGGTGGACTCATACCCAGCGTTGCCTAGATACCTCTCAGATCAGCCCTGAGAGTCCGGGTTCTCGCAAGGGCTGCAGATGAGAAACCACACATATAAGGACTTGAGGCATTGGATACCTGGCCATTCTACTCATCTGTTTGAGAACTGACTGCCTGATATCAGGATCATGGTTTCTGTTTTTATTTTATATTGGAGTGTAGTTGATTAACAATGTTGTGTTGGTTGTAGGTGTACAGCAACATGGCTCAGTTATCTATTATTTTTCAAGTTCTTTTCCCATTTAGGTTATTATGCAATATTGAACAGAGTTCCTGGTGCTATGTGGTAGGTCCTTGTTGGTTATCCATTTTATTTTTTTTTAACTTTTTATTTTGCATTGGGGTATAGCTGATTAACAGTGTTGTGATAGTTTCAGGTGAACAGAAAAGTGACTCAGTCATACGTATACATGATCCATTCTCCCCCAAACTCCCCTCCTACGCAGGCTGCCACATAACACTGAGCAGAGTTCCCTGTGCTGTACTTAGGGCCTTGTTGATTATCCATTTTAAATATAGCAGCGTGTCTATGTCAATCCCAAACTCCCAATCATAGTATTTAGAATTTTAAGGGGATACTAGATGTAATGAATTGGAGAGAGAGAGATGTTAAGTGATTTTGTTTTCCCCAGGGGCACACAAGCAGGTTTTTTATTTCAAGGCAGAGTGGCTTCCAATGATCATGCTCCCTCTGCAATATAGGTCCTGAGGAGCCCTGACCCACAAAGAGGATCGCCAGCCCCTCCGTCAGTCACAGCAGGAACATAAGGAACGGCCGACCATGCTACTAGTGAAGATTGGCCCTTTGGGGCTTTGGAAATAAAGTTGCTAGGCCCTTTGTCATATCTATTTTGAGATTCTCCACCTCAGGGAGCTTCCCAGAGGATGCTAAGGGGTCTTCTTCATTCTACCAACTAATGACCTCTGTGTCCAGGGACCTCTTTTTGAACCTTGTGCTGGGGAGCCAGATCCGATACTCTTGATCCCGAGCACCAGTATGCACCATGGGCCACCCTTCCCTTCCACCAGAATGTTAAGAAGCCCTGGGTACCTCATTTCCCAGCTGTGCCACTTTGGCTGCTATCCACTGATTCTTACCCTGCTAATAGAAACCCTGAGTGCTGTGTGCTAAGTTGCTTCGGTTGCGTCCGACTCTTCTGCAAACCTGTGGACTGTAGCCTGCCTCTGTCCATGCAATTCTCCAGGTAAGAATGCTGGAGTGGGTTGCCATTCCCTTCTCCAAGGAATCTTCGAGACCCAGAGATGGAAACCGCATCTCTTATGTCTTCTGCATTGGCAGGCAGGTTTTTTACCGCTAGCACCACCTGCGAAGCCCCTTATAGAAACCCTTTGGAGGTAAAGCAGAGCCAGTGGGCAGCTTTCCTGCCATCTTTGTGGCCAGCGAGCCTGCCTTGGGCCATGTACCGGGACTTTGTCTCACTGTCTCCGAGGATATCCCACCTCAGACACAAGATCTGGATCTGCATTCTGAGAACCAAGGGACTCCTAGGAGATAGAAGCTTCTTTAGATATCGGCAGATCAGATTAACTGAATCAGGTTTTCTTTTGTTTTTCATAAGCAGTATTGCCTCTGAGGCCAATCCAAGGAAACCAGACCTGTGTTGTGTTGTTTTGCCTGAGATCAAGTAATGGCATTCAGCCAAGCTTTCTTGAAAGAGCTCCCTCTCCCTGAGAATGCCTTCTTCTATTATTTGCATGTGCATGGTCCATGCCCCTTGGGTTTCTTTTGCACATCTTGGTGCTGAAGTTTTCTTGGAACCAAAGAAGTAGTGGAATTTAAAACAAACTTGGACTTCACAAGGAAAGAGAAAGGGGAGGGGATAGAAGTGGGCCAGGTATCTGCCATCAAAGGAGGGTCTGTAGGTGGTGATGCTTCTGTCTCCTAAAGAACAGGAACCAAAATGGTCTCTGATTGATGTTGGCTGGAGGAAGCTCAGAGCCCTCAGGGGACACAGAGCAAGTATTCGGTGAGGTCATTAGCTATTGGTTTGCTATGTTTCCATAATTCAGGTCTCAAGGGATCTTTGCCTCCCAGTTCTGTTCCATATGGATGACAGTGATGAGCTGATAGAGCTGGAAACAGCATAAGTTTACATACCGAAGGTTACTAATAAGGGGAACTAAGGCCTAGGCTATTTAAGTGAGTTGGCCTAAGTCACACAGTGAGTAACAGAAACAGAAGCAAAAGCTGAGTTTCCTAACTCCCAACTATTGCCATTTCCTCTACAACTCTTCCCATAAAGAAGAACCCTGGGACTTCCCCGGGTCGTCCAGTGGTTTAAAATCCACATGCCAATGCAGGGGACACAGTTCGATCCCTGATCCAGGAAGATTCCATGTGCCGAGGGGCATCTAAGCCTATGCACCGCAACTGCTGAAGCCCTTGCACTCTAGAGGCTATGCCCTGCAACAAGAGAAGCCACCGAAGAAAGAAGCCCACACATCACAATGAAGAGCAGCCCCCGCTGGCCACAACTAGAGAAAGCCCACATGCAGCAGTGAAGACCCAGCACAGCCAAAATTAAGTAATTGACTTTAAAAAATGATGATGATTTTACCCCGTGCCATGCATGCGTAAGCAACTGTAAGCCATCAGCCTGTGGGGTCACCACGGCCGCCAAAATAGTCTGCCTCTTTTATCCATCTCTCTAGTTGGATGGAGGGGTGATCTACATCATAGAAATTGATTGGACTGGCTGTGCAATGATCTCTGTCCCATCCAGCAGACCTGGGAGGATCATTATTATGTAGCAGAGCAAGTGAGGAAGTGTCAGAGTCAGCCGTGGTCCCGTGAGCCTTCACGCGCCTGGGACAATTCTGTTTACGTTTATGATGTCCTCTCTTCACCTAGAACACGAAAACACCTAGTTATTTTTCTGCCTGGTTATGATGGTGATGATAATAATCAATGACTGTAAAATACAGCTGTCAGGGAAAAAAAGGGGGGCAGTTACGATACGGAATTAGGGCTTCCCTGGTGACTCAGATGGTAAAGAATCTGCCTGCAATGCGGGACACCTGGATTCGATCCCTAGGTCAGGAAGATCTCCTGGAGAAGGGAATGGCAACCCACTCCAGTATTCTTGCCTGGAGAATTCCATGGNAGGGCTTCCCTGGTGACTCAGATGGTAAAGAATCTGCCTGCAATGCGGGACACCTGGATTCGATCCCTAGGTCAGGAAGATCTCCTGGAGAAGGGAATGGCAACCCACTCCAGTATTCTTGCCTGGAGAATTCCATGGACAGAGGAGCCTGGAGGGCTACAGTCCATGAGATTACAAAGTCACACATGACGAGTAACTAAGCACATGATACAGATTTATTCAACCAAATGAACTAGGAGGAACATAAGCTCAAGTTGGTGCTGTGTTTTGGCATATTTATTCCTAGTTTTTTCTCACCTTGACTGCATTTCTCTTTATAACCCAGAGAAGGACAAGAGGGAAATGTCTTTATTTTTCTTTATTTCTTAAGTACTTAGGAGCTAACTAAATTATACATCTTGTGTTGAATTGGAGTCTGTCATTGTTTACCATCCTTGTTGGTATTTATGTCAGACTTTAGTTTTCTAATAAATGGTTCTGTGTTTATTTTCCATAAAGCTGTTTATTTTCATTGTTGTCAAGGAACCAATAACCTTGGTAAATATTTTCTTTTACCTTTTTCAATCAAATTGATGAGTACATCTAATTACCAAGATGTCTCAACTCCTGACAGTTTTTAATGAAAAGTGTAATATGATTTGAATCTGGTTGGGTTAGAGAAAATCTGTAGGAGCCCCCTGGAGAAGGGAGAGTAATCCTTACCTGAAACAAAAGGCCCACACAAACCTGAGGTGTTCCCTACGTCTGCCTGAGGCGGTCCCTATGTCATCTATTGGCATCGTATCACTGCATTTCTGAGCACCACAAAGGAAAGAGTCTGTTTTGTGATGGACTTTGGGTTTCAGCCTCTCGATTCTCTCTTCAGACTGTGTGTAAGACTTGGTTTGAGCACAGCCTATAGACTTCCCACTCACTTATACTCAGCGCAGTTAAAAACTCAAAGATTTAAGAGATCAGCTGCGGAAGTAACAGCTACCTTATTTGGGCCATTTGATTAAGAATGTTTATGTCTTCCTCTGATTAGTTTGCATTGTAGAAATCCAAACTAGTTGTTTGAAAATTGTTGAAAATGAGACAATGGTTTTCATCCAGAAGTCAGTATTCCTGATTTTCGTGTCACTTAAGAAGAAATGGAAACATGCTTATATTGACAAGATTAGGCTGCCTGAAAATGGCCACAGCATTTTTTAAAACTTTACAATGCTTTTCCTTTTAGTTTGTTTGTCCAGAACTCCTATAGAAAACAAAACAAAACAAAACCTAGTTCTACCGGGTCCCTTAGTTATCATCTATATCTCAGAAGCTGGTTTTCCATATTTTCCAGCTATCTAGATTATCTCTTCTTCCCCTGGAAGTGCAGATTTTATATCCTTCATCAATCTCTGCCGAAATATGATCCTTTTTCTCCTCAAAAGACATATATGTAAGTTTTGCTTTCCTGTCCTAATTCTTTGATATTAAACAGTTTACTTAAGTCCCAGTTCATTCTATAAAATAGTATTTTTCTCATGGGGTTGTTGTAAGGGAAAGCTGATATTGTATACAAAGTTTTAGCATGGTACTTAGGATATGTTAACTGTTCATCACACGCTCAGTTGTTCAGTGGTGTCCAGCTCTTTGCAACCCCAAGGACTGTAGCCTGCCAGGCTCCTCTGTCCATGGGATTTCCCAGGCAAGAGTCCTGGAGTGGGTAGCCATTTCCTCCTCCAAGGGATCTTCCTGACCCAGGGATTGAACCCATGTTTCCTGCTTTGGCAGGCAGATTCTTTACCTTTGAGTCACCAGGGTAGTATGTGCTGTTTTAAAGAAAAGAGAGAAACTTGATGTTATTTCAAAAGGAACAAAGTTGGTGAAAACAAGTAATTATTCTCTTTAAATGTTTGCCCCATTTATCTTAGTCCTTCAAGTATGTTTCACTGCTGCAAATGCACATCTGTCACAAACTAGAAGTACACATGCCTAAGAAGATAACAACATGTGGAAAATTTACAAGCACACAAGCAAACTGATTTTTTTCCTTGAAAGATTAAAACATAAATTTCTCCCCATCTTCTCTCTCTCCCACTCTTCCAAATTGCTCTATGATTGCATTACTGCAGGGGTCATTAGGATAGTAACTTTCTCTATTAAAAAAAATACATAATAAATTGTTTCTTAACATGAGTGATGGTAGTTACTCAGGTGTTTGCTTTATAATTATTTGCTAAACTGGATATGTATGCTTTATGTATTTTCCTATGTGTATACTCACACACATCAGGGAGATGAAATTGGCATATAAGAAAGTGATGGGATAGAATTTGTTGTTGTTCATTCACTTACGTCGTGTCTGACTCTGACCCCATGGACTGCAGCACACCAGGCTTCCCTGTCTTTCACTATCTCCCAGAGTTTGCTCAGATTCATGTCCGTTGAGTCTGATGCTATATAGAATAGTACAAAACAAATATAAGTCTAGGTTGGATATATATATAGCAAAGCAAACTGCTTAAAATTCCAAATTGAAAGGAATATGAAAGCAATAAACCCGGTTTTTGAACAAAAGATGAAAACTATTCCAACTACTCCAGACTGGCTATCTCCATGTCACAAACTAAGTGGCTAGAGTGGGGCAAAGTATGGAACTTTTCTTCTTCTCTGCATGGATATGACCTGCACTGGAGTCACTGTGGCACAAAATTTTCCCATGTCATCTTCCGTTTGCTTAACATCAGGCATGAAGAGCTTCTCTCAATGACTGAACTCTTTAATAGACCACAGTGAGCCAAGCCACTTTGCACAGAGGTCACTGTCCCCATCTCCTCCAGCCATCTTCGTTAACATTCCTGCCACTTGTGCATGATTTCAGAGATAGCTGCCATGGTTTACTGAATGCTATCAGAGACGAAGTTAAGAATGAGAAAAGTCTTTATTACTAACGAGCAGCTTTTGGTTTTTCAGCGTCGACTGGGAGATGCAGCAAAGAAAGCAATCAGCAAGCTTCAGGTCAGGACCATCAAGAAGGGTGACAAGGTAACAGCCTCTTTTCTTTTTGTTGTTGCTGTTGTTCAGTTGCTAAAGTCGTGTCTGACTGTTTGCAACCCAGTGGACTGCAGCATGCCAGGCTTCCCTGTCCTTCACTGTCTCCCGGAGTTTGCTCAAACTCATGACCACTGAGTTGGTAGTGATGCTGTCCAACCAAATCATCCTCTGCTGCCCACCTTTCCTCCTGCCCTCAATCTTTTCCAGCATCAGGGTCTTTTCCAACAAGTTGGCTCTTTGTATCAGGTGGCTGAAGTATTGGAGGTTCAGTTTCAGCATCAGTTCTTCCAATGAATATTCAGAGTTTATTTCCTTTGGGACTGATTTGTTTGATCTCCTTGCAGTCCAAGGGACTCTCAAGAGTATTCCCCAACCCCACAGTTCAGAAGCATCAATTCTTTGGTTCTCAGCCTTGTTTATGGTCCAACTCTCACATCTGTACACGACTGCTGGAAAAACCATAGCTTTGGCTATATGGACCTTTGTTGGCAAAGTCTTTCCTTTTTGGTGAGGAGCTATTTAAAGCCTCTGAGTTTCCTAGCAACCAATGTAGATAAGAAGATGAGGAAGGGGGGATTCAGGATTGGGAGCTCGTATACACCTGTGGTGGATTCATGTCAATGTATGGCAAAACTAATANTTGGCAAAGTCTTTCCTTTTTGGTGAGGAGCTATTTAAAGCCTCTGAGTTTCCTAGCAACCAATGTAGATAAGAAGATGAGGAAGGGGGGATTCAGGATTGGGAGCTCGTATACACCTGTGGTGGATTCATGTCAATGTATGGCAAAACTAATACAGTATTGTAAAGTAGAATAAAGTAAAAATTTTAAAAAATTTAAAAAAATTAAAAAAGAAGATGAGGAAGGGAAATACGTGCTAATAATAGTTTTCCTCTAAGCATCTGTTATTATGCCCAACTTATATTATTAAATAAAAGTTAAGGCAGTTTGTAAAATGCATGCAATGGGACCATAAAGTCTTTGGAGAAAAAAATATGAGAAATTAAAAAGTAAATTTAGGAAAAGAAGATAAAACCAGGATGAAATAGTACACAGGTTCATTACCTGAAATGAAAAGCAGACATGGGTCCAAAATTTAGGTTGGGGCTTCCTGGCAGCCAGTGCAAAGGAGAAAATATTCAATATTCAAATGAATCTGAGTACCTTATTCCAGTGTCCCACTAGATAAAAATGAAATGCCTGTTCCTGGAATTATGACTTAAGAAAATTTTTCCATGAATCCTTGCACAAAAAGTATTTTTAGGTGCTAAGTGATGTATTCCACTTATGTCTGCAGTTAATGCTGATGGCTCAGTGGTAAACAATCTAATGCTAATGCAGGAGACATGGGCTCAGTCCCTGGGCCAGGAAGATCCACTGGAGAAGGAAATGGCAACTCATTTCAGTATTCTAGCTTGGAGAATTCCATGAACAGAGGAGCCTGGCGGGCTACAGTCCTTGGGATCACAAAGAGTCAGACACGATTTAGCAACTAAACAACAATTTACAAAATGCAAGAAGCATATTTAGTCCCCCTGAAACCGAGTTTCCAGAACCCCAAAGGTATGACAGCGGAACTCATTCCAGTACAGTCATTCTACAACTCTCTAGCTGTAGGATGATGACATAAAGCCCAAAGCAGACACATATCCTAAGGAAGGATCACAATGCAAGCTGGTCTGGGCTCATAGACCTCTAAAGACCTCTGTTCTCCCCAGGAGAATTTTTTCCCCCAGGAGAAATTTTAGAGCAGTGGATTGCAGTCCACGAATGTGAGGCTTCTTGAGCCACTGTAAGAGATTCACAACTCTATTTGTATTTGAGGTGTTGTCTCTAGTGTGAATAATTGATTTGTCTCACTAATTAGGTGCTACTGGTTTTCAGCTATGTAAAAATACCTTTGAGCTTAATAGGATAAAATTCATTTTAAAAGCATCACTAAGTAAGCATATTTTTTCAGTACTTTTTTTCTCCTCAAACAGAATAAGAAAAGAACAAGGACTGTTACATAAGTAATGTACTACAGGGTGTTGAAAGAGATTTAAGTATTTGAAAAGAAAGCTGGAACCACTATTTTAGAGTTGTATACATTAGATTCCCGAGGAATGATAGATTAAATATCATTTTGATGAATGAATCTCCATGAATAGCATTTCTCTCATCCTTGAGACTTTGCTATGTCACCTCTGATTATAATAAGTAGCATGATTAGTAATGGTACATTAAAAAACGATTCCCTTGTCAAAGCTCTTGCCCTGGAACCAGGAAACAAAAAATGGAGGTTGGAAGGACTAGAAACTAAACCAGTGCATAATAAATTATGGATTAAGACAGCCAGCTTCGAGAAAGTCGAAAGCCCTGCTCCAGGCAAGCTCTCCTTTGGCTTGTTACTTGTGTGTTTACAGAAGTTGAAGCTCACAAAGCAGGCTCATCTGTGCTTTCTGTGTTGCAGGAAACAGAGCCTGATTTTGACAACTGTGCCGTTTGTATTGAGGGGTACAAGCCCAACGATATCGTCCGGATCTTGCCCTGCCGGTGAGTGGCTAGCTGCCTGCTTCTGACTGGAGCCTCTCTGGTTCCGACCTGCTTGGCCTAGCCCTACAAGGGCAGTCTGCCCAAACACTGCTGGGGTTCAGGAAGAAACAACCAGCACTCTTGATTCCTTTTGTATAACCTTTCTCCTTGAAAACATTCTGTCTTGTGAATTTAGCACTGTTTTCCCATCCTCTTCATACCAAACCAAGGCTCTGTGACCTAAAACCTCATGATGCACAGTTGGACCATGTAGCTCCAAGTTCAAGTTTAACAGCAGACCTGTAATACTCAAAATCATCCCCGCTTTTACAAGTGCTATTTTAATTAAAATAATAAACTCTTAAAAATGTCTTCTGGATGATCATGAAGGGATCAGCAACCAGAATATAGTCAGGAGTGGGCAGGAAGCCAAAGGCAGATTTCATTTTCCTTAATTTTTTGTTGACAAGAAGAGAATGTGACAGTAACCCCCAAACTTCTAGGATCTAAGGTAGAATGTCAACAGGTGTAGTTGGAAAACTGCCTGGGTGATTCTCATAGAACTCTAGTCCTTCTCTAGATTCCTTTTATACAATTCAAATTAAATAAATTTAAATACTTCAATAAAATATCTCAAAGTTGCTTAAAGCTTCTTTAGTGTTTTTGCGTCTACGCAAGTGTCCTAAAACTATAAATTAAATTCTGCCTGAGAGAAATATTCTTCTCTTAGAAATCCTGCCTTTAAAAATTCTCAGAGTATTTAAGTAACTGAAGTAGAAAACAGACACCACCAAGATATAAAACAATTCATTTGGTCATAAAACAATGCAATGCTAAGAACTATTTATTAGAAACACAAAAGAAATCATGCCTTAGAGGAATGAGTTTAATAATCCCAAAATGACAGAGAGGTGATAAAAAGGAACAAGATACCCAAATAGATGCACGCACTCCAAGGGGAGTGAATGGGCTTGAAATGCTCTCACGCAAATTGATCGGTAGGAAAACAGGCCTGCGGAAAGAGCACTCTGGTGGCCCCAGCTGAAGCCTTCAAGCGGGATTTGCTTTCCTTAGAGATGCTTGACCGTCTCTAGAACAGGTCATAAACTGGGATACATCAATACCTGGCAGTGTCCTTCATATGAAGGTACTATAGATAAGTTCTCTCTCTAGACATTATACTTGGTATTTGCTTGGTGATTTCTTGAAACGCTGGCCAAGAATGGTGATAAGTGAACTGCAGAGAGCCTCTCCAGATAGCATCGTTCCTCTCTGCAGTCTTTTATTAGGAGTTTTATAAAGCCTCCTAGCTATAGGCAAGGAAAGTACTTGCTTTTACTTTCCTTTGGAGATGGCTTAGCGCCCTGTGAGGCTCCTACTAATAAAAATATCCGAAGCTAAAATTAAAGGTCAGTGTCATCTTTTCCTTGAATATCCAAAGAACTTTACAAATGTAATTAAGAAAATCTGTTTTAAGGACATCTTTAGGCTTACTTTAGCTCCGTCATTCATATTGTATAAAACCGCTTGTTCACTGAGGGCTCTTTCATGAGTATATTTCCTGTGACTGCATATAGTTGCTAGAGGCTGCATAATATCCAGCTCATAGATGTACCACAGTGTAATTTACCATCCTCCTGTTGCGGACCATTTGGCTGATTTCAGTTTTCAGTTATGACACATTACATTGCTTTAGCAGTATTTAGTAGTAGTATACTTTTCCAGATCTCCTTTTATAGTAATATTTTGGAAATATTAACCAAGACAAAAATAGCACTTTAATATTTATCACACACATAAAAATCTTTAGGAACTTTCATTTTATTTATGCTAGCCCTTGCCCCAGCACATTCATGGTGGCTCACAGGGTAAAGAATCCGCCTGCAAGGCGGGAGGCCCGGGTTCGATCCCTCGGTTGGGAAGATCCCCCGGAGAAGGAAATGGCAACCCACTCCAGTACTCTTGCCTAGAAAATTCCATGGATGGAAGAGCTTGGTGGGCTACAGTCCGTGGGGTCGCAAAGAGTCAGACGCGACTGAGTGACTTCACTTTCTTTCTTTCCCTTTCTTGCCCCAGTTCAGTTCAGTTTGGCCTCAGGCTCCTCTTTATTGTATCATCATTTGTTTCTCACTTCATTCCTTGATTCTTTCTGCTTCAAGTTCCTCACTGTCCATCTGTCTTTATTCCTTCCTGTGGGCCCTGCTTTAAATAACAAAAAAATGCAGGTTATAGTTAGTGTTTGATCTGAGACGAGCCACCCAGTCCTACTCTTTGAAGAGCTCCTTCAATTTTTCCATGCGGCTTTTAAAATCAAGATATTTTTATGCCTGTTGCTGGTCTCTGCCAGACAGTTTGCACTAATGGATGTTATCAAACAAATGCACTGGCATTTGCTTTTTTGCTAGACAATTTCCTCTGGGGCATTATTAAGCTCTTGCTCCTATGAACCTCGTAGACTCTCTTCCCCATTATTTCCAGGCTGACTCATCCACGGAATTCTTTGCATCTCCTTGGAATAAAAACTGTTTCAAAAAATGTTCCAGCATATTGTCTCTCTTCTCTCACCCTCTTTATTGTGGGCTCCCAGTTCCTGACATGCTGGGCACCTCTCTTCTCTATGGTTACCATGCAGGGAGTCTTTCCAAATCATGCATCACTTGCACTGTGACTTTTGCAAGATCATCCTCTTGACTGTGTCTCTTTTAAAGGCACTTGCACAATTAGGATGAATTAATCAATGATTCTTCCTCTTAGTCATGGTGATTGTTAAAGTTAAATTGTGCACATCTTCATGAACCACTTCTTCCCCTTTGTTCTTTCTAAGTAGGGTCCTTCTCTAGCGCTTGAAGGCAAGCCTATCCATGGGGTGAGCCCAGACACACACATTTAATGTGAGGGAGGGACCAGAGCCACACAGAACACCTCAGGTCTAACTTTTGAGGTTTGGAGTTGATCCTAATACACCACTAAGATAGTTTCCGAGGAACTCCGGTTTTGCTGTAGCATACCTATGCCAAAGCATACAGTTCACTATATTTTTAGGCTGGCTTTTGTGACTCAGGTTTGAACTTGCAGTTATGATTTTTAGCCACAAAAGAGATCTTACTGAAGTTCTGTTGCCTTCTCTTGTCCAGAGAATAAGCTAGGCTTTCTGAGTCTTACGTGGCTTTTATCCTATGGTCTCTGCACTGTCCTTCAATGGTTATTCATCTCAATCTATTTAACTACCCAATTTCAAATGCAGTGTCTCAGAAAGAGCATGATCTCCTTGGGCAAAGCAAAAGTCTCTGTTTGCCATTTTTTTTAAAACAAAGCAGAATTTCCCTTCTGGTCCAGTGGTGAAGACTCTACCCTTCCAGTGCAGGGGGCTCAGGTTAAAGCCCTGATGAGGGAACTAAGCTCCCACATAAGGCGAGGCCAAAAAAAAAAAAAAAANACTTATATGACTTATATGCAGAATACATCATGGAAAATGCTGGGCTGGATTCCAGCACAAGCTGGAATCAGGATTGCCGGGAGAAATATCAATAACCTCAAATATGCAGATGACACCACCCTTATGGCAGAAAGCAAAGAGGAACTAAAGAGCCTCTTGATGAAGGTGATAAAGGAGAGTGAAAAAGATGGCTTAAAACTCAACATTCAAAAACGAAGATCATGGCATCCATCTCATCAGTTCATGGCAAATAGATGGGGAAACAATGGAAACGGTGACAGACTTTATTTTCTTGGGCTCCAGAATCAGTGCAGATGGTCACTGCAGCCATGAAATTAAAAGATGCTTGCTCCTTGGAAGAAAAACTCTGACCAACCTAGACAACATATTAAGAAGCAGAGACATTCCTTTACTGACAAAGGTCTGTCTAGTCAAAGCTATGTCATGGAGTCCAGGAGTCATGTATGGATGTGAGAGTTGGACCATAAAGTAAGCTGAACACTGAAGAATTGATGCTTTTGAACTCTGGTGTTGAATAAAGCTCTTGAGAGTCCCTGGGACAGCAAGGAGATCAAACCAGTAAACTCTAGAGNAAGCAGAGACATTCCTTTACTGACAAAGGTCTGTCTAGTCAAAGCTATGTCATGGAGTCCAGGAGTCATGTATGGATGTGAGAGTTGGACCATAAAGTAAGCTGAACACTGAAGAATTGATGCTTTTGAACTCTGGTGTTGGATAAAGCTCTTGAGAGTCCCTGGGACAGCAAGGAGATCAAACCAGTAAACTCTAGAGGAAACCAGTCCAGAATATTCATTGGAAGGACTGATGCTGAAGCCGAAGCTACACTACTTTGACCACCTGCAAAGAACTGGCTCATTGCAAAAGACCCTGATGCCAGAGAAGATTGAAGGCAGGAAAAGGTGATGACAGAGGGTGAGATGGTTGGATGGCATCACCAATGCTGGGCAAGATTGAAGGCAGGAGGAAAAGGGGATGATAGAGGCTCAGATGGTTGGATGGCATCACCGACTCGATCGACATGAGTCTGAGCAAGCTCCAGGAGTTGGTGATGGACAGGGAAACCTGGCGTGCTGTAGTCCATGAGGTCACAAAGTGTCAGACACGACTGAGTGACTGAACTGAAACATGAATATCATTTTAATATTTGAAAACTTCAAAAATCACAAGTTTTTCCAAAGCATTAAAAATAAACACTAGCCCCTTAAGATTTCTAACCCCAGGGACCCATCTAATTTTAAGAATGAGTCAAAAGAACTGAATGTCTGTGTGAACAGGAGATTCCAAACTCTTTATGAGTAAAAAACAATTTACAAAACACTGTAATGTGATCAGGATTCCGACTCTGAGCCTTATAATTCGTGAAGTGGAAAACAAAGGGATGCTTTCTAGCCAGGCAGAAATGGCCTGTCCTGACTTTACCCTCCCATGCCTGTTCCATATGCTTGACTAGAAACAGATTTTTTTCCAAGTTCGTTTTTCTAAAAAAGTGATGTATGCTGGCTGATTTTCATAAGATTTCACTTACCCTTTCATGCCCATTTTACAATCTTGAAAGTTTTTTTAAAAGTATGAAACAGCAGAGAAAACACTCATTTCTTTGCTAATTGTAAGAAATTTTGAAAAGGGTGAAAAGTAAAAAGAAGAAAAATAATAATCTCACCATCCAGAAATAATCATTGTTAATATGAGTATATTTAATTTTTATAATATATGTGCATATATAAACATCCCACGTATGTTATTAAACATTATAGAGTCAGGCCATTAATACAGCTTTTATTCTACATTCTCTACTCTTGAGAAAGTATAAGTAAATAAAGTAAATAAGTAAATAAAGTTATAAAGTAAGCATTTTCCTATAACTTTAGAAATTATCTTAAAATGTTCATAGTTGCATAATAGTCCATTATTGGGGTGTATTTTAACTGCCCTCCCCACATTGTTCACCATTTAAACTGCCTCCAGTTTTCATCATTATAAAAGCATGACCTTACTTGTTTATCTTTTTTTTCTATATTCATCCCTTAGTATATACTCCTAAAAGTTAACTTCCTGGGTCAAAAGTACTTCCCAAAGGATCTTAAGTTTTGTCTAACTGCTTTCCTGAAAAGTGGTTATGATTTACACCCCACACCAGCAGGATGTGCTTGCATTAATGTTCTTTTGGAACCAAGAAGTGGTACCATTTTTAACCCTCTTTCTCATCTAATGGACAAATACAAAGTAGCACTTAGTTTTAATTCATATGTCTTTGATTTCTCTGAGATACCACCCTTGAGTAAACAGAGCTCTTCATGTATGTTATCTGTCAACTGAAAGAGTTTTCACCGTGTGAGTTGTGAGTTCAGTTTTATTTGTGAGTTCAGTCTTTAATGAAGACCATAGCCCAGGAGACAGAAGGCTCTAGGGAGCAGTGCTGAAGAGGTTGGGGAGGGAGGGGTCAGTGTGTACATGTGATTTTGGTGAAGGGGGATACATGCAATTAAGCACACCTTTTGGCAGAAGTTTGATGCTAGCCATGAAGAGAAGATGTCTCCATTGATAATTTTAGTGCTTTTCTATATATGAGAAGACGCAAGGAATTGGGCTCATAAAATCTTCTCCTGAAAATATCAAACTATCTGATGACTTGTTTTGCCAGTTTTTCCCAGAACACAGAGTACTTCAATCCTGATCTTTACCTTGAACTTCTTTTGAGGGAGTGTCGAAGGTTAGAAAGTGGCTACTGACTTCATTCTTGTGGAACCAGAGAAGAGACAGTTTTTAGTTGGCATATCTAATGTAAATATAAATAATCATTGGTGGTAAGATGTTTCCTAGTTTTAGAGATGTTAAAGTGAGAGAAGAAAATGATGTGGCATAGGACTGATAAAATGTGATATTAACTATTTTTAACACTTTGTTTTCATATTTCGGAAAATAGTGCTTTTTCTCATTTAAATATTTTTGGTCTTTTGCTTTTAGATTAATAGAAAAAAGTTATAAAATTTATGAATTTTATCTCCCCTTCTTTTAATCTTTCTTTACAAAAAAAAAAAAAGCATATAGTAAAACAACTGAGCAATTAAGTACATTTTTCAGATTCCTCTGAAATTTATGTTGGTGTGGGCATCCCACTCATACTCATTATTTATGAAAAACATTATTTAAAAAACTCATTGTTTCAAGAACATAATTTTACATACTCTGCCAAATTAAAAGTTATATAGTGCGGTGGGAGTTTAAAATGGCACAAGTGCTTTGGGAATTTGTCAGTTTCTACTGAAGTTAAATATACACTATTCTCTAACCTAGCAATTTCACTGGTGGATATAATACCCTAGAGAAATGAATGCATACATTCACAGAAAGACTTGTACAAGAATTGTCATCATAGCAAATTTCATCATAATAATCAAAAAATAACCCCAAGGTCTAACAGCAGAAAAATCTATGGTTCAATCAAGGTACATTCATAAGGTGAGATATTACTTAGCAGTAAAAAGAAACAAACAATCGGTTGTACATCAAAGCACAGATGAATCTGAAAGCATTATGTTGAACCGGAAAAGCCAGGGCCAAAAAAAAAAAAAGATACTTAAGATAATAATTATTATACTTATGATTCCATTTAAGTGAAATTCAATCACAGGCAAAACTAATCTTCAGTAACAAAAATTCTAATGATAGATTCATGGCAGGGAGTGGTTATTGTCTGGTCAGGAGAAGGAGGGGACTCTCTGAGGTGGCAGAAACAGTCTTTATCTTCATCTGCATAGTGTGTACGTAAATGTATACCTACTTAAGAAACCATCCAGCGTACTTAAGATTTATGCATTTTACTGTATATTAAGCCTTCATTTCAAAGAGTGAAAGGGGAATTCCCCGGCTGTCCAGCGGTTAGGACGACACTTCCCCTGCAGAGAGCATGGGTTCAGTCCCTGGTCAGGAAACAAGCCACACAGCACAGCCAAAATAAGATGAAATAAAATAAAAAAATAGAAGAGACTTTACAGTACCAAAGAAACCAGGCTGTGGACTTAAAAAAATTAACTTTGTACATTAGTCAAAATTACGTAAAATTTAAGTTCAGAGTTGCTAATGTTGCTTTCTTATCATCTTTCTTTGATTACTTTGGATTTTTGTGTATAAACTGCCAAAAATTAGCCATCACTCCATCTAGGGGATTAAAAGAAAGAAACATGAAAGAGATGACAACATTGGTAAATGTCTGATGTGTTATTTTCTATTGTTGTTTTCAACAGAGCAAATGCTTCAGAAAGCAGTCTTGAACCATAATAACCTTGTTAAATGTGGCATTCTGACTTCAAATGTCCTGGTCCCCAGTTATATCCATCAACTAGACACTCGGGACGAATGCCAACCAGCTCTGCTGCCCCAGCCAAACAATATAATTAGACCAGGGTCAAGTTTTAAGCACAGAGCCTCCCTCTGCCAGAATCCAAAGCAATGAGACACACTGTAAGAGGCCAGTCCTGCAATTCCCTCTGAAATTGCATTCCCAAAGGACTGATTTCTTCAGTAGCAGGAGGATCTGATGTGGCTTTTTAGTTCTTTAAATTTTGTTGGTTTTTCTTTAATGCTGTTTAAACTCCAAACTATGGACAAATGGCTGAAATAAGTGGCCATTTATTATAATACTTTGAAAAACATTCTACTGTTTACAAAGGTCTTTTAGATATAATGTCTATTTTACATCTCACAACAGCCTATAATAGAGTTAGGGCAGGGACCGTTAATACCACTTTATTTGACTAAAAGAAAATCTTTACTCATGGGATCATAGGGTCCAGAGCACAACTAGGTTTCTGATTTCTAGGCCAGTACTCTTTCCAATGGACTGATACCACTGCAATACTATTGACACCTTAACCCCTCCTCCCCCGGCCCCCAGGTAACTCTCCCATGCATTCGACTCTCTGGGGCTATGGTTTTGGCTGAAAGTCTGCCTCAGGAACCCCCATCTCACTCTACGTAAGCCAAATGTCTGAGAACCCTAAGGAATCCAGATCAAATCTAGCCCAGCTTTAAAGAATTTGCTTTCTCCACAATGATTCCAAGCTTGTTATTGTGGGCCTAAAAACAGACTAGCTCTTTTTCACAGAAGGGCAGTGTTTGTGCTAGTGAGGTGAGCCATAATTTACTATATTGCTTTATTTACTTTATTGCATAATTTACTTCATTTCTCTTTTTCTCCCTCTCCACCAGGTAAAACCGCTAGCATAGCAGATGAGCTTGCCAAAACAAAGCAGTTCTGTTTATAACAACAGCCATAATATGGTTACTGCTGGATCTATGTGACTTTGAAAAGCATGCTACTGGTTACAGAGGTCTTTTGCATATACTATCTACTTTGCATCTTACAACAGCCTATAATAGAGTAAGGGTAGAGACCACCGGAGCTTCCCAAATGGTGTAGTAGTAAAGAATCTGCCTGCCAACACAGGAGACACAAGAGACTCGGGTTCAGTTTTGATCCCTGGGTTGGGAAGATCCCCTGGAGGAGGGCATGGCAACCCACTCCAGTATTCTTGCCTGAAAAAATTCTATGGAAAGAGGATCCTGGTGGGCTACAGTCCATGGCATCACAAAGAGTCATACACAACTGAGCGCGCGCGCACACACACACACAGAGGGACCATCAAGGCTGTAATTTAAGGAAAACCTTAATTCATAGAGTCAAAGGTCTTAAGTCCTTTCCTTTTCTTCTTTCTGCCCCCCTCCTTTTTTAATGATTTTTATGTAACCTAAATAGGGGGAATCAGGGAAATGAATTTTTTCAAAATTGGCCCAAACATTTCAGACCAAGTCTAATAGCAGAATCACCCCCACAGAGAGGCACTGGGCTGGTTGGGTGGAGTTTACCATAGGGAGAGGCTGGTGTCTGCTTACCTGGGCCCGTAATACTGCATGGTCACCACAGCAAGGGCTTTCTGTAAGGAGACGTAGAAAGATCAGACACCATTGAAGAAAGTCACTTGATGACGAGAAGTTCGTGATCATAAGGAATAAGGGCAAGTCTGGCTCAAGTCCATGATTATTTTCCTCCTTGTTCATGCCTCCTTCTGCTCAGCCCATCTGGATGATTTCAGAGCACTGATTTGAACTCAACCTTTCCAACTGTATTTCCTGTTCCTGCTTTTTCTTCTCTTTTTTTTTTTTTTTTGGAGTATAATTGTTTTGCAATGCTGTGTTAGTTTCTGCTTTTCAACAAAGTGAATCGGCTGTGTGTGTAGCTTTCAATCCTGCTGCATTTCTGATGCGTATCTTGATACCACCGCTGTGGCTTTTCTCATAGAAATTCTTTCTCTTTGGATTTTCTTTTTCCTCCAATCTTTAGAGTTCTTCCCAGAATTCAAGAATTCTCCCTTCCTTGAATTCTGTGGCACTTGGGCTTGTATGTGTTTATGATCTGTCACTTTGCATGTTATACTAACATCATTTAAAAGACTGTCACTATTATCCACTGAACACTAAGCATTTTACAAGCAAGTATAGAATCCTTAGATCAATCCCGTAAAGTACTAGTCAGGACAGGCTCGGATTTGCTGCAGTAACAATAACGACAAAATCTCCCAACTCTCAGTGGTTTAATACAATAAATATATCTTTCTTATGTTTTATGTATGCCAGCAAGGAGAGTCTGCTGATATAGGCTAACAAAGCCGTTTCCATCTTGAACAATGTGCATTGACAGCTCAGTAATTAAATGCCATTGCCTGAAGTGAAATCTGTTATTTCTCATCATAATTTATTGACCAGAATTAGTCACATGGCCATAGCCCATGAGAGCCTGTACTCTTCTTGTGTGCCTAAAGATGGAGAACCAGCAGATGGGATGAATAGTGTTCATGAGTGCCTCAGATAGGTACTGTTATCATCCTCATTTTGTAAATGAAGAAGCTAAGGCTAGGAAAAGCTAAAGGGTTATTCCAAAATAGTAGCTTTGGAATAGGAGCTTTCTCCAAGATTAAAAATGAAATCTTCATGTCGATGTATGGCAAACCCAATAGAGTATTGTAAAGTCAAATTAAAAAATAAATTAATTTAAAAAAAAATAATAATGTAACGTCCTAAACACACACACACAAAAAAAAAGAAATCTGCTTTGTCCCCAGGCCTGAGTTTGTAAGCTCTACACAGTGTCAGTTGTACATCTTCCTATCAGCCTGTCAACTCTGTATTTAAAATACATCACCAGGGCTTCCCTGGTGGCTCAGTAGTAAAGAATACACCTGCCAATGCAAGAGACACGGATTTGATCCCTGATCCAGGAAGATCCCACGTGCCGTGCAGCAACTAAGCCCACCCGTGCACCACTGCTATTGAGCCTGTGTTCTAGAGCTCAGGAGCTGCTGAGCCCGCATGCCACAGCTGTTGAAGCCCCCGTGCCCTGGAGCTTGTGCTCCTCAACAAGAGGAGACACCACAGTGAGAAGCTCACCCTCTGCAGCTAGAGAAAAGCCCGTGCAGCAACAAAGACCCAGCATAATCATAAATAAATAAATAAAATTTTTAAAGACTTAAAAAATAAATAAATACCTTACCAATAGCAGGCATGCCTGATTCATCTAGCACCATGTTATGCAGGAAGTACTACCACATAACTGTTACACATTAATGGATTATCATTCTGTGTTGACTTTCCTACTTTTTTTCCAGAACTCAGCATTCCCAGTAGTGAGTTCTAGTATCAGTTTTAGAATCTCTTTAACAATATGCAGAAACTCTCTTTTTCAGACTCTCTCATGTATAATTAAGAAATCCACATTTCATACTGCACTGTGCTAAAGTGCCGCCATGTCAGAAAGGCTCTTTTCTCCATAACAAGGTTGGAGATTAAACCCACTGGTTTGCATAGTACAGCACAGTAGAAAACACAGAGAAATTTCATGATACACTGAATGCTCGGGTTACTGGTCACTGGAACACAGGCATGGCATTTGGGCCAGACAAAGATAATGTATAGAAATAGTCAGTGATTTCCTTGTGTTTTTCAAAGCTATGGAAGTCAAGATTCTGCTGAAATTCTCATTGAATTGACCTGATTTTAAGAGCATGATTGGAGTGAAATCCTACTTTAGAAAATCAATGAGGGCACTTTAAATTTTCTTCCTTGAGTAGGAATCAGGGACATTTCTCCTAAGCAATATTCATTACACTGTCTGGGCTCAGTTGACATTCTCTAAGTGTCATCACCAGGGCAATTTGGTCTTTCTAACTGAGTGACCTCGATAATGCCTGCGGCCAGATCCATAAATTGATGATCTCGAAATGAGATTTGCATGCGGGGAATGGCCTGGTGTGATGTCGACCAGACAGTCTGGGCAGAATATGGGCTCACCAACCCCATAAATGTCCTCATCAGGCCCCAGAAGAAGGCAAGATTCTTTCATATTTTAAGAGTCCATAAAAATTAGGGAAAGTGCTTTGTAAGCTCTACTATAGATAACTCACTGGCAAGGAGTAAGAACTCAATCACTGTTAGTTAAATAATGATACTTCAGCTTCTTAATTGCCAGGTAATGTGCTTTTGTCCTCTTTTCTGTTTAACAACTTATATTTATTTTCACTTTGAAGACGTAAATCTAAACTGAAACATTTTTTTAAACTAGATCAAGAAGATTATGCATTTCAAAATTGATTTCAGTCTGCCATATTGCCCTCACAAAAGGTTCAATCAATTTACATTCCCACCGAAGTATATAAGACTGTGTACACCACTGCCAATGTGAGCTATTATTGAATTTAAAAGTAAATGCCAGTTATGAATGAATAAGAATGATCTTGCATAATTTTTGTTTTTCTGATTTTAGTTAGGAAGTGTTTCTACAAGTGTTTTAACACATTTATCTGAAGTCTTAAAATGAGTTTGGGCAAAAAAATTAGAAGGAAATATTTTTTACCAACAGAATAATTGCTAATAAAAATGTATTAGAACAGGCAAAATAATTTTCAAGTTTTCTGGATATAAGATCAACATGCAGTCAATGGTTATCAATTCACTGGAATGACATTAGCTAATCAGTAACAAAACTTGTCTCCCTCTTTCTCTTTTGACCCCTTTCACCCATTTCTCCGACTCCTCATCCCATACCTCTGGCAACCACCAATCTGTTCCCTATATCTATGCGCTTGTGTCTGTTTTTAGATTCCACATATGAGAGAGGTCATGTGGTATTTGTCTTTCCCTACCTGACTTATCCATTTAACAAAATGACTTCAAGGTTTACTCATGTTGTCACAAATGGCAAGATTCCATCTTTTTTATGGTCAAATAATATTTCATTGTGTGTATATACACCACAGTTTCTTTATCCATTTATCTATCAATGGTTGTCTCCGTGTTTGACTATTATAAATACTGCTGCAGCAACCATGGGGGTGCATATATCTTTTAGAGTTAGTATCTACATTTTCTTTGGACAAATACATAGCAGAATTGCTGCATCTTATGGTAGTTCTATTTTTAATTTTTTGAGGAACCTCCATACTGTTCTCCATAGCAGCTATACTAATTTTCATTTCCACCAGCAGTGCATGACGGTTCTCTTTCTCTACATCTTCAGTGATAGCTATTATTTGTTGTCTTTTTGATAACAGCCATTCTGATAGTGTGAGATGATGTCTCATTTTTGTATTGATTTGCACTTTCCTGATGATTAAAATATGCCTGTTGGCAATCTGGATGTCTTCTTTGGAAAAATGTCTATTCAGAGCTTCTGTCCATTATTGTTGGACCGTTTGGGAGCTTTTCACTATTGAGTTGTATGAGCTGTTTATATACTTTGGACCTGATTTGCAAATATTTTCCCCTATTCAGAAATTTTCTTTTTATTTATTTTTTTTGATGGTTCCCTTTGCTATGCAGAAGCTTTTTTATTTGATATAGCCCCACTTATTTATTTTGGCTTTTGATGCTTTTGGCTTTGTTGCCAGATTTAAAAAAACTTAATCTCTAAGACCTATTAAGGAGCTTATCACTTACATTTTCTTCTATGAGTTTTAGGATTTCAGGTCTTACATTCAGGTTTAATTCCTTTGAGTTCATTTTTGTATCTGGTATAAGATAGTTGGAGTTTCATTCTTTTACATGTGACTGTCCAGCCTTCCCAACAGCATTTATTGAAGAAACTGTCCTTTTTCAACTGTATGTTCTTGACTCCTTTGTCATAAATTAATTGGCCATATATATGTGGATTTATTCTGAGCTCTCTGTTCTGTTATATTGAACCATGTGTCCATTTTTATGCCAGTACCGTACTTTTCTAATTTCTGTATCTTTGTAATATAGTTTGAAATCAGGCAATGTGATGCCTCCAGCTTTGTTCTTTCTCAGTGCTTCTTTTGGCCAATTGAGGGGGAGTGGTGGCTTCAGAAAGATTTTAGGATTGTTTGTTCTATTTCTTTGAAAAATTTCATTGGAATTTTGATAGAGATTGCACTAAATCTGTAACTTGCTCTGGGTAATATGGACATTTGAACAATACTGACTCTTCCAGTCCATAAGCAAGGAATATCTTTCCATTTATTTGTGTCTTCTTCAGGGTCTTTCAGTAGTGTCTTATAGTTTTCAATATGCTGTCTTTCATCTCCTTGGTTAAATTTATTCCTAAATATTTTATCCTCTTTGATGCAGTTGTAGATGGTATCATTTTCTTAATTTCTCTATCCAATAGTTTGTTATTCATGTATAGAAATGCAACATATTTTTGAGCTTTGATTTTGTGTCCTGCAACTTTACTGAATTCATGCATTCTAACAGGTTTTTGAAGGAGTTTTTAGGGTGCTTTATATATAATATCACGTCATCTGCAAATAGTAACAGTATATTTCTTCCTTTCCAATTTAGATGTCTTCTTTTTCTTGTCTAAGTGCTCTGGTGAGTAGTTTCAATACTATGTTGAATAAAAGTGGCTAGAGGACATACCTTCAGTTTTGCACTGTTGGATATGATATTAGCCATGAGTTTGTAATGGCCTTCATTATGTTGAGATACTTTCCCTCCATAACTGCTTTGTTAAGAGTTTTTCTCATAAATGTTGTATTTTGTCAGATGCTTCTTCTGCATTTTTTGAGACACTCATTTGACATTTATCTTTCATTCTGTTACTGCATTTCTAGAAATTTATTCATTTCATCTACGTTATTCAATTTGTTAGCATATAATGTTTACAATATTTTCTTATAATCACTTGTACTTCTGTGATTATCAATGGTAACATCACCTGCTACATTTTTTATTTTATTTTTGGGGGTTCTCTTTGTTGCTTTGTGAATCTAGCTAAGAACTTGTAAATTTAGTTTATCTTTTCAAAGAACCAGCTCTTAGTTTCATTGATCTTCTCTGTTGTCTTTTTAACATTTGTTTCTGCTCTAATCTTTATTATTTTTTTCCTTCTATTAACTTTTTTTTTCTTCCTTCTACTAACTTGTGAGCTTCATTTGCTGTTTCTGTTCTTTGTCCTTCTTTCGTAGTAAAAACCCTCTGTCAGGTTATAGTGAACTATTACTTCAGAGTATTGTCAACTAAAGGACATTGTCATAAAACATAGGAAACTGAATAACAGGCAACTTAAATTACTTGCCAGAGATCACAAAGCCAAGGAGGGGTCTTCAGTCCCTGAAACTGGAGCATATACTCAGCTGCTGCAGCATATGTAAGAAAACAGAGTAGGCAGAAAAAGAAAAGAAACCAACTCTCCTTGGCAGAGTTTGGAGGAAAAGAGTGGGATGTTCAAGGAAGAGAAGGGACATCTGAGCTGTGACTTGCTTGAATTATGAGCAAGGTTCGCCATACCAGAATAAAATTTTTTAATAGAGAAGGACGTTCCAGAGTTATGGTGAAAATGTGGGGTAAACATGGGGGTGGAGCAGAGGGTGTGCAAGGACCAGACTGAGTGCGCTTCTTTCTGTGCTGCGACTTTGTGTTGTAGGCAGTGGAGCAGCTGAAGCATTTCCAGTGTGGGGAGAGATATATTTGTATTTTAGAACGCTCAGGCAGGAAAGAGAAACCAGACCACATTGGGAGGAGCCTCGGGAAAAGTGGGTCTTTCTTTCTATGGAACTTCATGATAAGAAACTGAAAATTTGTGCAGAGCTGCCAAATAACATTTACCAGATTTATTGGGCAGTGGAGAATGAGGGAGAACAGAACATTTTGAGACCAGTTTTCCCATCTTCCTAAATAAACTCGAGCAGACTGATAGCCGAGTGTAGACCTGATGCAGCCAATATTTGACAGCGTTTCTCTGCTATAATCAACTGAAAACAACTTAAGGCAGATGACTTTTCCGCTGGTTTTGCTCAGTCCCTAACAGTCTGGAACTGGGCTACTGCCCTCTTGAAGCTGGAGCACAAAACGTACCCTGAGAAAGAATAAAACTTTGAATTCCTCCAACTCCCCTGTCTTGCTCATGACAATTCAGTGCAGCGAGGAAGGACAATAGAGTGTAGATTTGGGTGCAAATACTGAGAGTAGGACTGGGTTTGAGTCCCAGTGCTGCGGTTTATCCTGCAGAGGGGAATGGCAACCCAGGCCAGGATTCCTGCCTGGAGAATCCCAGGGACAGAGGAGCCTGGAGGGCTACAGTCCACGGGGTCGCAAAGAGTCAGACACGACCGAGCAACTAAACAGCAACAGCGGCTGCAGTTTATTAGCTCTTTGGATAATTTACTTTACTTTAAGCAGATTCAGCTTCCTCCTTCATGAAATGGGAATAGTAATTTCCACCTCATAAGGCTGTTTTGAATTAATAATATATATAATATGCTTGATAGCTTTCAGTAACCAGTAGATATTCTTAATTAAATTCATGTTTATTAATTAAACACTGACTCTTAATTCATTAATAACTTTGCAAAGAAGATTCACAAACTCTGAAGAAGCATTTTAACTCCTCATAGAATCATGGGTGGGGAAGACCCTCTGAAGAAGAAAATGGCAAGCCAAGCCACTCCACTATTCTTGCCTGGGGAATGTCATGGGCAGAGGAGCCTGGCCGGTTATAGTCCGTGGGGCTGCAAAAGAGGCGGACACAGCTTAGTGACTGAACAACAAGAACAGAAGCACTGGATAGATCTTATTTAAACACGTTGCCTAGAAGAATGGAATTCTGTGGTCCCTGAGTGACTCGCATTCTTTGAGCACTATTTCATCAAGGGGAATGAAACAGCTTGCATTGGTGCCAAAAGGAAAGCCCCAGGATCTAAAAAAAGGGTGGATAAAAGGCTATGTATAACCGATTACCTTTGCTGTACACCCAAAACTAACACAATTTTGTAAATCAATTATACTCCATAAAAAGTTTTTAATAAAAAAATAATTAAAAGAGAATCAATAGATGTGGAAACAAGTTTAGCAAAGGTTTGTCGTTACTGGCCCCCAGATCGAGAGCTTACATGATTATCTTATTCCTAATCATCTCAGCATTGTGATGCAGTTGGCATCCTCTTTTGTCAGGGCTTTGAAGGATGCTTTATAAAAAGTGCATTTCTTTTTGGTGAATAAGGAAGGAGAGGTGTTTTGGTCAACTGTCAGTTGTACTTCTAGTTGGTCAGGATTGTTAGGAGACAGATTATCATCCTGTTGTTCCCTTCTGTGTACTTTCTCATGCAGTCTTCGTTAAAGCATGGGAAGGGACAGCGCCCTGCTATGAATCTTACAGACTGGATGAACTGAGATAGACTTTGCCTTAAACTGTTGGTGCATTTCTCTAAACTCCAGATTTTCTCCCTATTCCTTTATTTATTTAGTCTAGTGACTTCTATTTTTCTTTCCATATGAGAGGAAAAAAAACTGTTTTGCAATCCCAGTTATAAGAATATAGTCATGATCACCCTATGTATCATTTCAGCACTGTTTTTGTTGCCCTTAGTTCTCCCTTTGATTTTTTTTAAATTTAATCTGCAGTTACTTACTTTTAGCATTAGAAAGTTTAAAGCAGAAATCAGAGTGATAACATAATATCTAAAAACAAGATGTAATAATGGTATTAATAGGATGAATGGTAGCTTACAATTAAGGAGGGCCAGAACTTAACGGTTTAAGCTTCATGGGCGTTATTTATTTCCCCTCTCTCTCATACACACATACACACAGAGACTCGATCACTCACAAACTCTATAACTATAAAATAAAATTTTATTGGGAAAAGGAATAAAGTCTTGGAGAGCTAAGGCTTGCCTAAGATCAAACAGCAGAAAACAGTGGATCCCAGAGAGAGGCTTTCAGTGACCTTTTCTGTTGCAACTCCGAGGGAACCTCTGAAGCCCTATGGAAGAGACCTTGTCTTATTCATCTCGATACCCAGCTCCTAGCTCAGAACAGAACGAACAAGAGGGTGACGTCGCTAACACTTTATTTTAGGAAGATAAATCTGGCAAGGATGAGTGGGATGAAAAGAACAGGGAAAGACTGGTGGCATGGCGAGCAGTTCTGATGTTATTACAACAATCCAGAAAGAGAGTTAATGAGATCATGAATGAGGGGGCAGCATAGCGAGAAGAAAAGAGGCAATGAAGGTGGAAAAGGTTTAGTAAGAATGCATTCATGGACTTGATGGCTGTGAGCAGGCAGTGAGCAGTGCCAGCCTTTAGATAAATATCCATTCATGTAGGAAATATTTCTGGAGCATCGTCTGTGTGCCAAAATCTAGTCTAGTTGCTGGGGATCTAACAGTGAATTAGGCAAATGAAAAGTTTTTGCTCTCAGAGAGCTTACAGTCTCATTTTAGGATGTACCAGTCTGAATTCTCCAGATGGCCAGTATACCCCACTATATGTTCTCAAGGAATTGGCTTTTCTGATTATAGGGCTGGTAAGCCTGAAATCTGAAGTCCAGGTTTACTGGCTGGAAACACTGAGCAGGGGCTGATGCTGCCATCTTGAGGCAGTTTTTCCCTCCTTGGGGAAACCAGTTTTGCTTGGTCTTAACGCTGAGCCTGGTGGGCTGCCGTCTGTGGGGTCGCACAGAGTCGGACACGACTGAAGCAACTTAGCAGCAGCAGCAGCAAGGCTCTTCAACTGATTGCTCAGGCCCACCTGGATTATTTAGAATAATCTCCTCTACATACAAACGAGTTCTGTTCCAAGAGGCCGTTTGTTAAGTCCAAGTTGTTTGTAAGTCCAAGGAAGCCAGCCTAGGTACTCAGCTAACGCAAATGGAGGGCAGTCTGCGATTTCACTCACCCCGGACATGGATGGAATACACTTCCTCATCTTTGAAAGTTCGCAGCTGGAAGACTCGTATGTAAGGGACTTACTGCATATAAAGTCAGGTTGTAGGTATGAATCCCGCCTGCAGAATACCCTCAGTGTTTGACTGAATAACTGATACTATGGCCGAACCAAGCTGACACATAAGACTGACCCTCCCAGAGGAGATGGAAGAATGCCCAGTGCAGAGTGAGAAATCACCTAGGGTGGTCAGTACTGGCTCCTGTGCCTGGCAGACTCAGGGAGGAATAGGGGCATCTTCATCTTACAGACGAGGCAGATGAGACTTGGGGACTTAAAACAGCTAACTGGCCCTGCTGCCTTTCTGTCTGCAGCATATGTGCAGGAAACACCACAGAGCCTGCCCTCCCAGGGACAGTCAGAGGGACCAGAATATTTGCCATTTTACCAGGAACACCACCAGTGAGTGAGCACATTTAGATTAGGAACTTGTTTTCTGAATGGAGAGCCTGCCCGTAGAGAGGTTGATCATTGCTTTGGGGTGAGGGGGTACAGAAAGTGTAAGTGTGTTAGTTACTCAGTCCTGTCTGACTCTTTGCAACCCCATGGACTGTAGCCTGCCAGGCTCCTCTGTCCATGGAATTCTCCAGGCCAGAACACTGGAGTGGGTAGCCATGCCCTTCTCCACAGGATCTTCCCAACCCAGGGATCGAACCCAGGGGTGGTGGGGGACAGGCTGCTTTGTCGAGCATCAGCCCCTTCATGTCACTGCTGTGCTGGGACAGGCAGTCTTCCTGTGCCCAGGTCGGGGCTTCTATACAAGCCAGTCATTTTGCCTAGAAGGCCCTTCTTCCTCCCCCCGCCCCTTCACGTGGACCATGGCTATATAAACCTTCAGGTCTTAGCTTCAGCACGTCATCAGGGAAACTTTCTCTGTGCATCCAAACTAGGGCCCATCTCCAGTTACAAGCTCCCCCACCCCTTGCTAACACCATGTTCTTCTAATGAGGTGTATAGTCCTGTCATGATGAAGTAGCTTATTTTTCTCTTACTACAGTCTGCCTCTCCTGTTACATTCCCAAAGGAAAGGAACCAAATCACTATCGTGCAGATTTCCCAGCAAGGACACAGTTCTTAGCAGATATTACTTGTCAGATGGATGCATGGATAAAGGAATGAGTGAATGTGATGTATTTTCTTCTAATCAGGGAATCTGTAGGGCATCTAAACAATCACCTGGAAACACAGGGTGCATCCAGGAGGCTCCTCTCTGTTTCCTAATCCCCAGTTTGATCATTTCCTATCCACTGCCAGTCCCAGCCGTGGCACATAGGTTCTTCTCCATGTCACTTTCAGAAGTGGTGCTTCTTCTCTGATTTGAGAGGTCCTTTGTAAGCATTTGAGCCTAAAGCCTTCCAACACAAAACTCTTAGAATCGTTAGAACAATAGAACACCAGAGTGAGGGAAGCGTGTGGAAGGATTCCAGGAATGGTGCAAGGTTGAGGAGTCAGGCATGGGTGGCATGTCCTAAGGAGGCCTGCACACTTAACACGGACGGTTCTCTCTCTTCTTGCCCCAGGCAGGAAATTCTGACTACTTCTGCCTGTGGTCTGGAGTCTCGTGAGACTTCCATGAGAAGACAAGCTTCTGACTCGAGCAGCCCCTGATATCTCTGAGTGGGCTCCTGTGAGCCAAGTTGAGAGGAAGTTAGGAGCCTCTACCCCAATACCTACTAAAAGCCACCCCCTTATCCTGCCACACAGAGGAAGGCTCCTGAGGGTGGGCACTTGAGGCTGAACAGTAAAGCTTACAGTACCGCTCACCTGGTTTCTGACCTAACAGCCACCAGTCATAACAGCTTAAAATCTCACCTGTGCTGTGAATTGCTTCCAAGAGCTCTTCTGCCCTTTGTGAGTCGCCCGAATATCAACAGAAATGAGGCTCTGTTTTGTGGTTTTCTTCTGACGGTAGGACAAGACATTTGGGATTGGTTTAAAAGTGGCCACTGTCAAGTTAGCCCAGAAGGGTCTGTGCAAGTTTCTCCCATTTGCCTTCTATCCATTCAAGGGTCTTTCTATCCAGAAACATCTCTCTGTTTCTACGTTCTCTGTCTTTTCTGAAACTTGGAAGTCTTGGCTGCAATTTGTAGATGACCCTCCCGGGAGCCAGACAGATGTTGACTGTATGACCACTGGATGTAACAGGAAGCATTATCAGCCCGGGTGTTCGGAGATGGAGGTCCCAGAGTCTTGGCTCTGCTGCTGAGCGGTGCATGACTTTGGACAAGTCTCCGGGCTGGAGTGGACGCGGTGCTCTCCGCAGTTACCGCCACGCTAAGATGTATGGTTCTCATTGCAGGCATCTTTTCCACAAGTCCTGTGTTGACCCCTGGCTCCTAGACCATCGCACCTGTCCCATGTGCAAGATGAACATTCTTAAAGCCCTAGGGATCCCGGTAAGCACAGTACAGCCTACAGCCTCGTCGTGTCTGTCTCTCCACATTTCCCACTCAGCAGGGAGAAAACAGCACCCCGGCTTGTCTGTGTCCCCCTCGACCCCAGAGCAGTGGCCTCACCTGATGAGGCCCTGGGAGCACTTTCCCACATCCGGACACATTTCTCCTCTCCCTCTGTCTCCATCTGAGAACATCGTGACCCTCCCACCGTGTTTGTTGTTTTGTCTGTGAGTCGAGATGTTGCCTGAGCAGCTCACAGGCTCCCCTGGGCTGCAGTGGGTGACAGCAGGTCAGCCACCAGCAGAGGCCAGCGCTACACTGATGACACTCTCCTGTCACTTACCTGCACCGTCGTCAGGCAGACCCCGCCGCCACGCTCTCCCCACCATCGCCCAGCTTCCAGAGGAGACAAGGGGCAGAGAGGTCAGCCTCTGGGCATCTGGCTCGGTGGCCTCTGCTAAACTCACATCTCTGCGAGAGCTTGAGAGCGCAGGAAACCAGAGCCAGAAGCCCTCAATTCCCGCACTCCCATCAAGCTGGCGCCCTCGGTTACAGGTTTTACCAAACTCAGCCTCTCACCCAGTGCACGCAACATCCCCCAGCAGGCTGGCTTGAGGCTCCAGGGAAGGACTTTCCCGGGATCGTGTCGACTGAAGGCCATGGGCTGGTGGTTGGTGAGACACCAGCTGCTGTCACGAGGGCGGGAGGCAAGCCAGGCCACCAGACCCAAGGGCTGCGGAGAGATGTGAGAACAGCGTAGGTGCCGTCTGAGAGAAGCTGGACCAGCAGGATAGAGACCCTCTTCCCCCTCACCCCCTCCGCTTTGCTGCAGCCTCCCTCTTGTCACTCCTCACGACTCATGGCAGAGAAGAAATAGAATTTTTAAAGTCCCAAGATGTCACTGAAGAAGAAAAGATCAGCTCAGATATCAAAGGCTTTATTTAATGCCAAAAGGCTAATTATCCCAGGAAGATCAGAGTGACGGTTGCACAGGGCATACCTGAAGCATCATGAGGTCACGGATTGGCTGAATTTTCTGCCCTGTACCAGCTGCCTCTGCCAGCTGTATGCTGATTATTTTTTCTTACAGTCAGTACACCAAACACAAATCAACTTGTGTGACTGTAGCTTTGAGCTAGATTTCAAAAGGCAATGCATTAAATTTTCAGACCAGTGTTGTCAATGCATAATAAATTCAAGGTGAAAATCAATGACAGTGAACATGAACTCTGAGCAAAAAACCCAGCATCTCTATCAGATACTAATGACTTAGAAAATTTAACTCGCTGTTTGCATGTTTCACATATCTGGCTCTAACTGGTTTTTACCAGGGAGGAGGGAAATGTATGTATGTGTGTATTTACGTGTGTGTATGTGTGTCTTTGGGTTCTAAAATCTTTAACATGTTCGCAGTTAAAAGTAGACAGTCACAGTCACATCGTTTAACCTACTTCTTGTTGCTTAAGAATATCTCCAAAGCTCCCAAGCTTCAACCCCAGGGCTTCTTGGTCAGGACAGTGAAACCAAACCACCCCCAGTGGTTACAGTTTATACTAAATAGCATTCCACTGCAGACTTTTTCTGGGAAAGTGTAACTTCTGCAGACCTTGTAAATATCTGAGAATTGTAAATCCCTCAAGAATACAGCCAATCATTGTTTTTTAAAAGGGAATTATTGGGTGGCCTTTGGGCTTCTTTCCAGAAACGAATAACATTTTAACTTTTAGCAGTCGGGCATCCTGGCCATATTTGTTTCTTGTCCAGCCTGGATAGGAGTTTACTCAGCACGCTTGCAAAAAGTAAAAGTCAGTAGCATCTTTGGGTTTTGCCAAGGATTCTTAAAGGCCAGTCAAACAGGAACATGACACCACCCAAGCTGGCCCCGGAGAACAGAACGTCCTCTGTGAAGAAGAAGGCAGGCATGCAGGCTGCCTCTCATGAAGCACTGAGGCATATGGCTGCCCCCATGCCTCCCGGTGCTTTGTCCTGGAGGATGGTACTGAAGTCTGGATCAGGGACCAATTTGGGATGCTGTTCTCCAAACCTTTAAGCATGGTAGCACCATGCTTACATTATACCAAAGAGGATGTTTTCAGTCCTTCTTAGAACTCACCGTGTAAATGAACAGGCTCACAGCCTTCTCAATTAGGAAAAACTTCCTCTAGCTAACTGAAACCTTTTCATGGAGCTCAAAGAAGTTGTTTTATAATTTTTTTTAAACTCCTTTTGCTCCATTTCTTCCTCATCAAAGAAAATTGAAAAGAGCCGGTCAGCCTCTCTGATAATTGGTGCCTCTTGGTCCTTCATCTCTGGATCCCTTACACGTGCTTAGAGCTCAGTAAGTGTTTGTGGCTTTGTAGGCCTTCAGAGTGGGAAGGCTGCCAGTCACAGAGGGGTGTTTATGAAATGCACCCTGATTCTCCTTTGAGGAATGTCCATTCACCAAAGACTTGGCTATAATCCTGATCCACTAGATTGTCCAAATACAGGGTTTTCTGTTTGATTTTGGTCTGTCTTCTGTTGTTTTTAACTGAGTAATCTTGTGCCTGCTTGTGCGCTAAGGCAAATAAATATAAGTGGAGAGCTTAGGGCTGGGGACATTTTCATTTTTGTAAGAGATTTCTCTAAAACAAGCTAAAGAATGAGAGCGAGGCTCATGGGCTGTGAAATTCCCATTACAATGGTATCTTTTTCCCATTATATTTTGCAACGAGAAATAAAAGACTGAACTGAAAGGGGTGGGTGGGGGAGTCCTTTATTGTCAGAGCATTTTCATCTCTTTATCTACGTTCAAGTGCTTTATCCTCCTTTCTCTCCAGTCAGGTTTAGGGGTGTCTTTGCAGAATGACAGAACACATCACTAACCACTCTTGTAAGGCACCACATAACACAGGCCTTTTTTATCCCAGCAAGCACGGTCTCCCGTCACTTTTATCCTGGTATGACAAGGATGATTGTTAATGAATAGAAAATCCCATGGTGTTGGTGTATTCACTAACTATTTAGCAGTTGGTTTATTTGAGGAGTTTCCCTGCTAACCTGAATCTGAATACCTATATGCTGTTCACTTACAGATGGCTTTTGACATCTCTTACTAAACATTATGACTGTAATTTCTCTCAGTGGTGTATAAAGTGATTTTCTTTTTTTTTTTTTTTTGCCTCTGTAAAGTGATTTTCTTTTCAAAATATTACTCTATTTTGATGAACCATTTTGAGTGATATAAACCATGAGGTTCTGTAAGGTTGGTCTGTTAAATATTAATACTATAGCTAAGCCAAATTATTCATGCCTGCTCACGCTAACAGTCTCCCTGAGCTAATCCACTGTTTCTCTTTTCCTCTACTCCCTTCTCTTAAAAACATAACACTATTCCTCCTAACCCACAAAGTAAAAGTGAACATGCTGCACCAAAATTAATAAAAATAATTTCATGAAAAGAAAGAAAGAAAGAAAAAGCAGGAACGTGATCAACAAGCAAAGTCAACATTTTGAAAAATATATCAGTTGTTATTGCATCTCTAGTCACACTCAGACCTTTATGGCTGGAAGACCAACCAGCACAGTATCCTTACCGGGAACTCCTCCCTGCTACCCCCACACAATTGGACATACTCACGAGCATCTTTACATAGAATAGGGGAGGGGGGAAAGTCATTTTTTTCTTCTAGTTTTGCCAGCTGGTCCCTATAAATGAGACTTATAAATGACAGATTAGCAAGAGAAAATCAAGCCGTGAGTAGCCACAGGAGCACTTGGTAATGAGTGACTCACAGAGCCAGTTAGAACTTCAGCTTATATAGCATTTTCAAAAAGCAGCAATAGGGACTTGCCTGCAGTCCAGGGATTAAGACTCCACCCTTCCCGTGCACAGGGCATGGATTCCATCCCTGATCAGGGAACTAAGATCCCACATGCCATGCCACACAGCCCAAAAAAAAAAAGAGAGAGAGAGAGCAAGAAATTTTTAGAGAGGTGATGAGACAAAAGGAAAGGACTTTGAGTTTCTAGGACAGCAAATTGTGGTAAGTTAAGTATATGGGGGAACCAATGGCAGATAAGGGCATGTCAGTCAGGTTTGTTGTATGTTCCATTTTGGTGTCAGAATCACCCAGCAGCTGAAGATGAGAATGTCCTCTTCCTAGTAGAAGAGAGAGACACCCTTACAAATTTGTCCTGCTCTTAGGCAAGAGGTGGGGAGAGCCTTTCTTTACCTACTTCTCAGTTGTGTCTTTGTAAAACAGTCCTTTTGCCAAAGTAGCATATTTGGGGGTTGCACATTCTGCTGCCCTTCAAAGGTATACTTTATCTTTGCAGAAAAGTTGAATTTTTTAAGTATTTTCTCAAATCTTCCCTTCATTGATCTAAGATCTGGGCAGATATTAATATTCCCAAGTTTTCAGAGCAATAAACTGAGACTTACATAAAATTTCCCAATTGACATTTATAAAGCACTTAATAATTGTCAGGCACTACGGAGAAGGCAATGGCAACTCACTCCAGTAATTTTGCCTGGCAAATCCCATGGACGGGGGAGCCTGGTGGGCTGCAGTCCATGGGGTCGTGAACAGTAG
>SJYV01003928.1:217156-281692 GCA_006410875.1 Neotragus pygmaeus | reverse complement strand
GGGGGGGGGGGGGGGGGGGGCCGCAGGTGGTGAAATTGGGTGAGGGTGTCAGAAGGTACAAACCTCCAGTTATAAAATAATACCTGAGGATATAATGTTCAGCTTGGTGACCATAGTTCACAACACTGTGTTGTATTTTTTAAAGTTGCTAAGAAAGTAGATCCTAAAAGTTCTCATCAGAAGAATAAAAAATTTGTGACCGTGTGAGGTAGTGGATATTAACTAAACTTATTGTGGTAATCATTTTGCAATATATACGTGTATCAAATCGTTGTACAACTTTAATACAATATTCCATGCCAATTGTATCTCCATAAAATTGGAATTAAAAAAAAAAAAGCTTGTAGACTAGTAGAGTGAGACAAACACAGTAACAAATGAGTTCAAGAGAGCTGGAGAAGTGTGAAAACTTACAGTAGCAAAGATGACTACTTGGGAGGGAGCACCACTCAGTAAAGGGGCATTTTGGCCTGGGATTTGAGGGGTGAGTAGAAGTTCACCAGGGAAAGCTTGACCCTTGGCAGGGGCGATGGTTGGAACAAACATCATCCTGAGTAGAGGAACAGCACATGCTAAGGCACTGAAATAGGATATATTCCAAAGGCTGAAGGTAAGGCCAGAAAAGTAGGCTGGGGCCAGACTGTACACTGCCTGTTTGCTATAGTAAGGAGCTTATCATTCATTCTTTAGGGGATGAAAAAAAATCATACCTACATACCTATGGGTTTTTTTTAAGTACTCTGGTGAGAAAGTGGAGAATGGAGCATACTGGGAAAGAAACTGCAGGGAGATGGAGAGACTGGTAGTGGGGTCTGCTCGTGTCCAATCATCTCAGTAGGTCAATTCTGTGAGTTGACTTTTGACCGCTTGAATTTCAATGAATTGACTCACTGCCAATGGAAATGGAGAAAGCAGAAAGAAAAGAGAACACAGGTGAGAGGGAATGAGCTGAATCTGAGGGTTTTGTGGGATGATGGAGATTTCCAGTCAACTGCTGAAAACGCAGGTTTGGAGCTCAGGAGACATGGTTTCAGAATGGAAATCCAGCACAGGAGTCTAGCAGGCTGAATTCCTTGCTTTGTGCTCCCAGTGAATCCATGAGTTGTAGATTTTCTCTTTGAGCTTTGCACCCCATCTGGTCTTTGTGATGTTAATTCAATCAGTGTCAACGCAGGGTTCTCCTTACCCAAGCCTTTAAGGGTACGAAGCCGTGTCATTGTCATCACTCAAGGCAATGCTGCTGTTCAGACTGATGCAAAAAAAAAAAAAAAAAGATAAGTAGTTATTCCTACTACTACTCAAGATCATCTCTCTCCACCCCCCAGCTTTTAAAAATAATTTCTATGAGTTTGGGCAGGGGCAGAACAATTGAAAATAATTTTTCAAAAGCTGCTCATGGAGGAGATAGTCATATATTCAATACCACTTCAGCCAGCAGAACTAAAACCAGAGTAAGACTGTAAGATAGCCCAATGAGAAAACAGTTAACACAGGCTGTCTTTCCAAATAGGGAGCCCCCCATTTCTATCTGTTTCGAGTGGAGCTGCAAAGGATTAGGGGGTCAAGAGTCCTGGAATGAGTAGGTAATTACACTGGGTGGTCTCACCCTTTGTCTTATAATTTTAAGATTTTAATATAGAGAATTTGATAAATATGTGATCAATTGTATGTTCTATAAATAGGACTTTTTTCTCCAGCTAGTTTTTTTGGCTTATGTTAACAACAAATACTGTGCTTTTGTGTGTGTGTGTGTTTGTGTATATGTGTGTATCTCTGATAAACAATTCACAGTGAGCCTTATTCTGTCTCTCCTCTCTTGCCATTAGTTCATTTGCAAACAACATATGGGTCTTTGGGGCAAACTATCAGGCTGTCATCTACTTCCTATTATGAGAAGTAAACACTATATATATAAAGGAGCTATATTATTATAAATAAATGTCATATTATTCCCCTTAACTAATTTTATTCATGTATGGATATTACTACTCCTGGAATTAAAACCTTGTCTCTAGATCTAAACAGAGACTTTGGAAAGAAAATTTTGGAAGATGTTTTCATGTTAATTACAGGAACTATATTATGGAATGTCTTTAAATAAAGCGATTCGGGAAGAAACAGTAAAAGACTTAGTTTCCGGCAGGACAAAATATTGAGGCTGTAAACGTCTCATCCCTAACTTGATGATGTCCACTAAGAACAGGTCCTTTTCTGCTCCTGTCAGCCCAACGCCGACTGCCTGGACGACTTGCCCACCGACTACGAGGGATCTCTGGGAGGTCTGCCCACCAACCAGATCACAGGCGCAAGTGACACGACCGTAAACGAAAGCTCGGTCACTCTGGACCCTGCTGTCCGGACTGTGGGAGCCCTGCAGGTGGTCCAGGACCCAGATCCCGCCCCTCAGGAGGGAGAGATCATCTTCACCACCAACAGTAAGTTCTGCCGTGCACACACCAAGTGCCCTTATTCCCAAAGGCTGCTGCCTCGTGAGAACTGGAAAGAGGCACTTGTCTTCAAGAAGAAAGAAAAACAATTAAATGGTAGAATGTTGCCAGGTTAACCCATCACACCTGGCAGTCCTTGAGAAGCCAAGCTCACTCCTGAGGCAGCAGGCCAGGCAGCAGAGCTGGCGTGGGTCTCGCTCACCCACACACGGATGCCACAACCCTGCCCACACCCCGTGGTACCGGAAGCAAGCTGGGCAGTGGGTCTGACCTCTGAGAGTGGAAGGCAAGGGAGAAAAGCAGCTGCAGAGGGTGGGTAGTGGGACCGGGATGGGGCACACCACACGTGCATGTGTGTCTGTGTGTGTGTGTACCGAAGCTAGAGCCCTCCTGAGTGTGCACGTCCGTGGCAGTCTGAGCTGGTCGGGACAGCACAAAGGAGTGTTATCCTCACTCTGGCTGCAAGACTCATGCACATGGCACCCCTTTACGTGAGCATTCTTGCAGTAAAACCTAAACCACTTACATGGTGACATAGTCAAATATCCTTGGAGCTTCCTCCCCATCTCCTGCATAGACTCAAACTAAATGCTGCTCCGGTGGACGGTAAGGTATAAAAATATTTAAATAGCTATTCTGGCATATGACTGAAGCTAAAACCTCAAGTATTTCTTCTACAGTCTAATACAGCAGAGATAGAAGAGTCAGTTCTAAGGAAACCATCATTCAAATTAACTCAGGTTTAAGGTTAAAAGTGAAAGTGAAAAGTCGCTCAGTCGCGTCCGACTCTTTGCGACCCTGTGGACTGTAGCCTACCAGGCTCCTTTGTCCATGGGATTCTCCAGGCAAGGATACTGGAGTGGGTTGCCATTGCCTTCTCCAAGGGATCTTCCCAACCCAACGATAGAACACGGGTCTCCCGCGTTGCAGGCAGGGGCTTTAACCTCTGAGCCACCAAAAGGGTAAGTGGATAGTGCAGTTTTTAAATGAGGTGTACTTTTTCCCTTGGTAGAAGCAACCTATTCACTATAGAAAATTTGGAAATGGACCAAAGCAGATGAAAGCATGTTGAAATATTTCCTCTTAAGTTGACCTCTTTTTTACATATTCAGGATGTTTATACACTTCAAGAGCTCATTCACACTGAAATTTAAAGATACATTTTTCTGATGAAGAAGCATAACAGCCCTCATTGTTTGTAGAAAGCCTGAAAGATAATGAAAAAAATGAAAAAATGAATCAATACCCCACTACCCAGAAATGATCACTGTTAACATTATGGTGTCTTTTCTGATAATCTTTTGATATAGTTGAGACAACAAGCAAAGGGGTGAACGTTCATTATTGTAACCACAGAACTTTCACAAGACCTCAACGGAGAGTTCAGTTCAGTCGCTCAGTCGTGTCTGACTCTTTGCAACTGCATGGACCCCCATGGAGAGTAACTAAGAGTTACTGGGTGATGGGACTCCCGTGGTAGTCCAGTGGCTAAGACTCTGCACTCCTAATGCAGGGGGCCCCGGTTCCATCCTTGGTCAGGGAATGAGATCCCACATTCCTCAAGTAAGAGTTCCCACAGCGCAACAAAAGATCCTGTATGCAGCAACTAGAAGATCCACGTGTTTCAACCAAGACCTGATGCACACAAATAATTTTTTTAAAAAAAGAGTTACTAGGTGGTAAATATCTGCCATGCAGGATGTATTAGTTTTGTGTACATATGAGTTTTGACTTGACTTTTAGAGGCATGAGGATCTCAATACTGAAGCATTAACTATTACATATTAAGAAGTCCCTAAAGATAGATTATGATCCCTTTGTTTTGAAGGTCTAAAATGCTATAAAAGCAGTTTTGAATTTTTTGTAACCATACTAATAAAAACAAGTTGGTAGGATTGATTTTAATAAAATATTTTATTTAACCCAATGTAGCCAAACTGTCTTACATACTTTATTTTATACTAACTCTTCAAAACCTGGTGTGTATTTTATACTTAGAGCACATCTCAGTTTAGACTAGCTTCATTTCAAGTGCTCAGAAGCTATGTGTGGCCACCGGCACATACTGGAGAAGACAGGATTAGAATCCTAGTAATTTAGGGATCTAAGAACTGTGGCTTGGACTCTCTGACTGTGGTTCAGATCATGAACTCCTTATTGCCAAATTCAGACTTAAATTTAAGAAAGTAGGGAAAACCACTAGACCATTCAGGTATGACCTAAATCAAATCCCTTATGATTATACAGTGGAAGTGTGAGATAGGTATAAGGGCCTAGATCTGATAGCTAGAGTGCTTGATGAACTATGGAATGAGGTTCGCGACATTGTACAGGAGACAGGGATCAAGACCATCCCCATGGAAAAGAAATGCAAAAAAACAAAATGGATGAAAAGAAGAGAAGCGAAAAGCAAAGGAGAACAGGAAAGATATAAGCATCTGAATGCAGAGTTCGAACGAATAGCAAGGAGAGATAAGAAAGCCTTCCTCAGCAATCAGTGCAAAGAAATAAAGGAAAACAACAGAATGGTAAAGACTAGAGATCTCTTCAAGAAAATTAGAGATACCAAGGGAACATTTCNAAGGGGATGACAGAGAACGAGATGGCTGGATGGCATCACTGACTCGATGGATGTGAGTCTGAGTGAACTCCGGGAGTTGGTGATGACAGGGAGGCCTGGCGTGCTGCGATTCATGGGGTCGCAAAGAGTCAGACACGACTGAGCGACTGAACTGAACTGAACTGAAGAGCTTTAAAGGGCATTTAATCTTAACCATGATAAACTTCTGGTTTTCACCATAGGAACATTGAACAGAGGAGTAAGTAAGTGATTGACTCAGATCAAACATTAAGTTCTCTTTGCAGAGTACAGCATTACCCCATAATTTTCCGTTTATTGGACATGCTCAGTTACCATCAAGCATATCACCATTAGTGGTATAAGTGAAGTATAATATATTGGAAGACCTGATAAAATTTTGCTAGCAGTTCCAAAACCCTTAACACATGAACCTTTTTGGAGCCCATGCTGAGGTTGTGCTGCACTCGGTTGTGTCCGACTCTGGGACCCCATGGACTGTAGCCCACCAACTCCTCTGTCCTTGTAATTCTTCAAGCAGGAATACTGGTTGGGTTACCATTTCCTCTTCCAGGGAATCTTCCCAGCCCAGGAATCAAACTCATGTCTCCTGTCTCTCCTGCATCAGTAGGCAGATTCTTTACCACTGTACCAACTTGGAATCCCTTTTGAGTCCATAAAAAGAATCAAATTAAAAATGGATTCTGTTTCTTGTAGTGAAATGATTGATTGACTTTCAAGAGAAAGTGTGTCATCTGTTAGATTCCTGATTTTGAAAAGTGGCCACATACTTCATCTCAGTAAAGCCCAGATGTCAAATGAAAAGGCATAGTTTGTGAGTGAAAATACAATCAAAAATGAAGTAGGAAATTAAAGTCTGTATCCAGATAATTCATAATCTCAAATGGTTTTGGCTAAAACGGACTCAGAGTGTTTAGGTTCATACCAGGCATTCAGTAGCTATTCACTGAATGACTCGAAGTGAAAAATGTTTGATCTAAGCTTGAACAGGGAGCTTATGTTCACAACAGAAGGAAAAATGCCAGGTAATTTCAAAGGAAGGTCTTGGTAAAGATGAAGAGATGAGAGACCACATCTGTAGTCTGAAGACCAATGCCGTATGTCAATATGGCTAAGGATATCAGCCTCTTAGTGCAGAAACTGAATTGTTCTCACAAAATACTTTTCCTAGGCCATTTCTTTTTTTAATTTAAGTATAGCTGATTTATAATGTTATAATACTTTAGGTATACAGCAAAGTGATTTAGTTTTATCACTATATATATATGTTCTTTTTCAGATTCTTTTCCATTATAGAGTATTACAAGATATTAAATATAGTTCCCTGTGCTATATATTAGTTCCTTGTTGTTTATCTGTTTTATACATACTAATGTGTAATCTGTTGGGCTTCATAGGCAGTGCAGTGGTAAAGAATCTTCCTGCTAATGCAAGAGACGTGGGTTCGATCTCTGGGTTGGGTAGGTCCCCTGGAGAAGGAAATGGCAATCCTCTCCAGGATTCTTGCCTGGAGAATTCCCTGACAGGGTACAGTCCATGGGGTTGCAAAGAGTCACACACACAATGTGTATCTGTTAATCCCAATTTATCCTCGTTTTCCCCTTTGGTAACTATAAGTTTGTATTCTATATCTTTGAGTCTATTTCTCTTTTGTAAATAAGCTCATTTGTGTTATTTGTTTATTTCTTTGTGTGTCATTTTTTACATCCCACATATAGGTGATATCATATGATCTTTTAAACCATTTCTGATTAGTTTTATTTATTGGGATTTAACAGAATATTCCAGACATAATTTTCCTAGTTCGATTTTTTAATTGGAGGACAATTGCTTTACAATGATGTGTTGGTTTCTGATGTACAACAGTGTGAATCAGCTATAAGTATACATATATCCCCTCCCTTGTGAGCCTGATTAGATGTTAATGATTTATACCACTAACTAAATGGCTGTAGATTCCTTAAGGGAAAATTCTCTTCTCTATACAGATTGCACATTGCATAGTGTCCTATGTCACATAATCAATAAAGGACCAAACACAGATGCATGAATAAATGAATGGAAAGATTCAAGCTCTCATCCATGTTATCGTAACCAACTCCCTAACGCTATCAAAAAAACACGGATGGTGAAAGGAGGGGATGTGGGGATGTGGTATTGCTACAGACCACAAATAACCCTCTGGAGGTTGGACCTGACCTTTTTTCTCCCTTATCCTTTCCTACCTCACATAGCTAACGATCCAGAAACTTACTAGAAAATTACAGAAAATGAAGAAGTAACAGTAGCTAACAAATACCTAATACCAACTCTGTACTAGGCATCCTTTTACGTTATCTACGTGTATTAGCTTACAACAACTCTATGAGGTAAATATTATTTTTAACCTCATTTTACTGATGCAGAAATAGCAGCACCGAGAGATTAAAGTAAGTGGCCTGAGGTCATAAGCTAGGGACAGGTGGAGCTGGAATTCTCAGGGCCAGCTGACTCTTGAGGAGCATATCTAGCTATGTTCACAGGATGAGAAAGGGAAGAAAATGAACACGGTGCTCACTTCATTTTTTTTTTTATTCTCTTCCTCCATTTTTCTAAATCTCTGAAAGTTCAAAAATGTGTTTAGTTTCAACTTGGCTTCTTATCCCTACCTCCATTCTTCCTTTCCTGACAAACAATGTTGGTGTAGAGTCGATCAAATATACGTAGAAGTCATTTCAGCCCTCAGCGGGGAACAGCGTAGAACAGATTGCCTTTAGAGTGAAAATGGGAAAATGTGGCAGTAAAGGATCACCTTCAGTTCCCAGGAAAAGAAAAAGAAGAAAAACGTTTACAGAGGAAAGGAAATCCAGCCTGGCTCCCAGTCTGACACTTGAGAGAAGGACATTCTCGTATGCATCTTGTTAATGTTTCTGACATTTCAGCTTTTATCACCTCACACGGCAGCACCAAATCACAGTTTCTCTTCCACTTTGGTGCAGCGAGTCATTTGTATGCATGCACAAATGTCACTCACCAATCTTTTTTAATTGATTGATTGGTTCACTTTTCTTTTTGGCTGTGCCGGTCTTCGTCGCTATGCGCAGGCTTCTTTTTGTGGCGGCTTCTCTTGTCGGGGAGCAGGGGCTTTAGGGCACGCAGGCTTAGTAGCTGCGGTTCCCTGGCTCTAGAGCACAGGCTCAGTATTTGTGGCACACGAGCTTAGTTGCCCCGTGGCGTGTGGAATCTTCCTGAACTAGGGATTGAACCGGTGTCCCCTTCATTAGCAGGCGGATTCTTTGGACCACCAGAAAAGGCCCCACTCCCCAGTCTTTATCTGCTTTCCTGTTTGCACCGTACTCTGCCTTCTGACTCTCCAAGCCCAGCCTGTAGCTTCTTGGATTGGCTTCAGCAGGGGAAAAAGTTCCTTAGGACCAAAGGAGAACAGCTAAACAAATGACCTGGTGTGTTTAGAGACTCCAGACAGGAGCTAGAGAAAGACACACAGAAAAGAAGCCTCCATGACTCCTCCGAAACATCCCACATCACTCCACACTTCTCAAGAGGGTCTGAGACCTTCCCTTTTGTTTCAACAAAGTTGCTGACATCATCATCCATTTCTTGTATTGAATCATAACAGGCGTCTTCTAGCTGCCTCCAGATCATTACCCACTTGCCACTCCTTCCAACTCAAGCTAGAAGGAATCAGCAGTCACCCCTTGGGGGGCAGGTGGAGGGTGGAGGGGTGGAGGGAGCTGGGAGCTAGAAAGGGATGAGACGGACAGTGTCCATTTCTCGCAGAGTCGCCCCTGCATGTTCTGACGAGCACATGACGTAATGGGTTTGGTCAGGCGACCTGGTCTTCAGACTTCACAGAAGGAAGCAGTCCACATGAATCCTTATATAGGCTAACAGGTTCAGACTCCACTAGCTGAATTGAAACGTGGTGTGGGTTTCCTCTGCGAAACTTCCTGCTATATGGAGCTGGTATAATAGACCCTGCCCGGGGAGGAAAGTTCCAGCAGGAATTTTCTGCTCACCTATAGGTAACCTACAGTTACAAGAGTCCCTTTATGTCCCAAACATGGACGAAAGGATTTTTTTTTTAATCTGTGGGCCTTTCCCCTTGTAAGACCCATCACTAGACAGATGGGCCTCCACTGCTCTCCCACAAGGCCTCCTGCAACGCCTGCACGTCTGGCCTCTGTCTGCTCAATCTCTGACTGTCCAAGTTGAGCCCAGTCCTCTCACCCGCTACGTGGTCACCTCTGGGACCTCACACATCATCTGTCCTGACAGCCCTCTCCAGCACAGTGCTGTTCCCAGCCTCTGACCCCACACAGCCCATCAGCCTCCTCCCTCCAGACTCCAGGCAGGCAGGAGACCTGAGTCCACAGTCTGTTTTCTTTCATTTTTTAACCTTTCGGCTGTGCCACAAGGCATGTGGGGTCTNCTCTCCAGCACAGTGCTGTTCCCAGCCTCTGACCCCACACAGCCCATCAGCCTCCTCCCTCCAGACTCCAGGCAGGCAGGAGACCTGAGTCCACAGTCTGTTTTCTTTCATTTTTTAACCTTTCTGCTGTGCCACAAGGCATGTGGGGTCTTAGTTCACTGATCAGGGGTTGAACCCAAGTCCCCTACGTTGGAAGCTCAGAGTCAACCACTGGGCCACCAGGGAAGCCCCTGAAGAAGAGAAGCTTTAGCTTCTCCAAGGCCTGAGTTTGTTCTCCCTGAGTCCCACCTACATGAAGCAGAGTGCAGAATCTCCTTGTGTTAGAGGGGGCGGGGTTTCTCTTACAGGAACCCCTCAGTGGGCGTGGTCCTGGGCAGTAGCCCCTCCCCACCCCTTCTAGAGGAGTGGGATTCAGCGAGTCAATGCTCGCTCCTTGGACAGGCTCTTTTCCAATTTACCCGTGTTTCTCTCCCTCTCTCCCCTTGTTACTGTCATTAACTGGGTGATGAGGTCCAGAGTCATCGAACATGTGCCCTTCACATCTACTCCATCCAGCAGTGGTATGGGGGGTCCAAGAGCTGGGGGAGGTGGGAAAGGCTGTCTCAGAGTTCTTTGTTCCCAGTAGCTCTTCAGTAGGAACTGAGGCAGGAGGAGTCCCACAAGTGCAGAAGCATTAGTTCCTAAATGTCTCCATGGGCTTCACCAGAGGGCACACCTTTCTAGCTGATATGGGAGACCCGGGTTTGATCCCTGGATCAGAAATATTTCCTGGAGGAGGGCTTGGCAACCCAGTCCAGTATTCTTGCGTGGAGAATCCCACGGACAGAGGAACCCGATGGGCTACAGTCCATGGGGTTGCAAAGAGTCGGACACGACTGAGCAGCTAACACACACACGCGCGTACGCACACACACACACAGGAACTGAACTACAGTTCCTTTGCAGAGAAATAAGAGATAAGTCATCCTTTTCAGGAAAACACACACACACACACACACACACACATATACTCATGATACAAAAAGTAATTATTACAGCAAAGCTGAAACTGCATCCCAGCAAAAAGTCATTTTCAGCAAACGTATTTAACAGCTCTCACTGTAAGCACGGAGGGCTCCGCAGGAACATAGATGACACACTAATTATGGAAAGAACTCCAAAGAGTTCATTCAGAGACGTGTGCTTCGTAATTTCTGGAAGCATCTGCTTTCTCTTCTTTGAGGAACTCAGTAAGAACCTCTCTAGGGAGTCTTCATTCCTAAAAACACATTCTCTTAAAATGAGGCCAGAAAAGATGTTCCTTCTTAACTTTTTTTAAGTTTTATGTTTATTATTTTGGGAGCCATAGAGGAAGCATCAGAATATCTACATTCAAAAGTTATAAATGCCTCTAGACTTGCTCCAACCACAAGCTGAATACAAACACAAGAAAGAGTGACTTTTTTTTTTTAGGCCACACTAGGATCTTAGTTCCCCGTGTGCATGCTAGGTCATTTCAGTCATGTCCAGCTCTTTGTGACTCTATGGAATATAGACTGCCAAGCTCCTCTGTCCAAGAGATTCTCCAGGCAAGAATACTGGAGTGAGTTGCCATGCCCTCCTTCAGGGGATCGTCTCAGCCCAGGGATCAAACCCACGTCTCCTGCTTTGGTAGGCGGTTCTTTACCACTAGTACCACCTTACTTCCCCAAGCAAGGATCAGACCCATGCGCCCTTGCTATGAAAGTCCTGTCTTAACCACCAGACCACCAGGGAGAACTCTACTCAACGCCCTGTAATGGCCTATATGAGAAAAAAATCTAAAAAAGAGTAGATATTTGTATAACCAATTCACTTTGCTATACACCTGAAACTAATACAACCCTGTTAATCAACTATCCTCCAATAAAAATTTAAAGAGAGAGAGTATTCATGACTTTTCCAGAGAACTCAGTTTTGAACCTCTGGGTCAAGGCAGCTGAGAGCAAAAGGAAGGCTTGGCATGAACATCCCATTTCTGTTCCAAACGGGCAACTACATTTTGCTACATTTGCAAAGCTGCAATCTCCAGCTTTTAACGTGACTGCAAAATATACCGGTGCATCCAGAAATAAACACCTCTAGAGAAAACATTCCAGCGTCGATTAGAAAGGACAAGAGTGAATAGCCACCTCTGCTTTTTTGACTCGCATCAAGGCCTGAACTGTCAAAGTAGCTCCCCTTGACTGTGGATAAGTATGCCGGCTGGAAAGAGCAACGAGAATGATGTCCCTTGGTACCCATAAGATCCCCATTAGCCCTGGGAAGATGACTGCTTTGATTTGTGAGCCTCTTCCATTGTGGCAGACAACAGAAGCAGCCAACCGGGTAAGATTTTAGACCTCACTATTCTCTGCCCTTCAGGAAATATGTCAGCCATGGTGAATTACTTCTATACAAAATGAAACATTTGCAGACAGTGATACTGCTCTCCCCACTCATCTCGATAGCTCAGATTGTGCCAGGTCCGTGGAGTCTCATCCCCGCCTTGTTTCTGCACCCTCCAGCTCACCAGCTCAATCAAGGCTTCCAGAGAGAAGCAACTGTTGGGAAGAGCAAATATCTTTGTGATACGCACGTGCTTTCATCAAGTTTCCCAAATGACAACCAGACAATCCACAAGCCACTAGATTTTTTTTTTTTTTTTTATGATAGCATTCCTCCTTGATCCAAAGCATTTGCCAACCTAAGAAAGCCCACTCGGGGCCAGACTCCCAGGACTTTTCTGTCCTGTGTCTGGTGCCTTGGCCATGAGTGTGTGGAGGATCTGGAGATGTACAGGCTGCCTGTGAGAGAGTTCATCAGTTTAGACCACAGATTCATTGCTGCTGGGAGCACTCAGCCTAGGCATGATACACGCCATTGACTTGGGAGACACTGCCCTCTCAAAATGAAATGGCCCAGCAAGCAGGCGAAATCCTTCCATTGCTTGGAGAGTGGCTCAGATATTCTGAGTTATTGATAGCACCATATCCAGGCTTCCCTGGTGGTGCAGACAGTAAAGAATCTGCCTGCAATGCAGGAGACCCAGGTTCGATCCCTGAGTCAGGAAGATTCCCCCAGAGAAGGGCATGGCAAACCCACTCCAGTACTCTTGCCTGCAGAATTCCATGGACAGAGGAGCCTCACGGGCTATATTCCATGGGGTCACACAGAGTTGGACACAACTAAAGCGACTAAGCAGCACCATCTCCAGTTTGATTAATTTCTCCCAGTGCTGTCTCACTTTCGGTAAGCACTCCAAAAGTGAGCTAGGAAAAGGCTGTTGAGGAGACCTGAATTCTACCAGATATTGACACACTGAGCATGGATTGCAGCAGGCATATGGCATCCAGTGGCAAGAAACATAATTGGCAGGTCAAGCCCCTTTTCAGTGGTGAAACAGCATCAAGTGTAAATAAGATAACGTTTCTCTTTGCTTTTCAATTCTTTTTTTAAGTATAAATTTATTTATTTTAATTGGAGGCTAATTACTTTACAATATTGTATTGGTTTTGCCATATATCAACATGAATCTGCCACGGGTGTACACGTGTTCCCCATCCTGAACCCCCCTCCCTCCTCCCTCCCCATACCATCCCTTTGGGTCATCCCAGTGCACCAGCCCCNAGGCCCTGCTCTCCCACCCCTGGGTCCCATCCTGCTGCCCCCGCCCAGGCCCCGCTCTCTCATGCCTCTCCCAGAAGCAGCTGACCTTGGTTCCTGACTCAGATCTCTCCCAGTCCATCCCGGTTGTGCTTCCAGGACACAGTCCTCAGGTTCCTCGGGCCCCTTGCCCAGCACAGCCACACCTGGGAGGCTGTCAGCTCCCTGTCCCACCTGTCCTCCTGCCCCCGTGGCCTCCCCGGGGGCTGTCTCTGTGGTCAGGCTCCCCCATCCCCATGCAGAGATCGCCCCTCATTCTTCCAGAGGTTCAGGTCACCGTCGGGGTTGCAGGAGCATCGTCTCCACTCTTCCATTCTGTCCTGGACCCTACATCCTCCCATCACCATGAATTTGCTGACTCCACGATGGGATCCTCTGTGTCTTCAGGGCGGAGCCCAGTCCAACAGAGTAACTTTGACAAAATATTTGTGGAATAATTATGCTTGAAAAAAAATAACTCCATGATCTAAAGAAGGTGAGGTTTCTTGCCTTCTAGAATGGGAAGAGCCTGGGGCTCATCTCCAGGCCCAGCGGAGCCAGCTGTACTCAGCTTTCCCCACAGCCTTCACTGCTTTGCTAAAGATCAGCTTGCTGTGACCAAGAGGAAAGAGCCTTCATACACAGTAGGAGACCTTGGTGGCTCAGATGCTGAAGAGTCTGCCAACTGTGTGGGAGACCCAGGTTCGATCCCTGGTCGGGAAGATCCCTTGGGGGAGGTAAAAGCAACCCACTCCAGTATTCTTGCCTGGAGAATCCCATGGACAGTGGAGCTTGGTGGGCTACAGTCCATGGGGTCACAAAGAGCTGGACACAACTGAGCAACTTCACTCTCACTTTCTTTATACACAATCCTGCAGCATGTCTTTAAGAGAAAAGACATACCTGTGCTATTCAGCCATACTGGGTTGATTATCCCCCCCAGATACATCCTACCCAGAACCTCGAAAAATGGCCTCACTTCGAAACCAGGTCTTCTGCAGATAGGATCAGTCCAAGCTGAGTCACACCGACTTTAGTTTGGGCCTCAATTCAATGACTGCTTTTCCTTTTTTAATTTTTTTTAAATTTTTATGCCGGAATGTGTGTCAGTTGCTCAGTCATGTCTGACTCTTTGTGACAGTCAGAACGTGGACTGTAGCCCTCCAGGCTCTTCTGTCCATGGGATTCTCCAGACAAGAATACTGGAGTGGGTTGCCATGCCCTCCTCCAGGGGATCTTCCCAACCCAGGGATTGAAGCCGTGTCTCTGTGTCTCCTGCATCGGCAGCTGGGTTCTTTACCACTAGCACCACCTGGGAAGCCCACTAGGACCAGGTTTTAAAATTCAGGTGAGCACATGGGTGAAGGCATTGATGAGAGGCTGGCACTGGGGATCCCGATGTGTGTCCCAGGATAGGACAGGGAAGCCAGGGGAGGCTTGATGGGGGTTCACGCCATGGTGGACTACTAGANAGGACCAGGTTTTAAAATTCAGGTGAGCACATGGGTGAAGGCATTGATGAGAGGCTGGCACTGGGGATCCCGATGTGTGTCCCAGGATAGGACAGGGAAGCCAGGGGAGGCTTGATGGGGGTTCACGCCATGGTGGACTACTAGAGAAGAGGGCCTCCTGTGAGCAGGGGTGGAGGGGGAGCCTGGCCAGGCTGCGGGCAGGGGAAGCATGTGTGAAACACACTGAGCTGAGCGGGGTCCCTCCTGGCGCAGCTTCTCACTGTGCATGTGAGGGGCTTGGCTGCAAAGGAAGAAATTCTGGAATTCCTTTAGCAGCAGCCTGACTGGTGGGGCTCTGAGAGGCTTTGTGTCACTCGGGCTCTGCTGAGCTAACAAAACTAATGAGATGACACCAACCTTCCCCACGCCACCGGGGTCAGGCTTCGCATCTGAAGCTGTCACTTCTGATTCGCCGTGAAAAAGTTATAGATAAGAGAGAGACAAACAAACAAGGTAAAAGAAGTGAGAAAAAAATTACTCAATAAAAGGCAACGATAAAGCAGTAAAAATAAGCAGCTACAGAGAAAGCAGAAATGCCCAATTGGACAAAACCATCACCAAAGGCCAGGCTGGGTCCTCTGCCTAGATGAGAAACAAATAAAGCAATAAAGCATGTCTCCAGGGTCAAGCCTGAGGTCCACCTCAGGGCCTGGGACCAGGGCGGGTCATGGGTGAAGGTCCTGGTGGTGGCCATCCCTCCCGCTGACCACAGTCGGGGCGCCAGCCCCGACCTCCACATGAGGACCACGGCGGGCAGAGTGAGGGCGGGATGCGGGGCCCTGGAAAGGCAGAGGGTGGAGGCCGGCACCGCGCCTCGCTGGCCCACCCCACTGACCCCAGAGCACCCCTGGCAGACCCAGGAAGGCAGGGTTCTGGCCGCTCAGGCCAGCGACTCCAGACTCGGACCAATTGGCCTGAATCTTTCCTCCACCTCTAAGCTCACTTCCAACTTGAGCTTGAGCAAATTTCCTGCTATCGACTTTTTTTTTTTGCAATCTCTCTGTCAAACTGAAGTAGCAAACATACCCACGTCTGAAGGTGTCTGTTGCAAGAATATAAAATTNTTGCCTGGAGAATCCCAGGGACGGGGGAGCCTTTTGGGCTGCTGTCTATGGGGTTGCACAGAGTCGGACACGACTGAAGTGACTTAGCAGCAGAAAGAGTTTAAAAACAGATTCAGATTCATTACAGTTGCTGGTGGAGACTCTTAATGATTCAAAGCGTTTCTTTGGATCAGAGAGTCATGGGGCTTTTTAAAATAAACTTTTTTTTCAATTACAAAAAAAGGAATTAGCAGATTCCCCCAAAATATGAATTGGGCTTTGGCAGGAAACTGCTTCTTCTTGTCATCAGAGTCTCGTGAGTCTCAAAAATGGCAAACATCTGTTTGCTGGGCATCCTGAACTTGGCTTGGCAGAGAACTCAGAAGAAACAGCATCACTATTCAATGTGTATTTTCATTTGAGATAGCAAGTATGGTGCGTAGCAATATGATCAACTGTTAAGAACAGAGCAGTTATTTAATAAATATTTATTAGGACACACCTAGGACTCAAATAGCTCAGCTTCACTCAGACGCTGGGATAAAAGTTCATGGTGTGTTGTCATAAATGTTCTGTTCCTTACTGTGGTTCTTTCTTGTGCAGGTTAGAATTTGGTGGGTAATTAAACGCACATAATACAAGACACTGGGCTTTCTTGGTGGCTCAGCAGTAAAGAACCTGCCTGCCAATGCAGGAGATGCGGGTTCAATCCCTGGGTTGGGAAGATCCCCTGGAGTAGGAAATGGCAACCCACTTAGGTATTCTTGCCTGGGAAATCCCATGGACAGAGAGAAGCCTGGCAGGCTACAGTCCATGAGGTCACAAAGATTCGGATACAACTTAGCAACTGATGATGAATACACACCACTGGGCAAGGTTAAGCCTAGTTCACGATCATGCATGTCAACTAGACAGGCAGTCATTTGTTCGTCTTGACTCTTTACTTAGTTGCTCCTTACTCATTGGGCTTCCCTTGCAGCTCAGCTAGTAAAGAATCTGCCTGCAGTGCAGGAGACCTGAGTTCAATCCCTGGGTTGGAAAGATCCCCNGAGAAGGGATAGGCTACCCACTCCAGTATTCTTGGGCTTCCCTTGTGGCTCAGCTGGTAAAGAATCCACGCAATGCAGGAGATGTGGATTAGATCTCTAGATTGGGAAGATCCCCTGGAGAAGGGAATGGTTACCCACTCCAGTATTCTGGGCTGGCAAATTCCATGGACAGTCCATGGAGTGGCAAAGAGTCATTGTTGCTCTGAAATTAAGGAAGAAAACCTCTCTCACTGGACTCTATTTCCAGGGTAGTCTATACTATGTGTGAATCCATTCATATATCTGTCCCATAATTTTAAAGGAAACTAGCAATCATCTAAGAATAGCTCCAATCCATCTAAATATTTTATAACTTAACTATTTTACATGTCACTAAAATATTTAAGATCCAGATGCTTTATTAAGGATTTAGTTGAACCGTTTAACAAGTTGAATACTAAAAAGTGAATTTCTCTTTCTTTGTGCCTCTGAAATTATGATGCAGAAAAGTGTTAATAATTCATGTCCATCCATCCTTAAAGCTGCAGGAATAAGAAATCTTAATACATCTTTCAGGGATATGAGACTTGCTCTCTTCTGGCAGAAAGCAAAAGCTTTTTTCAAAAAATATTTATTTATTTTACTGCAGTAGGTCTTAGTTACAGCATGTGGGATCTGGTTCCCTGACCAGGGATCAAACCAGGGCCCCCTGCGTTGGGAGCTCAGAGTCCTTAGCCCCTGGACCACCAGGGAAGCCCAAGAAATACCTTAAATTCACTGACTGATCATCCTTCCTACCATCTCAAAACGTGCCTCGCTCATAATATCTTGTTCTGTCTTCCTAACATTCCTGCACAGTGGAAACAAACAGTAACATCTATCCCAGGAAGAAAAACAGAAGTAGAGGGGCTAAATCGAGTTCTGGCCCCAGCCTAATTATTTTTCCCATATTCCACCACGTGGTTTAAGTGGTTCCCTGTAAAGAAAGCTCACTTTTTCCATGTTAATAGTAGAGAGTTAGAAACTAAATCAAAGCATGCCCACATGAGAATGACTTTTATTTATTTTTTGCAGGCTTTTTGATGTGGACCATTTTTTAAAATCTTTATTGAATTTTTACAGTATTTTTTCCATTTTTTTATGTTTTGCCTTTTGGCTAAGAGACCTGTGGAATCTTTGCTCCTTGATCAAGGATAGAACCCACACCCTCTCATTGGAAGGTGAAGTGTTAACTACTAGCTTGCCAGGGACGTCCCGAGAATGATTTTCATTTTTTTAAGATTTTTAATATAATTTGTGTTTACTTATTTGTAGCTGTGTTGGGTCTTTGTGACTTTGCAGGCTTTTTCTAGAACTGTGGCTAGTGGGAGCTCCTCTCTAGTNATCTTTATTGAATTTTTACAGTATTTTTTCCATTTTTTTATGTTTTGCCTTTTGGCTAAGAGACCTGTGGAATCTTTGCTCCTTGATCAAGGATAGAACCCACACCCTCTCATTGGAAGGTGAAGTGTTAACTACTAGCTTGCCAGGGACGTCCCGAGAATGATTTTCATTTTTTTAAGATTTTTAATATAATTTGTGTTTACTTATTTGTAGCTGTGTTGGGTCTTTGTGACTTTGCAGGCTTTTTCTAGAACTGTGGCTAGTGGGAGCTCCTCTCTAGTTGTGATGTGCAGACTCCGCATTGCAGTGTCGTCTCTCGTGGCAGAGCATGGGCTCCGGGCATGCAGGCTTCAGTAGTTGCGGCTCCCGGGCTCTAGAGCACAGACTCAGTAGCCGTGGTGCACAGACTTAGTTGCTTCACGGCTTGTGGGATCTCCACAGATCCGGGATCAAACTCAAGTCTCCTGCATTGGCAGATGGACTCCTTACCGCTGAGCCACCAAGGAAGCCCCGGAGAATGATTTTTAAATCAAGGCATCACGACTGGTCTTCTTAGTAAATGGATCATCTAGAATCAGCTCAAGATTTCTGGCTGTACATGGCAGATTGAGCCCACAGGTTTATCTCTGCTACCCCACAGAGTCCCACCAAAGCATTCATGAAAGGGATAAACCTGCTAAAGCAGAGTGAAGATTACAACAAATTTTGGAAGACAAATGAGTGGAAACTCATTTAGTGAAGAGGGGAAGGTTGAATTCTTAGTGTCTTCTAAGGGAGAAGCCAGTGAGAAGCTAGGAGTTTTGGGGCTAGCTTAGGGTATAGGGCACCAGATACCCAGGAGGACTGTGATATGCAGTGATGCTCAAAAGAAAATCAGGTGAAATGCTGTGTAAAGAGCATTTATGTCTCCAAGACTGTGTCTCCCATTCTGAGCTGCCTGGTCGTTGCCTCGGACTCTTACTGAAGTCACTTCCTTCCCTAGTTGGGACATCCCACCCATACACATGTAATCATAGTTCCTCATTGCAAATATGAATGGAGGGCAAGGATGGCTCAAGAATTACAAAAAGTCGTAAAATCTGAGAGAGTGGTAATAAATGAAAATAAGCTCTAAGAAAACCAAGATAATTCAGACCACAGAATTCTATAAACTATTATTTGTCCTTAGAGATATGGGATAATATCACATTAATGGAAAAGAAGCAGGTGATAGGAATTTTTTTGAGAAGGAGAAGGAGATCTTAAAAATTAAAAGGTAATTTTAAAGCATATATATCAGAGTGAAAATTCTCATAGAATAACTGAAAGATGAAATAACATTTGTCTTGTTAAACTATGTTCTTGCTATGAAATTAAAATTGGAAAAAGTTAATTTGATTTAAAAATTAAGTATAAAACTAAGGAAAAACAAAAAGGGTCAATTGACATGCCATTGAAGAATTCATCCACTTTTTCAACACATGTTTTGTATTAGCATTCCTCCCTCATAATGTCTTTTTACTATAGTGAAGAATTACAGCTTCTTGGCTGGCCTCCTTGGCTTCAGAAAATATGTTTGGTAGCAAATTTTTAAGAGCATTCCCTTTCAGCATGCCACATGTGTGTTATCTTCTCAATATTTAAGTGTGTAGGTTTATTTTACAAATTAGTGACTTCAGTTTTTACAGTAAAATCATTCTCCAGTGTTCAAGGCAATAAAGTTCGGATTATCTCTGTTCTCTCTCTACTGCCTTCTATAGTCAAATAATCACCAACCCATGTTCACTGTGCCTTTTAGATCTCTCTCCACGTCCCATCCTCTTCCTCATGGCTATAATTTGAGACCCTAGCGTCTCTAACCTTGGTTTTTGTCATGGCTGCCATTTCACTCTCCCTGTTTCTAGTCTTAACCGTCCTCCAACTCTGTCTTCATTCCTGCACTGCCTAAATAATCATCTATAGAAATCTTCCTGCTGTTTTGTTCAAGACATGTTTATCCCCTCTGGGTTAAGATCTCAAGCTGGCTAATCTAAACAAATCATTAAGCATTTGGCTTCTGCATATATCTCCATGATTTTTTTTGCCACTCCCAGCTGGTGAGCTTTATAGGGAAGCATTTGTAAGCCACTGGTGGTTCCAGACTCGCTGCCCCAACTCTTCTCCCTGTAGGTGCAAAGTCTTGGATATCCTTCAGGCATGCCTAATCTGCTGTATTCTCTGAGATGCCTTCTCTGTTACTCTGAGAAGAATCTAATGATCCTGCTAGAATATCTCCTTTGAAACAATTATCTCTGTTATTATTTCTTCAGGAATCATCTGTTGCCCCACTGAACTTGCAGGTCCTTAAAGGGCTTGGGCTCCGGCTTTACACCATCGTGTTCTGAAACCCAGCACAAGTTACGGCTATGGTTAGATTCAGTAACAGGCTTCCCCGGTGGCTCAGTGGTGAAGAATCTGCTTGCAGTGCAGGAGATGCAGGAGACAAGGGTTCAACCCCTAGGTCAGGAAGATCCCCTGGAGGAGGGCATGGCAATCCACTCCAGGATTTTTGCCGGGAAAGTCCCATAGACAGAAGAGCCTGGTGGGCTACAGTCTGTGGGGTTGCAAAAAGTTGGACATGACTGAAGGGACTAAGCACGCACACAGACTCAATAACATTAGTAGATAAATGAATGGATATATTAAATGTTAAAGGAATGCAACGATAGCAGTAGTTTGAACTGGAGGAGTCTATGTTGAAGAGTCTATGTTCCTTGAACTGGAAGAGTCTATGTTGCAACANTGCACACAGACTCAATAACATTAGTAGATAAATGAATGGATATATTAAATGTTAAAGGAATGCAACGATAGCAGTAGTTTGAACTGGAGGAGTCTATGTTGAAGAGTCTATGTTCCTTGAACTGGAAGAGTCTATGTTGCAACACATATTGGTGTTTGAAAAGAATAGGTATAGTCTTCCAAGAGCATTCAAAACTGGACCAAGACACCAGCAAATGAGCCTGCCTGTAGCCTGTTCCTCTAGGATGTCACTGGGACCCTAGACCCTTGTGACAGGAACACAGATGCTAAACCAGTCCCCCATCACAAGGAAGGAAGGAGATTAATGCCTTGTAGAAATGGGATAATGACTTATTATTAATCATTATTGAAATGGGACTACACAGCAGAAATGAGGGATTGAAAGCAGTGGAAAGAGACAAAGTGGCAGAAAATGCAGCAAAAGAAAATGTGATGGGAAAGACTCTCCTGCCTGACTGTGCCTCCCTTTCTGCAAATACCCTGAGAATGTCATTCAAACCAAGAGCCCAGGGGCCATGCAGCTCAAATGCTCGTCATCTTTTATTTTGCACCGTCAACACTCCTCTTCTTGCTTCCTATTAACCCATGATGAGTGACTGGGAGGAGATTAAACCAGTCAATCCTAAAGGAAATCAACCCTGAATATTCTTTGGAAGGATTGATGCTGAAACTGAAGCTCCAGTACTTTGGCCACCTGATGTGAAGAGCTGACTCATTGGGAAAGACTCTGATGCTGGGAAAGAGTGAGGGCAGGAGGAGAAGGGGAACGACAGAGGAAGAGATGGTTAGACAGTACCATAGAATCAATGGACATGAGTTTGAGCAAACTCCAGGAGATAGTGAAGGACAGGAGAGCCTAGCGTGCTGCAGTCCATGGGGTCACAAACAGTCGGATATGACTTAGCAACTGAACAACAACAACGATGATGGGTGAAGATGACCCTACCCAGAGTAATATAGACTTGGAGAAATCAGTTATCTTTGGCACTGGGCAGCTCTGGGCCCAAAACCTGGCTGGCCTCTGACTAAATAGCTATGGTCAACAAATAACCTCCCTGGGCCTCAATTTCCTCATCTTTAAAACTGACCAGGGAATTTCCTAGCAGTCCAGTGGTTAAGACTCCACCTCTCAATGCAGGGGGTGCAGGTTTGATCCCTGGTCAGGGAACTAAGATACCACCTGCTACAATGGCTCAGCCAAAAAATAATTGTCCAAATAAAATCCACCCTGCACGTATGTTATGAGCATGAAATGAATCAGTGTATAGACAGCTGCTGACTCAGTGCCTGGCACTCAATCAGTCATAAACATTACCTATGCCCCCCCACATCACCTCCCCATGAGAACACACGTTGGATACACACATCACAGGTACCTATTAACACAATAGAAATGTCTTGATACAAGTATCTGTAAACCACCTTTCTCAGATAGATTCCAAGGCCCAATAGTTCTAGGTTGTATCCCTAATCATTTGCCTGTGAAGATGAAAAAAAAACATCATCTTGTTCTTCAGTTAACAGAATTACTTTACTTCCTGAGCCAGAACTGCATGCTCTCTTTAGTTATTTATCTTTTCCATTAATTGATCACTTGAGGACTACTGAATTATAAACAGCGATCTTTATTACCATGATCTCATATAAAATAATGACTGTCCTTATAATACCATTTACAGAGAAACCTCTCAGGTTATCAGCAACATCACTAGGCAGCCCATCTATCAATCAACAACCCATTAGTGTCATTCCTAGAAAGTCATAATTATGTCTTTCTATGCATGACTCTGTTTGGTTATATTCAACAGACAGCAGCCTTCCCACTAATCTTAGAGAGTGTTTTGAGCATACAGACTGACAGAGGAATAATCTGTAGAATAAACCAATAATTTTTTAAAATTATACTAGTTTATTTTAGTTTCTTAAGCCACATATTTTATAGAACAGATCTAAATCATTCAAATGCCTTAAATAAAAGATAAACTAGTAATTTTAGATTTGCAAAGTCTTGATGTTCTTTTTGGGCTTCCCAGGTGGCACTAGTGGTAAAGAATCCACCTGCAAGTGCAGGAGACGCAAGAGACACAGGTTCCATCTCTGGGTTGGGAAGATCCTTTGGAGGAGGAAATGGTAACCCGCTCCGATATTCTTGCTGGAAAATTCTGTGGGCAGAGGAGCCTGGTGGGCTACAGTCCATGGGGCCAAAGTCGGACACAATTTAGCACACGCGCATACACATGCCCTTTTTGCATTCGTAAGTGAAATCTCAGGGAATGACTCAGAGCAAAAATTTTGGAGGTCCCCATTGATATAAGCCTCCAAGTTGTCAGCACTTGGGCCCCACACCATCACTGAGAAAGTCCAGTAGGAGATCTGTTAAAGTATAGGAATATCTGGAACTCATTGGCTTCAGCAGGGGTGGTCCTTACTGCACTTCCTCCCTTTGGGGAAAAAATTGGCTGGGAAACTTCTGAAGAAAAGAAAATATATTGTGGTTAAGGGATTGAGTCAAACTCTTTTCCCCAGCTCTATCAAAGACACAGCTGGTGATCAATTAGGTGTGGATAAGTTAGAATGCCAGGTTGGTGGGGAACTGTCCTTCCTCCTTACTCCAGAGGTTTCCAGTGATACACACACCGGGGCACCAGGGTGAGAATCAAGCCAGGTTCCATGCACACAGACATATACACACAGGTATACGCATGCGCTCACACAGGCATGCATGCATGCGCACTTTATACACCACCACCACCACTGATCACCGGGTGTTCGCTCATCATCCCAAACCATGAGGAAATAGATCTCTAGAGGTTCCCAGATGTTCCAGGCAGAGGGAGCAAAGCGAAGTCCCATCTGACTCCTCCTGCCTGCAGATGGGCTGGACTTAGCCCTGAGAATTTCTGATCATGTTCAGTGAGTGCGTGCGTGCTAAGTCGCATTCACTGAACATGATCAGTTCATGGGGGTCTTTGCGACCCCCATGGACTGTAACCCACCAGGCTTCTCCATCCATGGGATTCTCCAGGCAAGAATACTGGCATGGTACCTATGCCCTCCTCCAAGGAATCTTCCCGACCCAGGGATCTACGCACATCTCTATGTCTCCTGCGTTGGCAGGTGGGTTCTTTACCACTTATGCCTCCCGAGAAGCCCTATGTTCAGCGAGTAGCCAACATTTAAATACAGCAAAGCTTTCCGTACCAGTCTGAATTGGCAACCTGAAAATGTTGGAAACAACAGCAGTCCTGGGTCTCATTCCCTGATGGTGGCAACTGGCTGGATCTGAGTTGCAGCAGCCCCAAGACAGGGCATGTGCCCTGCAATTCACCACACCTCTGAACGCCAAATGTAGGGATTGTCTCAGGGTCAGAATACTTCCTCCATATGCACTGATGTCTCAGGGACAGTCAGTGTTTTGAATTGTCCTATTGGGTCTCCTTACGGTAATACCTATTGGTAAAATCATGCAGGGCAACTGTGTATGTCACTTAAGCAACCATGTACATAGTTAAAACTTACTAATGTTCCCAGCAGGGAGGAGCGATTACTAGATTTGCACTCAAGTGCCATTGAATTTCTTTCTTTGTCAAACCAATCATTCTTATTTATCTAAATACTTCTGCCTTAATCAGAGCTGTCAGCGCCAGAAAGTATTGGCTGCATTAAACTCCTGCTGTGCATTGAGAACAGTAGAATGAATTTTTTTCAGAAAAAATAATACCCGCTTAATACCTCAACTGTTATTTAAATAAGTCATTAATTAGAAAATTGAATCTGGAACTCAAACTAAGCAGAAACACAATGGATTCAAAGGGATGTCTTCCCTGTCATAGAGATGAAGAAAGTCTATGCAGTAGGATAAATAAGATGTGTAGGCGCATACATGTTATATGTAGAAGCAGTCATGTGTAGGCACATGTGTATAGCAGGAACACACCTACACCTATTTATACACACAATCACATGTGTAAACACACGTTTGTAACTGCATATTATATGTAATTTTCAGAGTGCCTCAAACAGTGCTTACACACACCCGCAGTCTCTGTGTTTAGATGGCATACAGGTGCACATAAATACAACCCAAGATCAACAACTTTGTGTCCCAGTAGCTAACTACATCTCAGCATGGGTAATTGCAGTTTCTGATCATGACTGTCAATTTGCTCCTCCTAGGAGTGAAACTGTGCTTCCAGTTTAGCTAGTTAGAAAGGGAACAGCTCTCTAAATTTATATTAGGATTTTGTTTTTTTAATAGATCTGTGTGTGTTAGTTACTCCGTCATGTCCCAACTCTTTGCAATCCCATGGACTGTAGCCCGCCAGGCTCCTCTGTCCATGGGATTCTCCAGGCAAGAATACTGGAGTGGGTTGCCATTCCCTTCTCCAGGGGATCTTCCCGACCCAAGGATCAAACCCAGGCCACCTGCATTGCAGGCAGATTCTTTACCATCTGAACCATCAGAAAAGCCCATTAATAGATCTCAGTTCAGTTCAGTTCAGTCGCTCAGTCGTGTCCAACTCTTTGCGACTCCATGAATCACAGCACACCAGGCCTCCCTGTCCATCACCATCTCCCGGAATTCACTCAAACTCATGTCCATCAAGTCGGTGATGCCATCTCATCCTCTGCCGTCTCCTTTTCCTCTTGCCCCCAACTCCTCCCAGCATCAGAGTCTTTTCCAATAAGTAAACTCTTCGCATGAGGGGGCCAAAGTGCTGGAGTTTCAGCTTTAGCATCATTCCTTAAAGGCTGTCTAATATCTGAACAAAGGAAAAGCCCTACAAGTAAGACAGTTCCTAGTTTAAGGTAGAGTGATTCCCAGCACCTGTGCCCTGTGCTAGACTTTACAGCCAGGTCACAACTCTATGTGCTTGTGTCCACACTGAGCGTGTCATCTTCAGCTGGTGAGGCATCAGGGACATGGCCAGATGGCAAAGTTTCTGGGAAGCAGAGGGTGAGCCTTTATGAGACAGCATAGAGAGGTTTTAACATTTCTTATCCCTAATTGACACCTCTGCAGATAATGTAAGTTCTCAGCAGTAGAGCTAAGTCAAGGCCGGCCCTGTCACCTGCTGATTGGGCAACTGTGGGTTAATTGCTTAACCTTTCTGCATCTTTGTTTCTCACCTGTAAAATAGAGTCAGAAAAACATCTGCCTCATGGGATTAAGTGTAATGGAAATGCATTAGAAAAGAGCTTGGTGCGTTAAGGGTGTTCAAAATGTGTTCTATGCAAGAGAACTCTGCTTGATGCTATGTGGCAGCCTGGATGGGAGGGGAGTTTGGGGAGAATGGATACATGTATATGTATGGCTGAGTCCCTTTGCTGTCCACCTGAACTATAACATCGTTAGTCGGCTATACCACATACAAAATGTGGTTAGTCGCTCAGTCATGTCCAACTCTTTGCAACCCCGTGGACTGTAGTCCGCCAGGTTCCTCTATCCATGAGGATTCTCCAGGCCAGAATACTGAAGTGGGTAGCCTTTCCCTTCTCCAGGGGATCTTCCCAACCGGGGGATTGAACCCCGGTCTCCTGCATTGCAGGCAGATTCTTACCATCTGAGCCACCAGGGAAGCCAATACAAAGTTAAAAAGCAAAAAATTATTCGCATTATCTATCAGTCAGAGAGGAGGTAGAAGGAACTCAGACATTATCAAGCATATACTGTGTGCCAAGGATCTTGTGGAGAACCTTTTTACATATTTTTGTTAACCTTCACAATTGCTGTCGCTCCTTTACATACAAGATGCTGAAGTGGAGAGCAGTTGGGAAGCTCACCAGAAGTCCTACGCTGAGTAGGTGGAAGGCTAGCATGAGAGCTCTTGTCCTTCTCCACACCCCAGGGTCTTGTCTTACACTGGAGCTTCTCAAGTGTGGTCTGAATAGCTGCCTGGGCTATAATTACAGTGCAGACCCCAGCTTCCACTCCAGATCTGCTAAAGCACAGTTTCCATGGATGAGCTGAGAATGGGCATTCTTACCAGACTTCTCATGTGATTCTTTCTAAAACCAGAGTTTGGAAATGTGTGCCTCTACCCCAGAATGCACGCCCAAGGAGGACAGAACCTGGATGACACGTTCATGGTGTTATCCTTGTGTGCTGCTTGGATCGCTAAGTTGTGTCCAACTGTTTTCGACCGCACGAACAGCAGCCTGCTACATGCCTCGGTCCACGGGATTTTCCTGGCAAGAGCGCTGGAGTAGGTTCCATCTCCAGGGGATCTTACCAGCCCAGGGATCGAACTCAAGTCTTCTGCGTCTCCTGCGTTGCAGGCATATTCTTTACCTGCCGACCCATCAGGGAAGCCCATCTTATCCTTAGGACCCATTAAATGTGGCCTGTATCTACTCCCATAGTAATTGCATTCAGGGGCACTGGAGTTGGAACATTGTCTTCAACCCAACTAAGGTTACCTCCTTCTTGTCGACTCAGCTTTGTGAATTTTCCGATGGACCACAATAGTGTGGTTTTCTGTGATTGGTCCTTGGGTGGATCCTCCTTCATAGACCTCCCCCTCCTCGTCTATCTATGACTCTGATAAAGATGATCACTGTTCCCTGTGATACTGATCCCAATGCCAGAGGAAACTCCATAGAAAATACAAGTACATTTTTATTCAGCCCTGCCTTGATTATGATCTTGATGGAGGCTTTATCCTGGCAGCCAACATTGCTATATGGGGCAGAGGACACTGTCTTTTTATTGTTACAATTGCTCCTATGCTCATGAAACACTGCACACTTAACCTATGTGCTGATGCAGGCATTCACTTACATTGTGAGCAGAACCAGTAACTCCAGAATCGCCTATGGTAAAAAGAATTGTTTTCTGTAAAGAAGATGTCTGTAACAATCTGAGATACTAAAGCAAGTCCTTGATCCAACAGAGCAAAAGATGAATTTGGAAAGAATCGCAGTTGATTTTTCTCAAATATGTAATTTTGCTGAGAAAAGAGGTCTTTAGTGTCATCAAATTAACTGCTAAATAGAAAAGGATAAGGCAACATTTCATCTTATAGTTCCTTTGGGTTCTTGGCAGCTCAGACCTGCAAAATTGTTCTAATTAGTTGGTAGTGGTTGCACAGCATTAATTTCTACCAAAGATATAGTGTTGAAAATATATTTAAGGAACTTAACACTTAGAAGGGGGCTTCTCAAGTGGCGTGGTAGTAAAGAATCTGCCTGCCAGTACAGGAGACACAAGAGACTTGAGTTGAACCCCTGGGTCAAGAAGAGCCGCTGGAGGAGGAAATGGCTACCCATTTCTCCAGTACTCTTGCCTGGAAAATCCCATGGACCAAGGAGCCTGGCAGGCTACAGTCCATGGGGTTGCCAAAAGTCGGACACAACTGAGCAACAGCACACGCGCGCACGTGCACACACACACACACATACGCAACACTTGGAAAAAGGTTATAATGGTAGGAACTGTCTTTCTTTGCTTTTATTTTTCTGTCTTGATGACAGTGGCAGTTATGGGATGTATAGAATCATGGCTTAATCCTCATAATGTATATAGCTCATTTCTTAGAGTTTTCATCCTCCAAGACAGTCTGATGGGACTTGCTTCTATGGTGATATGTGTCTGTGCTTATCATCTGTCCATCTTCTACCTCCAGGGTTCTCTCAGTGCTTACATATGTATCCTTCCTCCTAGAGAAACCCCGTCTCTAAAAATGCAGCCATAAAAAGGAAAAATGTATTTGTCCCCATACTAGAGCTACAGTCAACTTTCTGAGGGAGAATGCTCAAGGAGTCTCAGAAATCCCAACCAGCTCTCACTCTGTTCACACCTCCTGGTCCCTCTCCATGAGTTTTATTTTCCTTAGAGAGAATGGAGGAAAATTGAAGGCAGCCGAGTAGGTTCAGAAACAGAACCAGCAAAGATAAAGTTCTCAAGGACCCTCACTGCTTTTGCCAGATCCCAGGGCTTGCAAATACCAGGGGTAATCTCTCCCTGGGACCTTCCTGGAATTGAAGATGCTTCCGTGGTATCCATGGAGACTTAGCATCAGATGAGTATGTTGCATGTTATTTGCAGACTTATTAATTTTTAACACCATATTTACCATTATTGACAAAGCATCCCACATTGCAGGAGACTTTACAAATAGTCTCAGGCAGCTGGTCTTCTATGAGAAAGAAATATTTGCAAGGAGGAAAAGCACAGAAAAAAAAATGAACATTGAAATGAACATGGTAAGATCTCTCTAGCAATATAGCACCTCCTATTTGTGATCTGGCTGCAGATTCTTTGAAAATGCAACTTCAAAATGTTCATTGGTCATGGGCTACTGGACAACATTGGCAAAATGATAAACACAGTATGGAGCAATCAAAGTTAGGCAGGAGCACTGTCTCAGACAAAATGTGTAAATCAACCATGGAGTTAAAAAAAGAGAGAGCGGGACTGGACATATACTATAAACATCAATAAGCATTCCAAAAAGCAGCAGCATGATTCATTTCTTAAAAATTCAGACTCAACATGGGCCACATGTTGGAATGACTTTCAATTATCCAAAATCACAAATATTAAGAATAACTAGGGAGAAAAGACATTGTAAAATATTCTTAAAATATCTCGAAGACCTCACCGGAGGTTAATCTCAAAGTCTGTTTTATTAATTAAATGAAACAATTTGCCAACGATGGTAGTGATTTAGTGTAGTATTTATTAATGCCTATTTTGAGCTTGGATAAAATTGCCCCTTCTCTAAAAAATTTAGATTCCAACAGATGTAAAACAGATGTGTACAAAGTAGAAGTTATTTTGCCAACTGCTCTTTTTAAAAAATAGGTATCATTTGCCAGATCTGCTAAAGGCTTTGTCTACATAAGGGATTTGTATAGCTTTCGTTAGTTTACAAAAGAGAAGGAGGAACGATCACTCTTCGGCTGGTGCAGAAAACACTAAGACCTTAACCCCCACGTTAAATTCCAGAAACTCCCATCAGGCTTGTTCAGGACACTTGGCCTTCGAACACGTATTCAAGAATATTAGGCTGAAATACTTCTGCCTCGGATTTTTTCATCCTTCTACTAACATTGCTGGGTTTATAATCATTTTCAATTTTGTATTTATCGTTGATATGTTTCCCCAGTCACGGTCATCCAACTATAAGTGGTACCTTTCCAATTCACATTTTCAAGCTTAACAAGGTACTGACTTGGCCACACCCCTACCTGGCTTGGCCACACCCACACCTATTCCAGGGACAGAATTCCACACAGGGGGCCCATTTTCTCAAGGGGGTGCTGAGAATAATTCTGAAATCATTAAAGAGAAATAAGAAGCCAGAAATAGAAGATAGAAGATACCTGCTAAGGTGCAGGACTTGGAAAGAGCAACAGTAAAATTCCTGGCTCACACATACAAATAAGTCACTTACTGTGAGGTGTAGATCTTGGGGGCGTTTTTTGTATTTTTTGTATTTTTGTTTTTTTAAACTTTATTGGAGTATAGTTGATTTACAATGGTGTGTTAGTTTCAGGTGTACAGCAAAGTGATTCAGTTATATATATTGGGGCTTTCCAGGTAGTGCTAGTGATAAAAAAAACCTACCTGCCAATGCAGGAGACGTAAGAGACAAGGTTTCCATCCCTGGGTTGGGAAGATCTCCCAGAGGAAGCTGTGGAAACCCGCTCCAGTATTCTTGACTGGACAATCCCATGGACAGAGGAGCCTGGCAGGCTACAGTCCATAGGATTGTAAAGAGACGCAACCAAAGTGACGTAGTATGCACATACATATATTTGTTCTTTTTCAGATATTTTTTCCCATATAGGTTATTACAGAATATTGAGTAGACATCCCTGTGCTATACAGTAGGTCCTTGTTATCTCGTTTATATATAGTAGTATGTCTATGTTAGTCTCAAGTTTTCCTTAGCCTATCCTATGGGCTCACCTGATGCCTTGGTGTAATGTATTCAACTTCGCAATTAAATCAGAAGAGTAGGAATATCCCTCCCCAATGTTTTTAGCCTCTAAAAAAACTAACATGACTTCTTCAGATCTTCCCACTCATTTTTTCAATGCATTTAGTTGATAACCATTGTGTTTCCTTTATTTGGATAGTGTAGGAGATAGAGGTTTGGTAGTGGCTATGCAAAATAAGGGCCAGCCTTCTTAGAGCGAACAGTCTGCTCTAGGTAAGAGAAAATCATACATGGGTGGAATATTTATTTAAACAGTGACATACAACAGTGCTGTTAATCAGGTATCAGGCATGTTGTGGGTTACAGGTGTTCTTCAGAAAAAAGGGGGATTTGCAGTGGGCAATGGTACCCTCCAACCTCTGACCACACCCCTCCCTGATGGGAAGGAATCAGTGAGGACCAGGAGCAGAGTCATCCAGAGCTTCTGCTCCACTTATGAGAGACCAAGTTAGGAGGCAGATGCCATTGTGGGGAAGGCTGAAGTTAGCCACACCCTTCTTTTTATGTGGGTTTTTAGTAGTCACACCCTTTTGTGTGTACAATTCAATATGGGTGTACAAATCAGATGCAGTAAACATGTAAGTTTAAAATCTTTGGTTTTTCAAGCAAATAAGTGAAAAGTGCCCAGCACAGAGTCTAGTGAACTTTAGGCCCTTTCTCCTCCCTCGTTGGATCATCTTAAGAAGAGGCATTTTGGTGAAGTGAATTGTAACTACCAGATTGGTTCTGGCTTTCCAGGAAATAAAGATCAGATGAGCAAAGGAAATGAAGATCAGATGGATGAAGTGATTGCAGTAAAGATTCACTGCACTGTTCATTAGTCGTCTGCCTCTGAATATTGCTGCACTGAGTACTAGGGGAGGAGCAGGGAGTGATGGGTTTGGGGGGAGCTGCCTCAGCTCTTCTTGTCCCCTTTGTGGTCATCACCATCATCTTCCACTGCTGTTCGGTCTCCCCAGTTCCCTCACTGCCGGACCCAGGGTGTCGTGGAGCACCGTGAACACCTTCAGAACAGGAACCGAAGAGCTGAGTTCAAGTCCCAGGTTCAGCCGTTTCCCGGCTATTTCCTAACAGCCCTGTTACCCACCCACACTCGCCTGCCTTGTTGTCCCCTGCCGTATGAATGTCTGCTCAGCTTAGTGTTCCTCTTATTCCCTCTACCCTTTTACTTGTCCTTGTTGAACAACTTTCCTCATTTGTATCCCCTTTATTCTCACCCTAAACTCATGCCAAGCGATTCCCCCTGCATGGCCAAATATTGATTAAAATTCTGGGTTTTGTTCTAGATACAAAGAGCTAGCAATTGCATCCTGTGAGCCAGAGGAATGGGTTTGGTTGTGATTAGATTTTATGCATGACTGGCCCACTGCTCTTGCTATTATAAGCTGAAGATAGAATCCATTAGGTTTTCCAGGAAGGTGTGTAAACACATCCAACTAGGTGAATCTCAGTAATTTATTGCTGCAATACTAACTCAGTCTCTGGGTCAAAACATCGGGCCCCTTTTTCTAACAGTGTGTCTATCAGTTCTTGAGGGCTTAGTATTGTCACCACTTTGAGGCCACCCCTCCTGCCCCAGAATACCAGGTTGTGACCTGTTCTCAAACCAGCCAGAGGTGAATTATATAGTATTTATCAGAGGAGGGAGGAAGCAGTCTGAGTTCTTCTAAACAAATGACTTGCATTCTTGACATTTTCTAAACAGGCTTCTCTATGTGTTTGATAGAGAAGTAGGTGATCAGAAAGGTCAGAAACAACAACTATATTAAAAACCTTAAATCAAGGGGACTAAGAGTCCATACTCCCAATGCAGTGGGCCTGAGTTCAATCCATGGTCAGGGAACTAGATGTTGCATACCACAACTAAGACCCAGTGTAGCCAAATTAATAATTATTAAGAAAAAAAAACCTTAAATCAATTGTGAAAGTAAAACAGGTTGATGATATAAAATGATGCCTGTTAGGGAGACTCCAGTGTGGTGACGGCAGTATTGCATCTCTAGTTTAATGCTGAGCTGTTTGGAAAGAAGCCCATCAGGCTCCTCTGTCCATGGAATTCTTCAGGCAAGAACCCTGGGGCTGGTAGCTATTGTCTTCTCCAGGGGATCTTTCTGAGCCAGGGATCAAACCCAGGTCTCCTTCATTGCAGACAGATTCTGTACCATCTAAACCATCCAGGAAACTTGGCTATTTATCTGCCTATAATTTGCTTAAGCTTTTTTTGAGGACTTGATCTCAACAGTTTCGCTATTTAAATTGCTTCATTCTTTAAAAAAAAAAAAAAAGTGTCAGAAACGGTGCTCCTGTTTCTGTCCTCCCCTCCCAGCCCCTTCTAGAGAGATGTGAAGGATCCCCTGCTTTGCTGTGTTCTGTAGCCTGACCTTTAAACTAGATCTTGTATTTCCATCAGAGCCTGTTCTCTAGTTTCTTTTGGCCCTTATGTTGGACTATCTTGTAACAGAGCGACACTTGTACCAGCAAGTGGGATAAGGCTGTCACATGGCAAATGAGCTCTTTATGAAATGTTGGTGCATTAACCTACATCTGATCACACTGAAGAAATAGAGCATTACAGAAACAGTGGGGTAGTGGCCAGAGAAAGAAAGGGCACCCTTTGTCCCTCAGGACCTTGATAGACAAAGAAGGAAGCCAAGAGGCTTAATGGGACAGGAATAAAGCATGTTCTCAGTAAATCTACTAAATACAATAATAGCTGCATCTTATCTGGCACAGCATGTGCCAGACACTGTGAAGTGAAGCCCTATGTGGGTATGTTTACACACACACACACACACACACAGACCAGATCTTGTTATAGACTACAAAAATATTATTGTCACTATTTCACTGATAAGGAAACTGAAGTTGTTTATTTTCACCAATTTATTTAAGCAAGTACTTTTTTTGCACAAACATAATATAATCCAGGTATGTTAATGTCATGACTCTTCAGCCTGGCATTCAAATCACGCTTCAGTTTGAGTACAGCTTATCTTTCCAACCCCTTTGCCATATTCAGTGAGACCAGTCAGGAAAGTGGAAATTGCTCTAGGTATTTCAAAATAGGAGAATGTAATACAAGAAATTGATTACAAAAGTGTCAGGAGAAACCAAACACCAGCCTTTATCTTCCACCATACACAAAATTAACTTGAAATGTGTTATAAATCTCTCCATGTGATATACCAATTTAGTAGAACAAAGGATAAAAATAACAAGGTCATCTCAATTGATTCATAAAAAGCATTTGACAAAGCACCCAGAAACCAGTTGCTTTTCCATACACTAATGATGAACAACCTGAAAAGGAAATTAAGGAAACAATCTCATACAATAGCATCAAAAAAAAAATAAAGTATTTAGGAGTAAACTTAACTAAGGAGATGAAAGACTTGTATGCTAAAAACTAGAAAACATTGCTGAAAAAATATAAAGGATGCAAATAAATAGAAAGCCATCCCCTATTTATGGGTTGAGAGACTTAATATTGTTAAACTGTTCATACTAGGAAGAGTAATCTACAGATTCCATGCAACCTCTACCAAAATCCCAATGTCATGTTTTGCAGAAGTTAAAAAAAAATCCTTAAATTTATATGGAATCTCAAAAGACCCTGAATAGCCAAAATGATTCTCTGAGAACAAAGCTACTGGCCTCACACTTCCTGATTTCAAAGTATCTTACAAAGCTACCATAATCGAAACAGTNTTTTGCAGAAGTTAAAAAAAAATCCTTAAATTTATATGGAATCTCAAAAGACCCTGAATAGCCAAAATGATTCTCTGAGAACAAAGCTACCGGCCTCACACTTCCTGATTTCAAAGTATCTTACAAAGCTACCATAATCGAAACAGTATAGAACTAGCATAAAAACATGTGGTCCAAGGAAAGCAAAGAGAACCTGGAAATAAACCCTCACACATATGGTCAAATTCTCTGTGATGAGGATGCCAAGACTACACAATGGGGAAGTATAATCTTCTCAACAAATGGTGCTGGGAAAACTGGAAATGCACAAGCAAAAGAAAGAAGTTGGACCCTTATCTCACAAGAATCGTACAGGATGGTGGTGTGTCCTGGACATCTGTTGTATAATGTACATGTGGTTGACAGTATTGTACTGTATACTTGGAAGTTGTTTTGAGAGTGAATTTAATGCATTGTGACTTTTTGCCACCAAAAAAAAAAAAATTGGCAGTTTCTCATGTAGTTACATATACCCACCATATGGACCCAGCAATGTGCTTCTAGGTATTTACTCAAGAGAAATGAAAATGTATGCCCTCAAAAAGAATTGCTCATAAATGTTCATAGAAGCTTTATTTATAGTAGCCAAACACTGGAAATAATTCAAAGGTTCATCAGTTTATGAATGGATAAGCAAAATGTGATATATCCATACAATGAATCACTATTCAGCAATAAAAAGGTATGAACTATTGATATTTGCAGCATCATTAATGGATTTCACAATGAGTATACTGAATAAAGGGCTTCCCTGGTGGCTCAGAGGTTAAAGCATCTGGCTGCAATGTGGGAGACCTGGGTTTGATCCCTGGGTCGGGAAGATCCCCTGGAGAAGAAAATGGCAACCCACTCCAATATTCTTGCCTGGAGAATCCCATGGATGAAAGACCCTGGTGGGCTACCGTCCACAGGGTCGCAAAGAGTCAGACACGACTGAGCGACTTCACTTTCACTTTCATACTGAATAAAAGAAACCAGACACAAGAGTACATACTATAAAATTGCAGATATATAGAATTACAGAAAATATATATTTATCTCGAGCCATGGTTACCCACTAGGGGTGATTTTGTCTCTCAGAGAGCATTTGGCAACGACTGGAGAGTTTTTGATTGTCATAACTGGGGAGAGAGTGGTGCTATTGGCATCAATGGGTAGAGACCAAGAATGCTGTAAAATATCCTGCAATTCCCAGGACATTCCCCTGACAACAAAGAATTCTCCAGCCCCAAGTATCAATTGTGCCAGTGTTGACAAACCCTGAAAAGGAATTATAAAAGAGAAAGCAGATCAGATGTAAGCTGAGGCCAGGGACAGAGGGAGGAAATGACCATAAAGAGAGAAGACAAAACTCTGGGGGAAATAGAAATCGAGTACTTACATCCATCACATCCATCAAAACTCATCAAAATCATGCACATCCATTAAAGTAGATTTAAACTGGAGGAGCAAGATATCCCGAGATCCTGAGCACGCTTCCACTACTCTGATGTTGCCAGAACCATCTGGCTTCTGCTGGGGAGACCACCAGTTCTGAGTAGGTGGTCAGGATCCTTCTCTCTCTGATTCTGCTGAAGGCACGGCCAACACTTCTGGCGCCCACAGGGACCAGCCTGAACTAGAAGCACAAGGGCCTCCTCCCGCTTTCCAATCTCCTTGGCAGGACCTAAGAGATAGCCAACTGGCAAAGGAAGCTGGGAAATGTAGTTCCCAGTCTTCTGGCTCCCTATGGAACGGGAAAGCACAGAGGGCGAGAAGAGGGCTGAGTCTATGGGCTTGATCTGGTACTTTGCTATGGTTCTCCATATCCTAAGCTACAACTGAATCAAACCATCCGCATGCCTTGACATTTGCTCTGATGATGATTAGTCAGGTAGGTTCTCCTCAAAGAAAAGCCATCTTCCTGTAGACAATGCTTGGCCACCTTAGAGAACCAACCATTCCAGGCTTACAGTGTAAATTCATCCATTTAGCCAAGTGCCTCCTAAAATTNTCTCCTCAAAGAAAAGCCATCTTCCTGTAGACAATGCTTGGCCGCCTTAGAGAACCAACCATTCCAGGCTTACAGTGTAAATTCATCCATTTAGCCAAGTGCCTCCTAAAATTATTCAGATGTAACAGGCACTTATATTTCTTAGAAGAAAGGCCATCTTCCTCATCTCCATACTCCCAGCACTAGTCACTTCTCACTGCTGGTTTACATGTAACCTACTTCATGAGGGTTACCCAGCTGGAGAGGAAGTTTTCCTTACCTTTCTGTTTCTCTAGCATTTTATTGATACCTCTCTTTTAACATATATCATCTTATATTTGATGTGCATATGTGTATGCTAAGTTGCTTCAGCTGTGTCCAACTCTCTGTGACCCTACGGACTGGAGCCTGCCAGGCTCCTCTGTCCATGGAATTCTCTAGGCAAGAATACTGGAGTGGGTTGTCATTTCCTTCTCCAGTATTAGATGTATATAGACACAAATATGATTTCTTTTACTAGATTGCTTTCAAGTTAAAAGCAGAGCCTGTGTTTAGTTCATCTTTATTTCTTCCAAAGGTCATCGACAGTGCTGTGTACCTAAGAATTGTTCAATAAATTCCTCTTGGATGAATAAGTGATAAATTGATGAATGAATACATGAAGCCTATAGATAATTTTCTACTTGCAATATAAATTAATGTGATTTATGATTTTATTATAAAATATAATTTTATAATTGAAGAAATGAATATCTGCATGATATCTACCTGTCTCTCTAAACCTATCTGCTAGCCTTCCCTCTTATACTCTTTTTTCATTCCAATCATAGTCACAATTACCAAGAGCATTCCATATACCAGACATTATGCTTAATGCTGAAGGTTTCCTGTAGGTAGTACTAGTTAGGAATTGTAAAATAGCTATTAACAGCATAAATGTTCACTAGATTTTGCTTTCTTTCCTGTAAAAACTAATGTACAACTAATACAAAAATCACCTTATGCCTTCTCTTGGCACTCAATAAGGAATTACTCAATGAATGAATTTTTAATGAAATCAAAAGGAATTTGAGCAATTGGAGAAAATCTTCCTCTGCTAGGTGAAGTGTCACAGGGAAAGAAAACCAAGGACAAAGATAAAAGCAAAGAGTGACATCCTAACTTGTGATCTAATTTGATATCCAAACTTCAGGGAGTTCTCCTTTACTAAGTCAGAATAAAAAACAATGCTGTAAATGTCCCCAGGCGAGAAAGAATTTTCCTGATTTGAGCTTACCATGTTTACATTTATGATTATAGAGCAAACATTTAAAAAGGCAAAAGTTCCCCTGTTATATCTGAACAATTTTTCAGAGTCACTTGGCTAAAATGGGTGAATTTATATTGTAAGCCTGGAATGTTTGGTTCTCCAAGGTGGCCAAGTATCATCTTCGGGAATAACCTAGGGCTTCCCAGGTGGCTCACTGGGAAAGAACCCACCTGCCAGTGCAGGAGACGCAAGTTCGATCTCTGGGTCCGGAAGATCCCCTAGAGAAGGGAATGGCAACCCACTCCAGTATTCTTGCCTGGGAATCCCATGGACAGAGGAGCCTGCTGGGCTGCAGTCCGTGGGGTCATGAAGAGTCAGACATGACTGAGCAACTAAACCACAGCAGCCAAATAGAAATCTAGCAGGTATGCCACTGCCCTTGCACAATAGCATAGCTGTCGACACCACTGGCTGCTGGGTTGGGATTCCATTTCTGCCTCTTTCTGTTCTTGACCTTATGCAAGTCCTGTAAAATGTGAAGCAGTCATTGGGGTAATCATTCGTCTACTCCAGAGCATCTTTGTGAGGATGACATACGTAATGTGTAATTGCTTAGAGCAATGCCTAGAATTATTGTTAATATTGTTGCACAGCCTCTGAAGAAAGTGCCCCAAAGATTCACCATCCCCACAGCAGAATCTACTCATAACACAGAAAATTTAAGCCAAATCAGAAGTGTATCTTCTCAAAAATTCTTATTAAGCAAAAGAGAAAAAAGCAAGGAATACATGTGAAAGAGACACATTTCCTTACTGAAAATACTCTGCATTTGGAATTGAAGCAACTTTCCCACTAAGATTACAAAAGGGAACATATATATAAGCAGTGTTTGTTGTTTAGTTGTTAAGTCATGTCCAGCTCTTTTGCGACCCCATTAACTGTAACCTGCCAGGCTCCTCTGTCCATGGGATTTTCCAGGCAAGAATACTGGAGTGGGCTGCCATTTCCTTCTCNTTACAAAAGGGAACATATATATAAGCAGTGTTTGTTGTTTAGTTGTTAAGTCATGTCCAGCTCTTTTGCGACCCCATTAACTGTAACCTGCCAGGCTCCTCTGTCCATGGGATTTTCCAGGCAAGAATACTGGAGTGGGCTGCCATTTCCTTCTCCAGAGGATCTTCCTGACCCAGGGATCAAACCCATGTCTCCTGCACTGGCAGGCAGATTCTTTACCACAGAGCCACCTGGGAAGGCCTCAGCATTCAAAGCAATGTCCAGAAGGATGCTAATTTCTTTGAAAACTTATTTTTCAAGTACACGGTTGGGGGGAAATAAGCTTTTATGTGGTGCAGAACATGTGAACATCAAACTTACCAGAGAATCAGAATACCTGGGGGTTGATATTCGCCAACCCCTTATTTTCTCTCAACACAGAAACCACATTATGACGGTGATGTTTGTTAATTCCTAACAGAGAAGGATGTATTCCAGCCACTACTGCTCTGCGCCTCCTTTCATAACTCAGGCAGTGGAGTAAATATCAAACGCATTCTAGGCTGCTTCATTTTCTGCTCTAGCTTTGAATAACCATCATTTAGAAACAATCAAGTAGGAAGGCAGAGATTTCAGATGAAAATGTCCTGTCAAGTTAATAAAACACACAGTTAGTGAAATATAAACCAAAAAATGCATTAAAAAAAAAAAAGCCAAGCCATTCTTGGTTACAGACAACAGTGTTTTCTTCAACTTACCCTGGTAACTTCCCTGGCAGTCCAGAGATTAACACTCTGCGCTTCCACTGCAGCGAGTACACAGGTTCGATCCCCGGTCAGGAAACTAAGATCACACATGATGTGTGACACAGCCTAAAAAAAAAGAACAACTTATACTAGGCACAAAATCTCTTAGGTGCATGCTTCTGAGACTTTTATTGTTTCTGTGAGAATCTAGTAAAAGCAACCCTCTCTCCAGAAAAAATGCATATATGCACATAACCATATAGGTGTGTATGTAACTGTGGATACATGGACTCCCTTGAAAGTCAGCATCATCTGGCCATTGCTACTGGTGCTTAGGCCTTCCCTGGTGGCTCAGTGGTGAAGAATCCGCCTGCCAATGCCAGAGACATGGGTTCAATTCCTGAGTCAAGAAGATCCCCTAGAGAAGGAAATGGCTACCCACTCCAGCACTCTTGCCTGGGACATCCTCAGACTAAGACTCTCAACTCTGAAGTATAGATGCAGTCACGTTCATGAATTCTGGTGTCAGAGAGGCCTCAGTGTGAATTCTGAATCTGACTCTTACGGTCATGTAAACCCAGGAAGTTTTTTTACTTTTCTGAGCCTTAGTTTTAACACTTGAAAATAGAAATAATAATTTTTCCTTTGTTACAGGTTAATTGTGAATATTCAGCTGGACAATCTAAAGTACTTAGATAGATAGTCCCTGGCATATATTAACGCTAAGTAGTCAATAAGCACTCTATGGTTGTTAGTTAATAAAACATAAAACTTGACACCCTGTGCATCACCCTATGACACCCCATGTCCAGAGAGGAAATTCAATTTCATTGCTTCTAACATGTACCAAGTGCTTCCTATTTATGGAGGGATGGGAATGTTGACAGTGGATGGGCCAGAGCCTATTAAGTGAGAAAGACCCCATCCTGCCCAAGACAGGACAGGCCACATCTCAGGTTGGGAGGAACGTTATGTCATCCAGGCCCACTGTTATAGAGATAGTTATAGCAAACCCACAGCAAAACTACAGCTGCAGTGCCCGTTTCACAAAAGGAAACCTGTGAGAGTTGGATTATAAAGAAAGCTGAACACTGAAGAATTGATGCTTTTGAACTGTGGTGTTGGACAAGACCCTTGAGAGTCCCTTGGACTGCAAGGAGAGCCAACCAGTCCATCCTAAAGGAAATCAGTCCTGGCTGTTCATTGGAAGGACTGATGTTGAAGCTGAAACTCCCAATATTTTGGCCACCTGATGTGTAGAGCTGACTCATTTGAAAAGACCCTGATGTTGGGAAAGTTTGAAGGCAAGAGGAGAAGGGGACGACAGAGGATGAGATGGTTGGATGGCATCACTGACTCAATGGACAAGAATTTTGAGTAAACTCCAGGAGTTGGTGATGGATAGGGAGGCCTGGTGTACTGCGGTTCATGGGGTCGCAAACAGTCGGATACGACTGAACGACTGAACTGAACTGAACTCTTTAGGTAACATTCTTTGTATTAAAGAAGAAAGAAAGAAACCAAAGTCCATATGAATAATTTATGGACTAAATGGAATTAATAAAAACAAATCTCACCACTAAGAATTTTTTGGTTAACCACAGTTAGCCTACTGATGGATTTTACTTAGAATTAAATGTGCTAGTATATGAAAGTAGTAGTTATGAGTCAACAAAATAGGTCACAGAGCTCCGTTTAAAGCAGTGTTTTCTGCTTACCATCTAAGCAGATGCTTTTTAACATTATGATTAAGAGATTCAAGATGGAGTATTAGATACTTGGGATCAGTCTTTAAATCCACCAAAATACTTTCTCTGTGCTGAAGTGAATATAACATAAAAGAAGCAGACTCATAGATATAGAGAGCAAACTAGTGGTTACCAGTGGCGATGGGGTAAGAGATAATTTAGGGGTGGGAAATTAAAAGACACAAACTATTGGGTATAAAACTGGCTCGAGGATGAATTGTACCACACAGGGAATATAGCCAGTATTTTGTGATAACTATAATGGAAATTATACAACCTTTAAAGTTGTATAAAAATTAAAAAGTAGTAAAAAATATATATTACTTTAATACAACATCTTACCTCTGTTCCTGTTATAACAAACCATCACCATGTTGCATCTGCTTTCCTGCAGTGGTTTTTGCGGGCTTACCTCCACCCTTGACCTACCAGTCTATTCCTCACTTAACTGCAAGAGTGATCTTTTAAGCAGGTCGTATTACTCCCTGTTTAAATTCTCTCGATGTCCTTAAAATGAATGAAACAAAGAGAAGAAAGGAAGAGTGTCTAGTAGTATTGGGCAACTGTGTCAAATGGACTAAATATTTTTTCATCTGTGAAATAGAAGTAATAATACCCACACGTCAAAGGGTTGTTGTGAGAAATCAATAAAGACCAGTGCTATTTTTGTATTCATTTTATATTAACTTTCACAAGAAAGAAGGTAAAATTCAGTGAACATTTTTATTAACAGTTATTTTATACTCCTTAATTAGTTCCACCTACAGAGAACTTTCTAAATGTTTTAGTGTCAGCATTTTTATTTGTACTATTATGGTCTCAAATTAAAACATCTGCTTTGATTAAAGAGAGCCTTCCCTGGTGGCTCAGATAGTAAGGCATCTGCCTGGAATTCAGGAGACCCAGGTTTGCTCCCTGGGCGAAAAGATCCCCTGGAGAAGGAAATGGCAACCCACTTCAGTATTCTTGCCTGGGAAATCCCATGGACAGAGGAACCTGGCAGGCTACAGTCCATGGGGTCACAAAGAGTCAGACATGACTGAGCGACTAACATTTTCTTTCTTCTTTCGATTAAAGAAAAAATTGTTTTTAAAAATTATGGAACAAATCAAGTTCAATTAAAACATAGCACTGACTATAGAATAATTTCAGATGTCTTCAGATCATTTTTTACAGTTTTGGAATGAAAAATGATTAGATACTGTGGTTGATGAAATGTCGCATCATGAAAATTGAACCGTCTTTTGGCAAATCCTTGCATTGACTTGAATTTATCTTTGCCTAGAGCTGTGCAGGACAGTCAGTTTCCAAAATAACATCATAAATTCAACAGCCAATAGTTATAGCAGTCCGCACGGCCCTTTGTTCTTTCAATTCACACATTCCAACTTAGAAAGCACCATAGTGAGAATGAAGCCATGAAATCTGCTGAGGCTGGTGGCTGGGAAGACAGGAGTGAAGGTGAGAAGCTGCAGGTACAGTGAGCTGTCTGTGTACCAGTCAGCTCTTATCGGTGCTTTGTTTTCGTACTTGCTCTATTGAAAGCCATAGAATCACTCAGTGATGAGCTCTTTGGTTGACTTGTGGTTTACTTGTGAGCTATAATATTTGGCTTCTTATGAGTTGAATTGATTCATGGACTATCGCCCAAAAGAACAAGAAGGAGGCGGAGGCAGATGCAAAAGAGGAAGCAGTGGGAGTGGGGGGAGGATATATCTATACAGCATAGACCTCATTTTAATTTTTTAAAATTTTTATACAGTTGTTAATGGTTACACTCCATTTACAGTTATTACAAAATATTGGCTATATTCCCTGTATTGTACTACATCCTTGTAGCCTGTCTTACATTAGTTTGTACTTCCCAGTCCCCCAGCCCCATCTTGCCCCTCACCCCACTGGTAACCATAGTTTATTCTCTTATCTCGTATCTATGAGTTTGCTTCTTTTCTCTTGTATTTACTAGTTTGTTGTATTTTCTAGATTCCACATGTAAGTGTTATTATACAATATTTGCCTTTTTCCATGTGATTTATTTCACTTAGCATAACACCCTCCCAGTCTATCTATGTTGCTGCATATGGCAATTGTGTGTTCTTTTTTATGACGGAGCAGTAGGCTATTGTATATGCATACCACATCTTCTTTATCCCATTCATCTATCTTGGACACTTACATTGCTTCCATATCCTTAGCCCTCATTTTTTTATCTCCAGAAATAAGAATAGTCCCGTTTTCGTTGTACCTCAGAGCAGTGAATTCTCCCATTGAGTGCGTATTTGTACTAAATATACAATTGCAGGCTTCCTCCTTTGTTAAGAGAAAACTTTTTAGTAGAAAACATGTTGAAGAGTTACGGCAAAAGAAAAACTTACAACTCTCTATCCCTGGTAACTTTATTAAATAATTATTTATTGAGCACCCACCATGTCTGAGGCACTGTGCTAGACTTGCATCAACATATATACAAGTAAACTGTAACAACTGGAAAGACATTTAATATAGCTAGTCCAAACTCTCATTTTATAGATTTTAAAGCTTTAGCCCCAGAGGAGAAAGTGACTTATACAGAGTAACGTGTATAGTTACTTATAGCTGAGACTGCAGTCTCCTAAAGTAAAACAGGATCCCAGCTCTCATAAATATAATCTTAAGTGTTAGTTGTTCAGTCATGTCCAACTCTTTGTGACCCTTGGGTTCTAACCTACCAAGCTCCTCTGTCCATGGGATTCTCCAGGCAAGAATGCTGGAGTGGGTAGCCATGCCCTTCTCCAGGAAATCTTCCTAACCCTGGGATTGAACGCAGGTCTCACACATTGCAGACAGATTCTTTACTGTCTGAACCACTAGGGAAACCCATATAATTTTCTCATTGTAAAAGTGATGTTTATGGAGAGCACTGAGTAAAAAGTATGGATTGAACACATGAAATTACTTCTAGGCACTCCTAAAACCCCACAAAAGCGATAGCAAAGGGATTTTCCAACATGGACAGGGAAAATGTAAGAAGAAACCCTGGCAAAATTTGGGCAACTGGGAAGAAATGAATAAAGCATCAGTGACTTGGTGGACCTAAAAATCAGAGCAGTCCTCTGTGTCTGGCCGTGCAGATTGTGTCCTGCCCAAATCCCTTGCCCACTGCTCACTACGACTGCAGAGTGAAAGCTTTCACCAGGTGGTGCTGAGCGCATAACCACGCAGAGAAAACAAGTGCTAAGCAGACGTGAGGAGGAGGAGGACCACCCCAGTTTGCATCAAAGAATTCCCCAAAGGTCAGGGATGCAAGGTACCAGATAGTTCTGGAGAAGAGGATAAATGAGAGGGAAGTAGACACATGCAAAGTAAAGATGGACCATATAGGTGCAGATGTAGGTACAGACGAGCTTCTCTGTTAGGTCAGCTGGTAAAGAGTCCACCTGCAATGCAGGAAGCACAGGTTAGATCCCTGGGCTGGGAAAATCCCCTGGAGGAGGGCATGGCAATCCACGCCAGCATTCTTGCCTGGAGAATCCCGTGGAGAGAGGAGCCTGGCGGGCTACAGTCCAGGGGGTCACTAAGAGTTGGACACAACAGAGNCTATATTCCCTGTATTGTACTACATCCTTGTAGCCTGTCTTACATTAGTTTGTACTTCCCAGTCCCCCAGCCCCATCTTGCCCCTCACCCCACTGGTAACCATAGTTTATTCTCTTATCTCGTATCTATGAGTTTGCTTCTTTTCTCTTGTATTTACTAGTTTGTTGTATTTTCTAGATTCCACATGTAAGTGTTATTATACAATATTTGCCTTTTTCCATGTGATTTATTTCACTTAGCATAACACCCTCCCAGTCTATCTATGTTGCTGCATATGGCAATTGTGTGTTCTTTTTTATGACGGAGCAGTAGGCTATTGTATATGCATACCACATCTTCTTTATCCCATTCATCTATCTTGGACACTTACATTGCTTCCATATCCTTAGCCCTCATTTTTTTATCTCCAGAAATAAGAATAGTCCCGTTTTCGTTGTACCTCAGAGCAGTGAATTCTCCCATTGANCTATTGTATATGCATACCACATCTTCTTTATCCCATTCATCTATCTTGGACACTTACATTGCTTCCATATCCTTAGCCCTCATTTTTTTATCTCCAGAAATAAGAATAGTCCCGTTTTCGTTGTACCTCAGAGCAGTGAATTCTCCCATTGAGTGCGTATTTGTACTAAATATACAATTGCAGGCTTCCTCCTTTGTTAAGAGAAAACTTTTTAGTAGAAAACATGTTGAAGAGTTACGGCAAAAGAAAAACTTACAACTCTCTATCCCTGGTAACTTTATTAAATAATTATTTATTGAGCACCCACCATGTCTGAGGCACTGTGCTAGACTTGCATCAACATATATACAAGTAAACTGTAACAACTGGAAAGACATTTAATATAGCTAGTCCAAACTCTCATTTTATAGATTTTAAAGCTTTAGCCCCAGAGGAGAAAGTGACTTATACAGAGTAACGTGTATAGTTACTTATAGCTGAGACTGCAGTCTCCTAAAGTAAAACAGGATCCCAGCTCTCATAAATATAATCTTAAGTGTTAGTTGTTCAGTCATGTCCAACTCTTTGTGACCCTTGGGTTCTAACCTACCAAGCTCCTCTGTCCATGGGATTCTCCAGGCAAGAATGCTGGAGTGGGTAGCCATGCCCTTCTCCAGGAAATCTTCCTAACCCTGGGATTGAACGCAGGTCTCACACATTGCAGACAGATTCTTTACTGTCTGAACCACTAGGGAAACCCATATAATTTTCTCATTGTAAAAGTGATGTTTATGGAGAGCACTGAGTAAAAAGTATGGATTGAACACATGAAATTACTTCTAGGCACTCCTAAAACCCCACAAAAGCGATAGCAAAGGGATTTTCCAACATGGACAGGGAAAATGTAAGAAGAAACCCTGGCAAAATTTGGGCAACTGGGAAGAAATGAATAAAGCATCAGTGACTTGGTGGACCTAAAAATCAGAGCAGTCCTCTGTGTCTGGCCGTGCAGATTGTGTCCTGCCCAAATCCCTTGCCCACTGCTCACTACGACTACAGAGTGAAAGCTTTCACCAGGTGGTGCTGAGCGCATAACCACGCAGAGAAAACAAGTGCTAAGCAGACGTGAGGAGGAGGAGGACCACCCCAGTTTGCATCAAAGAATTCCCCAAAGGTCAGGGATGCAAGGTACCAGATAGTTCTGGAGAAGAGGATAAATGAGAGGGAAGTAGACACATGCAAAGTAAAGATGGACCATATAGGTGCAGATGTAGGTACAGACGAGCTTCTCTGTTAGGTCAGCTGGTAAAGAGTCCACCTGCAATGCAGGAAGCACAGGTTAGATCCCTGGGCTGGGAAAATCCCCTGGAGGAGGGCATGGCAATCCACGCCAGCATTCTTGCCTGGAGAATCCCATGGAGAGAGGAGCCTGGCGGGCTACAGTCCAGGGGGTCACTAAGAGTTGGACACAACAGAGCAACTAAGCACAGCACAGCACAGGTATAGATGTAGATACAGATATATCAATAGTTGTCGATATAGATATTTAGCCAGCCTAGAATGTATATGGTGTGAGGCAAGGATCCAATTTCACCTTTTTCTGCATGAATAATTTTACTGAATATTTGTGTGCATTTTTTTTTAATGTTTACTTATTTATCTGGCTGAATCAGGTCTTAGTTGTGGCACGCGGGCTCTTTCATTGCAGCTCACGGACTCGCTAGTTGCAGCGCTCAGGCTGTTTCTCCCTGGCATGTGGGATCCTAGTTCCCCAACAAGGGATCAAACCTGTGTCCCCTGCATTGCAAGGCAGATTATTAACCAGTGGACCACCAGGAAAGTCCCCTGAATATTTGTTGAATGCCACCATTGACAAAGCTAAATACTTCTATCCAAGATCTGCTTCCAAAGTTTTATTCTACCCATTGATCTGTCTACAGTAATGTGAACCTCATGCACTTTGGGGTCTAGAGAACATTTTAGATCTCAGTCTCTAGGTTGGCTACACCCCTGTGAGACACTGTATTTTTCTAAAACTGATTCTTAAGACCATAACTCTCTGTCAGTGCTCTGTTTGTCTCCTTGCAAACATTTGAAAATTCACTGCCCTTCATGAAACTCATATTTATTTTTTCTTACCTGTACCTCAACATGAAGAAATTATATCAGTGATTATGAGAGCAAAAGTATTATAACCATCTGCATTCTTTAATACTTAGATATTTTGTTGGTCTTTTAATTGCGTGTTTCTTCTGTAGGGTAATGGAACATACAAGATCTTCTGGTTTTAAAGCTGCCTTATAGGCTTCCCTGGTGGTTCCAATGGTGAAGAATCTGCCTGCAATGCAAGAGACCCGGGTTTGATACCTCGATCGGGAAGATCCCCTGGAGAGGGAATGGCAACCCACTCCAGTATTCTTGCCTGAGAGAATCCCATGGACAGAGGAGCCTGGTGGCCTATAGTCTATTGGGTTACAAACAGTCAGACACAAGTGAGCAACTCACACTTTCTATTATAGGCAGCTGAGCTCCCCAGCCTCCCCTGTTCATACTCTGTAGCTTACCTTTGCATCCCAGTCATATTTAAATACAGTCTGATGTCTGCACAAAGCTGTCTATCAACTCCAACCGTCTGTACATGCTATTGCTAGCGCTTAAAAGATTCATCCTTCTCATTCGTCTGGCTGAAATACAAGTTATCCTATAGGACTCAGTTAGACATGGCAGCCGGTGGAAAGCTTTCTTAGACTCAGCAAATGGTTACGTAGCCCCCTTACCTCCAATAACACCAGGTACATCTTACAACAAAGAGCTTATCATGTCGGGGTGTAATTGACAAGTCAGCGGTCTGCCTGCCTACTGGACAGGTAAGCTCCTTGAGGACTGAACTGCCTCGTTTTCACCCCTGTATCCCTACAGCTAGCACAGTTCTTAGCATATAGTAGGGACTCAATTGTATGTTGAGTGAATGAGTGAGATATGTTCATTGAAGCATGTTTAGGAGTAAAGCTAAAATTTTTAAAGAAAAGAATTATAAATCCCCAAATTTGGGACAACTCTTATTAATATTGTCGGCTTTCTTACTACCAGTTAACTTTCTCTGTTGACTTCACTGCACATAAAGCTTTGAATACTCCTGTTTTCATTTACTGGGAGCATTTTCTTCTGTCAATACAGCCTCTTTGGAAATATCACTTTAATAAATATAACAAGAAGATTGTCTTTTAGAAGTAACATAGTTTACTGAGATATTTTTTATTGTTAGGCTTTGTTACTTGCAATGTTTTGCTGCTATAAATAATGCTTAAATGGATATTTTTGCATCTCTGATTATTTCTCTGTAATATACTGTGGAAATGAAATTACAGGGTGAAGATTTCGCAGTTCTGAATGCAGTTGATCAAAATATCTATTGCAATGTGTGTAATACAGTCTTTTTTAAAGAGTGAAGGTTTCATAACAAAAAGGAGTAGCTCATTTTTACCTGTTATTTATTGGTCAATTGTATTGCATTATTTTGTGAATTGTATAACAGCAACCTTTACCCATTTTTTCTGTTGGACTCAGTTTTTCTTATTTATTTAAAAGTTCTCTGTACATTAAGAATACAACCCTCAGTGAATTTTTTACAAATATTCCCAGCATGACATAATACTTTTTTTTTTTGGCCACCATGCAGCATACAGTATCTTAGTTGCCTGACTAGAGATCAAACCAGCGCCCCCTGTAATGGAAGTGCAAAGTCTTAATCACTAGACCACCAGGGAAGTTCCCCAGGGTGACATATACCTTTGATCTTATTAGTCATGTTTTTAATATTCTTAAAATTTTTATACACATTTATCAGTCATTTCATCTGTGAATTGTTCAACTGCTTTTCCATATAGAATTTGTTGCCCTACTTAGAAATATTCAGTGTATTTTTTCCTCCTTAGATAAATACTTATAAGATACATCTTTTCATAGTATGAGAAGGGCTTCCCAGTTGGCACTGGCAGTAAAGATCCCACCTGCCCCTGCAGGAGACATAAGAGACTCGGGTTTGATCCCTGGGTCAGGAAGATCCCCCGGAGGAGCGCATGGCAACCCACACCAGTGTTCTTGCCTGGAGAATCCCATGGACAGGGGAGCCTCATGGGCTACAGTCTGTGGGATCACAAATTGATGTGACTTACCACACACGCCCTTAGCATGAGAAGATAACTAGACTCTTTTCTTATGTGTTTATTTTTTACAAACTAGGCAATTTTCCTGATACCTTCTCTTGAGCTTCAGTGAAATGGAAGGCAGCTATGCTAGCCACTGTACCACCAGACTTTGAACTGTTACTAAAGGCAATCATATTAAGCCTCTGACGACGTAGCTCGGTGTTCACCGTGAACTTTGTTTCCCCCCTCAGGTGAGCAGGAGCCAGCTATAAGCAGTGATTCTGATATCTCACTGATCATGGCGATGGAGGTTGGACTGTCTGATGTAGAACTTTCCACCGACCAAGACTGCGAAGAGGTGAAATCTTGAAACAGCAAATAGAGAAAAAAAGGATGGTAGGACGCAAGGGAAAGGAAGGGAAGAGTGCCCCAAGATTGGACCCGGCACTCACATCTCCAGAACACCTTGGCAACTCCAGGGCGCTCCACTCAAGAATGGTACCGCAAAGCAATATCCAAAGTCACGTTCATCAGGATGCAGTTTCTCTATCTCTGCAGCAGGCCCTGGCCTTGGCACCTGGGAAGCTGAAAGCTGACGTTCTCTCCCATGTCCTTGTAGACACACACTTCAGAAGTTCCTGAAACAGACTGAAAGGACACTCTTAGGGCGTCTTAGTTTCATTTCAGTTTTTCCTGGGGTCTTGTTTTCCTGTTTGGGGAATGTGGTTGATTTCTTTGGAGGTTTCTTTTTAAGGACTATGTGTAGTTTACTTTATGTTCACTCCTTTCTGTTTCCTTTGATTCACTCCAGCTTTTGTACCGAGTTCTGTTTAGAAGCATCAGTTCCTGCTCTGACCAGTTTGTATTCCATCTCTGAGATTAATGGCCTTGACCTCTCAGCATGAAGTGTGCATGGCTTTGGGAAGTGCTTCGGCACCTTGAAACAGTCTAAGGCCAGCTTTCGTTTGGAATCTAAATTCGTTTAAGTGGGTCTTAAAACTCCCAGCTGCCAGAGAGCCCAACACCGAGCTCTGAATCCACGGAGGCCACTGCTCATGTTTTTCAGCTACACACCCTGGCTTCCACTTGCCCAGCTCTAAGGACCCATGTGACTTGAGAAGGAAGCTCTAGGGAGGCACGTCAATCCTTCTGGGCCTTATCAGTCTTTAACTGAAATGCTGAAATCACAATTTCCCTCTCGGGGCATTAGTACCATTCTATGTGGCTGTACGGCTTGTCCGTCACTGGGAGGACAAGCCTAATTTTCAAACCAGATACCACATACTCTTCCTGAAAGTGAACTGTCTGTTACATTGGTTTCCCCAAGGCTACAACAATCTCCTGTTACCTCCATGAGTGGGTCCTGCAGGAGATGGAAGCTTTAGAAAAGACCCAAGCATCTCTGGATCCAACACAGTGGGGGCTGTGAAAGCATCCAGGTCTTACCTTAATTCCAGTACACTTCTGTTCAACCTCACCAGACCTCGAGGAAGGATTTAGGTGAATCCTTAGGAAACTGCTTCCCAGGGCTCCCCAGAGTGCGTCTAGATACCAAGTGGGAGGTGGGAGGTGGGGTGTAATAGATCACTCCATCTAAAAAGTACAGCGTGGAAATTGTTAAAATCAAGTTTCTCCTGACTGAGAGACAAAGTCAGAGGGAGAGGAAACGAGGTATCAAAATGAATTCTGAAAATCCACCTGGTGTTTTTAAACTCTTTATGTTTTTATTCTTTTTTTGTAACTATGACAGAGATGTGCTATTTTTTCAGTGGGCAATTTTGTAACACATTTGAGACTCTCCAGATGCACAGATGACTAAGGCAGTGTAAATTGTTTCTCTGGACCATTATATGGATCACCTCGACATCTGTGAAAGGCCATGCTGCTGGGCATGGGTTACCGGGGAAAGAAAGGTTCTCTCATCAAGTTATTTACGTATGTGATGAGGCCCTTCTGCCTTGCCACACCCATCCTCATCAAAAACAGTAAACCTGTGCTGCCTGCTGGAACACGGTGTAGATGTCGAGGGAGACCCCGAAGGCTCTTTTTTCTCTGCCTTTAACGATTTCCTATTTGGTGCTTTCTAAGTAGGCAGCAAAGGCAGAGAAAATGATCACCACCTTCAGAAATGTCACATCTCTGTAGGAGTCCAACACATCCTGCCATCAAATCCAGGACGTCCAAGGCAGGGAGGAGGAAAGGCAGTGCTGAATCCAGAGTCAGGAGGCGGAGATGAGCTGCATGCTTGCTGGGCCTCGGCTTCAGCATCTATAAAGAGAAGGTGTTTAACAAGATGATGCCCGAGGCTCCTTCCGGTCCTAGGACCACTAATGAGCATTTTGCCAGGGGGACCCATTTTTAGCAGTGAGTGATGACACACAGCAGACTTTCTACCTTGGGCAGGCAGAGTTACTTGACATGTAACATATAACAGCTTTTTGAGACTCCGCACGCCTGTGTGGCTGAGACTGACTGTCTAAATAATGGAAGTTCTAAGGCCAAGGAGGAGTTGCTTTGTTTTGCCTTGCTTTAAAAAACCACACTTAGTCACCGAGTCTGCAGTCTCTGGATACCTTCAAATCCTCGTTCTCAGTGTGGAAATCTTCATCTCAAGGTATTTCTTTTTCTGGGTCAGCAAAGGCCTGTACCACCTACCCCTCCTTCGATCCACTTTGTCCAAAACAAAGTTTGGTATTAAATCATAGGGAATGAAGAGGATAATTATAGAAACTGGATCCCATGCCCAGAGAGAAAATGCCTTTAGGATTGGTGGGTGTTCTCTCTTCCTACCAGTGACCAGGCAGATCAGGAATTGGTTGCTTATTTGTGCCCCTAAAAGATGCTGCCTAGGTGATGATGAGCCCAGGGGGCAGAGCTGAGTCTGTGNTTTTTGCCTTTAGGATTGGTGGGTGTTCTCTCTTCCTACCAGTGACCAGGCAGATCAGGAATTGGTTGCTTATTTGTGCCCCTAAAAGATGCTGCCTAGGTGATGATGAGCCCAGGGGGCAGAGCTGAGTCTGTGGACCTGACCCTAGGAAGGTTCTGCTGCAAGCTCCCTGAGTCTAGAAGGTTCTCCTTTACCAAAGATGTGTTTCTGAAGAATTTTCCCATGACTTTGTTAATTTTAAAGAAAAAAAAAGTAATTAACTGGCATCAGTTCAGTTCAGTTCAGTCGCTCAGTCGTGTCCAACTCTTTGCGACCCCATGAATCGCAGCACGTCAGGCCTCCCGGGCCTCCCTGTCCATCACCAACTCCCGGAGTTCACTCAGACTCACGTCCATCGAAGGTCCAAAAAAAAAAAAAAAAAAANAGTTCAGTCGCTCAGTCGTGTCCAACTCTTTGCGACCCCATGAATCGCAGCACGTCAGGCCTCCCAGGCCTCCCTGTCCATTACCAACTCCCGGAGTTCACTCAGACTCACGTCCATCGAAGGTCCAAAAAAAAAAAAAAAAATGGAAAGAGCCATTCCCACACAGATGATCCCCCCAAAGAATAAACCCTGACCTGGGCCCCCGTGACTCTTAGAAAGTATCAAAGGGTGTGGGAATGCTCTTGAAGCATCTGCAGACTTGATGTGCATTTTTCTGTAGGGCCTAGACCAGCACTCTCCAATAGAAATATAGTAGAAGTCCCACATGTAATTGCAACTTTTCTACTGGCCACATTTTTAAAAAGCAAAAGAAAACAGGTAAGAGTAATTTCCATAATATACTTTGTTCCAACATTACTATTTCCCCGGTAATTAGTATAAAAAGTATTCATCAAATACTTGACATTATTTTTCATACTAAGCCTACTAAAGGCAGCGTGCATTCGACAGTCACTCAGCTGTCCATGTGGACTGGCTAATGCTCCAGTCCTCAGCAGCCACACGTGGCTCATGGTCACCCTTGGAGAGCACAGACCTAGAGCTTCTCCAGCATTCTCCCAAGATTCCCTGACCCTTACAAAGAAAAGGGGTTAAAACCTAATTACCGCTAGAGAGAACTGGATCCCACCCAGGTCACCTAATGAGAGGCCCAGAGACCCACTTGTTTTATAATGGATAAATATTCAGACCATCCTTCCTGAAATTTTTGCTGGACCTGTTTAATCATAGCACAGATGTCCATGACCATTTGCTGTTACTTCCTTGACCAGTTTTGTCTGTTTGTTTGTTTTTTAAAGAAGTCACCCAAAGCATGTTAGTTTGGTGCTAAGACAAAATTATGTCCTTCACTTCCACCCTTGGACTGATGTGTGGCACTCAGGAGCCAAACAGAATTCCAGATTCTAGTAATGCAGATCTACTTCCACCCCTGGTCCCCCTGCAGATGGTCTTTTCCTAGACCCAGTGGCCCCAAGCCCAATCACTATGGCTAAAATGCATGGATTTGGGAGGAAAAAGTGGCAAGATACATACTGACTCCAAATCCGAGACTCTGTGTGGCCTTCTCAATACAGGCGAAGTCTTAGGAGCTTGTGACTTTCCAGCCTCAAGTTGGTGAATCGTGATGCCCTGCAACACAGAAACCAGCTCTCAACTCAGAAGTAAGCATTGCCCTTCAGCCCCAAGGCAAGAAAACGAGCATCCCCATTCCCTCAGAGTAATTTAGAGTCCCCTCTAAGAATTGCTGTGTCCTGTGTGGCTGGTCCCTTTGGGCAGAACTGAGCTTCAATCATGAATAGAGCATTGGTATTTTGATTTCATCTCTAGGTTTGGATCACCCCTAAAGTGTCAACTCTGTCATCCTTGCAGGGAGTGATGGAGAGCTTGGAGAAGGTAGAGAGTTAAAAGTGGCAAAGGCATCTGCCTTTTCTGACGTCACTGAGTTATGATCATGACCGTGGAGGCAAAGAGGGTTTTGTGGTGGTGGTTTTTAATTGGGGCATAATTGCTTTACAGTATTGTGTTAGCCTCTGCCGTACAGCGACATGAATCAGTCACAGGTCAGAGAGGTTTCTCTGTTTGTCTTGCTTTCCCTCATTCTGCTGGAAACATCCTGCACGCTCCTGGGTCTGGACTCGGTCATCGCAACCCATGGTACCCAGGCTAGTTCAGTGAGTGCTCTGACATTCCTGAAGCTGACATCCTTTCAGAACCAAAAGCAATGACAGACAGCCTGTCTCGGACTCTTAATACCATCACGTTCATTGAGTGGAGATGAAAATTCTTGCAGAGCATTTAGTTGTCTGCTGAAGGCATCACCTGGACTAAAAATGAAGAAACCTCATCAAAGCAAATCCCTTTCACAAAACCACAGAGAGTCACACCCTCTGTGGAGGGAGGATCCAACCCTCTGTGGTAACAGAGCCCCTGAGGCCATTTCTGGTAGCATTTTTTAAATAACACTTTCATTTAGATTTCTTTCCTTTTTTTTGTCTGGGTGTGTCTCTGGCTCTCTGGCTCTCTCTGACTGCCTATCTCTTTCTTTGTCTGCACACCCCCACATGCATCCTTTTCCCATCTTTCAGGACAGAAAAACCTTAGTGGATCTGAAGAGATGTTATTATTGTGGTTACCGTCATTCCTGTTGTTGACATTTTTCTTCTTTTTATTGTGCGGCAGAATCTATCTCTGCACTTCTGATGAGGAAAACCAGTTGACTATAAAAGCAAATTAACTTCCTCTGTAGTAGAGTCCGCCTCATTTTCACTTCTCATGTCACTAATTTTATCACAGACCACCTCTAGCTATTGCCTTAAAAAAAAAAAAAGACTTCCTTGCCATAAAAGTCTCCGAGGCAAATAATGGCAAGGTAACAATTCCAGAATGCTGTCTAATCTGTTATCTTCCACCTCCAGCATCTGTGACCTTCTCAGTTCACCACGGGCCCCTAGGGTTAGGATTTCTTGGAAAAACACATGGGCTGTACCGTATCCGATGTCCACTCCTGCTTCTTAACATCTTGGCACAAGAACTTGCTCTTTGTAAGTGATCTGAGAGGCCACTTCTTCCTCGAGACTGAGAAAGAGGCAAAAAGAAACCATTCCCCCAAAGTGGGGGACACAGTTCCTTATGGGGAGCCCTGCAGCACAGAACTCCCTCTCTGCTATTTGCATGGCCAGAACTGAACAGTACTTTTGATGAGGGCAATTAAAAGGTGCTGAGGATATGGCTTCCTGATGACTCAGTGGGTAAAGAATCCTCCTGCAATGCAGGAGACACAGGAGATGCCAGTTCGATTCCTGGGTCGGGAAGCTTCCCTGGAGGAGGAAATGGCAACCCACTCCAGTATTCTTGCCTGAAAAATCCCATGGACAGAGGACCCTGCTGGGCTATAGTTCAGAGGGTCGCAAAGAGTCAGACATGACTGAGTAACTAAGCGCTCATGCTCAGGGATGCTTTTACCCACAGGGAGTTAGAAAAGAAGATGGGAGGGAATGTACATGGGTGCTCTTCCCGAATCAGTGAGCATCCTCCAGTTTTAGAGCTCACCTCTTTGGGGGCTGTGTTCATCTTAAGGAGTTTAACGCCTGTGAGTTAAACACTCCTGATTGCAAAGAAGGTTGGGATTATCTAAAAAATAAATTAATTCTGAGAAGCAGGTGTGCATTTCTCATCACTTACCTCTTACCTTCCTGCCCTCCCCTCCCCATCTCATGACTCCAGGCCCCTAGTAATTTATAAAGACCCACAGATGAGTAGCCACACTGTGCTCTTTGAGCCTTTGGGTGTCACTAAGTTAATCATCCCCAAACTCAAGCAGTGCATCCAGATCCTGGATGTAGGCTGTTCATTATCAAGGCCTTTAATTGCAAAACCCACTTATTCTGCAAAGGAGCTGCTGAAGTTATTTACATCTCTCTTTACTGTCGTTTAAATGATGCCTGCCTTGAGTGCTTCATGATCAATTGGCTTCTCCAGAAATCTCTGTGATTAAAGACCTTCTCATCCTTGTGCTACTGTTAACATTTGGATTTACCACCAAGCCATTCTGTCTATGGCCACTGGATAAATATTTGTTGAGGATAATGATAAGTCAAAAACATCTCTCTCTCCAGAGGCTCTGTAGGTCTGAAGAGAGGGAGGGAGAAAACCCATGGACTCATTCTGAGTCACCTAAAGTCGTTGCTTGGCAGGACATCTGTGGTCTTGTCATCCTTACTAAAGTGGAAGACTTGGAGAAGCAGAGAAAATCAGGTGGGGTCCATGTGTTCTGTATAAACCAAAGACCATCCAAACATGTGTCCACCATCCAAAGGGACACATGTTTCCTCCAGTGGCCAGTCTTTTTCCCAGTGTGCCCATAAGTAAAAGTGAAGTTGGTTCACTTGGTCGAATGAAACTGTGAGTGAAATCTTAGGGGGTTTTCTCTTGCAGGCCGGATTTCTCTTATGAAATCCAGAAATCTAAAAAAAAAAAGCATCATGGCCTTAGTACTGCACCATCTTGACAGTCGAGTCCGTAGTCTCCTTTTCCCTCAAAAGTTTCAGACAAATTGAGCGCTTTATTGAACTCAGAATATTGTTCTCTTTGAGAATGTGAAGATTTTAAATAGCCAAAGAATTTTCGTGTATAAGAGCTAGTTAACTATAGCATATCCTGCCCTTTTGAAGAAAATANTCAAAAGTTTCAGACAAATTGAGCGCTTTATTGAACTCAGAATATTGTTCTCTTTGAGAATGTGAAGATTTTAAATAGCCAAAGAATTTTCGTGTATAAGAGCTAGTTAACTATAGCATATCCTGCCCTTTTGAAGAAAATAGCAAACTATTGGCTGTAGTAATAGATCACGAAGCAATGGCAGGACTATTTACATAAGGACTTTGCAGTCTGTGTTTGTGTTGGCGTCTATGGTACTTAGTGGGAAACGGGATGTTATTGCAAGGGAGCAGGGCGCCCTCTGCTGGAATTCTCACCATTATCCTTTCAGCCAACTCATTTGACGAGAGTCACCATTTCCTCAACCACTAGCAGTGATTTGCCTTTTATTGTAGTTCCCTCAGTAGTTGAGAATTTGGTCCACTTTTGTCAAAACAGGGAGGAAATGTCACAAACTCTGAAAATTGGAGGAGGGCCCCATGGAACATCTCTCTGTCAGCAGCCCCCATCTTCCACAAAATGTTGAAAGAATATCGTTTGCTCTGTTTGCAAAGGAGATGCCCCTGGCTGGAATGTTTGTACAGAGTTCTAAGACAAGGGCCTTATTGTTTTGTAACGTTATCTCAACTTTTTTCTTGTCAAGTTGCAAAGGAAGATCAATAAACAGATTTCTTTCATATGAATGTAAATGGTGTGAGACACTGACGTGTTTTGTACGTGTACATAATATATTTACTTTCTGCTTTCACATTAGCAATCTGAAATGGTTGTACCATTTTATAATTAGAAAGAGATGTCGAGGTGGGGGAGGGGAGGGAGGGGTTGTTATTTTTATAGTGAGATGTCCCTTATATTTAGAAAACTTGAAGTAATTTTGTACTTGTGAAAAGTTACATTCCATTCATTTCTTGAAAAAATAATGGGTGTTATTCTTTTAAATGTTCACAAGCTGGAAGGATGATTATTCTAGCTTCTGGGAAGAGCCTCCCAAGCAGTATATACAAGACACTGATTCTGTGGACTGCAGATCAAGACCAGCAGCTGACAGCTCAGCAATGTGAAAAGAAAAACCAACTTATTTTAACCTCTTTAGGTAGGAGATGTGTATAAGAGACAGACCACATACTCTTCCTGAAAGTGAACTGTCTGTTACATTGGTTTCCCCAAGGCTACAACAATCTCCTGTTACCTCCATGAGTGGGTCCTGCAGGAGATGGAAGCTTTAGAAAAGACCCAAGCATCTCTGGATCCAACACAGTGGGGGCTGTGAAAGCATCCAGGTCTTACCTTAATTCCAGTACACTTCTGTTCAACCTCACCAGACCTCGAGGAAGGATTTAGGTGAATCCTTAGGAAACTGCTTCCCAGGGCTCCCCAGAGTGCGTCTAGATACCAAGTGGGAGGTGGGAGGTGGGGTGTAATAGATCACTCCATCTAAAAAGTACAGCGTGGAAATTGTTAAAATCAAGTTTCTCCTGACTGAGAGACAAAGTCAGAGGGAGAGGAAACGAGGTATCAAAATGAATTCTGAAAATCCACCTGGTGTTTTTAAACTCTTTATGTTTTTATTCTTTTTTTGTAACTATGACAGAGATGTGCTATTTTTTCAGTGGGCAATTTTGTAACACATTTGAGACTCTCCAGATGCACAGATGACTAAGGCAGTGTAAATTGTTTCTCTGGACCATTATATGGATCACCTCGACATCTGTGAAAGGCCATGCTGCTGGGCATGGGTTACCGGGGAAAGAAAGGTTCTCTCATCAAGTTATTTACGTATGTGATGAGGCCCTTCTGCCTTGCCACACCCATCCTCATCAAAAACAGTAAACCTGTGCTGCCTGCTGGAACACGGTGTAGATGTCGAGGGAGACCCCGAAGGCTCTTTTTTCTCTGCCTTTAACGATTTCCTATTTGGTGCTTTCTAAGTAGGCAGCAAAGGCAGAGAAAATGATCACCACCTTCAGAAATGTCACATCTCTGTAGGAGTCCAACACATCCTGCCATCAAATCCAGGACGTCCAAGGCAGGGAGGAGGAAAGGCAGTGCTGAATCCAGAGTCAGGAGGCGGAGATGAGCTGCATGCTTGCTGGGCCTCGGCTTCAGCATCTATAAAGAGAAGGTGTTTAACAAGATGATGCCCGAGGCTCCTTCCGGTCCTAGGACCACTAATGAGCATTTTGCCAGGGGGACCCATTTTTAGCAGTGAGTGATGACNTCTCGCGATACTCAGATTATGAGACTGTTTTCTTGTTTTATTTGCCACATGCCTCAAAATCACCGAAGTTACTCCCCACAGCATTTTCACCAGTAACTTCTTATTTGGACTTTGGTTTGTTCTTAATTGTTAAAAAAAAAAATTTAGTAGTGAATTATGTAGCTGTTCTACCCAAACATTATCTTCTATACAAGTCACAGGCATATTTAAATGATTGGTTCAGATGGTGTAGTTACTGGGTTTCATTTTGTTTTTTTCTGTATAAATCTTTTTCTTCTTCCCCACCTCAGGCGCCTACCTTACTCCTTCTAAAGCACTTTATATCCCTCTTGAAATACACAGAAGTTTAAAAGAAACCATCTTTAACAGGAATTGTCTTCTATTAGGAGACACAACTTATTTTGCTTTATTCTATTCTCTATGTGCTTGGAGAGCTGTCTTATACGGGCTAATGATAAGATATTAAGGATGATAATTGGAATCATTCAATCATACAACATGGCTCTTTTTATTATATAGAAGACTATCATGTAAATAAGTGCAATCGTGTTCTTCTGTAAAGTTCAAAAAACATGCAATTATGAAAATTTGAAAAGGATTGTGAATTCCAGGAAATTCTATTGCAAAATTTTGTTTGGTTTTGTTTTTTAATAAAATGGACCCTGAAGCATATGTTTGTGTCATCCTTTCCCTAACTGTAATCTCATCTGGGATTCCATGGTGGCACTGTGGGTCAGAAAGCATCCATATTTATCGCTGTCGCGATTGTGTTCAAAAGACAAGAGATTTAAATGACTTCTTTATCTCTCTCAGGTAAGTCAAATGCCAGGTAGACCTCTTCTTAGCTCTGTGCTAAGATTAAAAGATTTAAAGAGGAAGGTTTTGAGGGAGTTTCCTGGAGATCCAATGGTTAAGACTCTGTGCTTCCAATGCAGAGGGTGTGGGTTCAATCCCTGGTTGGAGAACTAAGGTCCCACATGCCGAAAATTAAAAACAATATAGATTTCGAGCAGCTCAGCAGAACGGCTGCTGAATTCTCTTGAAATCTTGTTGGGAAGGAACCGAACACTTGATCTGAGCTACCAGTGGGCAGATCACCCTAAAGAAGGTTACACTGCAGAGCCCACCAGATGGGCTGGGGCAGCAATTCCTCATTTATACTTACTTGTGCACGTCTGCTGCTGCTGCTAAGTCGCTTTAGTCGTGTCCAACTCTGTGCGACACCATAGACGGCAGCCCACCAGGCTCCCCTGTCCCTGGGATTCTCCAGGCAAGAACATTGGAGTGGGTTGCCATTTCCTTCTCCAGTGCATGAAAGTGAAAAGTCAAAGTGAAGTCTCTCAGTCGTGTCCGACTCTTCGCAACCCCATGGACTGCAGCCTACCAGACTCCTCTGTCCATGGGATTTTTCAGGCAAGAGTACTGGAGTGGGGTGCCATGTACACATCTAACAGATTTTAAACAGCAATTTGTTCACATTAGCAAGGTGGGAAATGCCAGCCCGGGAAAGTAGGGAAGGAAGATGAAAAAGGGGAGAGGTACTCTATTTATTGTTATCACCCACCAGGCAGGCCCTGGTGTGGCTCAGAGCGTCTGGGTCTGGCCCATCCAAGATGCTGATGTGTCACCTCGAGGCAGGCAAGTTGTACGTGCCTGGCGTGGTTCAGCTGACGACTGAAGCCTTCCACCTGGCCTGGCCCGCCTCCAGAGGCTGTGAACACCACACTATTTGCTGGCAAAAGCCAAGTCATGTTGGATGCCCTGACCTCCCAGAGCTGCTTCCTGCCCAAGTGACCACTGCTGTGTGAATGGCTGGAAAGCATCAGGGGCCAGTCCACACTTCATTCCTAGGCCAGAGGACATCTGAAAGAGATTGTTGGTAACTGTGCCTGTGCCACAGTTGGAGGCACTCTCCATTTTGCTCATGCCTCCGTGATCACAACGTTAATCTCCCCAAGCACCTGTGATCACCAACAAAGCTGCCATCTGGGGTGGAAACTATTACCCAGGACCTGGAAGCCATCCCTCCTGACTCCGTCATCCATGATGCTTCCACTAGAGCAGGGGCTCCTAGACTGGGAAATGTGTTCAGTGGGACCCATTCTCACTATGCTAGGAACTTCAGCAGCCAAGTCCCAAGGGCGACTCCGCTGGAACAAGGCTTCGTACAAAACACATTAGCTATGAACAACTTCCAAGCAGGTCTTCCCTAAGTCATCACTGTTCCTCTCTGTCAAGGGTCGTAGTTTTCAACACTGTGCTGGACGAGACCACTTGGAGAGAACGTGTAGGTTTTCAAGCTAGAATAAAGCTGCTGGACCTTATTTCCCACTTCAGAGCTCTGTCCCTGCTCCAGCTGTTAACAGGAAAAGGACCGCGTGCACGGCCTGCACCTCCAGCCTAGTGCCCACTCCCTCTGGAGCGGAGATGTCCCAGGACACAGGTCACTGGGGGCCCTCAGAGTCCCCTGTGTGTCAGGGAGCAGGCAGGGGTGACCACATGGACCACCCATCCAGGAAGTAGAGGTGCTGCCCTTCTAGACACTCCACTTGGTGAGCTTTTGAGAAGCCATGCAGTATGCTCATTGTTTCAAGAGTGGAGAACGCAAAACTCTGCAGTGCTTTGTAATAAGCCAGCTGGGCCAGCTCGACCACCCAGTTTCCTAGACTGTTAACGCCCATACTTGGAGTGCGAGCTGCTAAACCGCTATTCAAAACATAGGAAAATGTGTTTAGGGACTTCCCTCCTGGTCCAGTAGGTCCCAGTACAGGGGTCTAGGGTTCGATCCCTGGTCAGGGAACTAGATCACACATGCTGCAACTAAGTTTGCATGCCACAACTAAATATCCTGCATGCCACACAAGACCTGTTGCAGCCAAATAAATAAGAAAGAAAATGTGTTGAGTTCTTTTCGAAGTCTCACAATCCTTTCTACACCAGTGTCAGCATCCCTGCTCATCTCCTCCCCTTGGTTGAATGATTCTTTGCACCAGACTGGGGAAACAGGGCTGATAGGGGAAGCGGTGGATTATTTTTGCTCTGTGATAATTACTATACATAGAGTGAGGGTAGCAACTGACAAGAAATTCAGTACCGAGATAGGTTTTGTTATTTCTGAGATGTTTTAGAACCATGGTTCCATCATTCTGAGGGATCCAACAATAGAGATTAGTTTGCACGGTATTTCATCCCACTGGTTGATAAGAGTCACCCTCAGGTCTCACGGTGACTCTCTGTTCTTGGCAGTAAGCCTAAGGGACAGTGAGGGACTTCCCTGGTGATCCAGTGGCTAAAACTCCTTGCTCTCAACGCAGGGGGCCCTGGTTCAATTCCTGGTCAGGGGACTAGATGCAACAAAGAGGTGGTGCAGTCAAATAAATAAAAATACATTTTAAGCTGTTTCCCTTCCCCCCTCCCCATAATCCTATGACCACTTTCAGACTTCAGAACACACCTCCTAGAGATGCATACTTAGTGGTGGTCAACCAACCAAAAAAAATTAAGGCTTTTCTGCTCCATCAAAGACCAGGAGATGGTTCGATCCCACATGCCTTGGGGCCAAAAAAACCAAAACACAAAGCAGAAGTAGTATTGCAACAAACTCAAAAAAGACTTAAAAAAAAAAAAAAGACCATGCTTAGATGTCCCTTCATCCATCTGCAGTCACATACCCTAGCCCAGGTAGAATGCCACCAAAGTCTCCAACGGTGGGTGGGGGTCGGGGAGGGGCATGCGCGTGAGGGGAGCCTGTATTTGCTGGCACGTCCCTGGTGGCTCAGTCGATACAGAATCTGCCTGCAATGCAGGAGACCTGGGTTCAATCCCTGCATTGGGAAGAGCACCTGGAGGAGGGCATGGCAACCCACTCCAGTATTCTTGCCTGGAGAATCCCATGGACAGAGGAGCCTGGTGGGCTATAGTCCATAGGGTTGCAAAGAGTCGGACACGACTGAGGGACTAAGCACACACACATAGAAGTTAACAATAACTCCCCCAAGCCCTCAGACCTTTCTTTGGTGGAAGACATTCCCACTCTGTCCCTGTGGAAACATCCAGAAGGTCTGATCGTAGTCANAGTCGGACATGACTGAGGGACTAAGCACACACACATAGAAGTTAACAATAACTCCCCCAAGCCCTCAGACCTTTCTTTGGTGGAAGACATTCCCACTCTGTCCCTGTGGAAACATCCAGAAGGTCTGATCGTAGTCATGATGCCCCTTCCCCCACAGCCTAGGCTCGCATTCTGTTCCTGGCTCCAACGATCCTGCCTGCTTTGTTCTTGTGGATCATTCACTAAATAGTCAGAGGAGAAACCAGAGCCAGTTTTCATTGGCGGGCATAGCCCTTGGTTGCTATGAGCGCTGTACACACAGCACAGCTGTCATTGGTATTGTAGATCTAATGGGGGCCAAGGGTCTCAAACCTCTAAGGAAAAAAAAATTCAGGACTTTGGAATAACATCAATATCTATAAATAAATGTGAGCTCAGAGAAGTTAATTACAGAATACAACAACACAACAGAGTTAGACCTGGGGATAAGATTGGGCCCAGGCCTGGTGTTACACCAGCAAAACCCCTGTGCATCTAACAACACATAGCCTTTCCCGAACAACCGAGAAAATTAGAAGTGGTCCGTTTGCCTCATATTACTTTCTTTTTCTGTCTTTTTTGGAATGAGGAGGAGGAGACAAGGGAGGACATTATTTAGGGCCAGAGTTTAGGCTGACAAGGTTGGATTTCCCAACCCCTTTGCCAGAGGCCTTGGGGCTGCTTCCATAAATGGGCAGGCATCTGCAGACTGCTCAAAAATCTCAGGAACGGAAAGCAAAAAAAACCCTGAAAGTTAAATATTATTAGATTGATAGGAAGATCGCTGTTTAGTCAGGGAACACTCCCTGAACAGGAACAGTTCTAATCTGGAGACAGAAATAGGATGGATGCAACCACAGTCTCCAAGCAGGAACATGCGCAAACACACACACACCATCCACAAGGTGGGTCTCAGTGAAGCTGCTTAATTTTGGTTGTGAGAGAAAGCTCTTTGCCTTAAGATCCCAGTGTGAGTGATTCGTCTCTACACTCACTCTTTCAAAATAAAAATGGTTACAGACTTTGCTGGTGGCACAACAGATAAGAAGAATCTGCCTGCCAAAGCAGAGAACGTGGGTTCAGTCCCTGGACCGGGAAGATTCCACACGGAGCAACTAAGCCTGTGCACCAAGTATTGAGCAGGTGCTCTAGAGCCGGGGAGCTGCAGCTACTGCAGCCCGTGGACCAGAGCCTGTGCTCCACAGCAACTGGCACCATGGCAAAGAGAAGCCTGAGCATCACAACCAGAGAAAACGCGGGCAAAG
>SJYV01003928.1:191235-217056 GCA_006410875.1 Neotragus pygmaeus | reverse complement strand
GATGTGTTTCTGGAACTCTCTTGCTTTTTCCATGATCTAGTGGATGTTGGCAATCTGATCTCTGGTTCCTCTGCCTTTTCTAAAACCAGCTTGAACATCAGGAATTTCACAGTTCACATATTGCTGAAGCCTGGCTTGGAGAATTTTGAGCATTACTTTACTAGCAGAGGGGTGTTATTATTGTTAGCTGATATGATGCTCTCATTTCCCCTGTTTTATTAATTATTGGCAAAACTGAGGTTCTGTGAGATAGAGGAGTTGGCCCAAAGTTAAATGGTTGGAAATAGTAAAGAACAGATTTGCAACCCCCTCCTGATATGTAATGTCTTCTATATCTCTCCCCACCATGAACATCAATGTTATAAGTCACGTGATGCCCCTGTACAGATCCGTCTCATCAAGGAGATGTTCTGCTGATGATAGCAGACAGCGGTGATCACTCCTATTTCCTTATTGCTTATAGCCCTTACAGATTTTCTATATATTCCAGGTAGAGGTTGATAATACAATAGAAGGAGATCACTGACAGGTCAGAGGACAAGTTTAGATAGGTTGTTTCAGAGTCAGCTGTGTGGATGTTCAAATGCAGATGTCTAATCACTACTTGGAAATTTAAAGTGGAATTCTACTCAAAACTTGTGTATGGATGTAGAAAATGTATGAAGATGAGTGAAATGACTTGAGTAGAGTAAGAAAAAGAAAGAATGAATGGTTAAGTTCTTAGGGACTATGAAAAAATTTTTGCTGGAAGAGGATAGGAAAATAAGGGTTAAAAGAATTGAAAAATTGCAGTCAGAGATATAGACGAATACAGACACATAAGCCTAAGGAAAATACCAGCACTGTGACAGGAGCAACGGGGAATACTTGCTGAATTTTATTGTTGGACTATTTTTAGTTTTTAATTTCTTACCCGTTCTCAACCAAGGAATTTATAATTCTCACATAGCATTCTTTTCCAAAGTGTTTCATAGGTCTTCGTTTTTCTTTATGAATCAGATTTTGGTTTATTCTCTCAGGAACACCTCTCAAGTGCCCGTGATGGAAGTAAACTAGAAAAATGTTCTTTACTTTGAAGACAGTTATGGTTAGAAGATATTATTTTCAGCAATTAAGGGATACCTGATTTTGAACTATGACTATGTTAGAGTCACGCTGTCTAATGCACACAACCACTTCCAAGTATTGAGGAAAGCAACTAGCCACGATGCATCAGAGGTGGAGCTGCTTGGCTGGAGGAGGAAAGACAAGGACGGCCTCTCGGCCTGGGCGGCACAGCTGGGGCTCCGCAGCGGGCAAGGCACTCTTGGCCCAGGCCTGCTTCTCTGGCTGGAGGCCCAGAGGGCAAGGCCCCCAAGGAAACTGCTGGGGGCAGCTGTCGGCTGCAGAAGAGCCCACCAGCTGAGTCTGGGGTCACTGGGGTCTAGAAAGAGACTCCAGCCAGGCTGCAGTTCTGAGGCTCCTTCAAAAGCTGTCTCCAGCCTCCATAGCGAGGTGCCTTATGCTCTTAGCAGGAAGTCTTCCCATCTGTCTATCTCCTTGTAAAAATCAACAGCCTGGATCTGACTGGCTTCTCTCCCTTTTGAACTTTTCCCATTTAGGGAGCTTAGCTTATTTGTTTTCTAGTCTCATTAGAAAAGATTTTTAAGAAGCCTGTTCCGTAAGGCCGCTGGTTGTTACTCAATCCAGCAGGTAGTGAAGCTCTGTGTCTAAAATCCTATGTCTTACCCTCTTCTCTTTCCCCAACTGTGACAGCTAATTTTATGGGTCAACTTGGCTGGGCCATGGTGCCCAGATATTTGGTCAAATGTAACTCTGGATATTTCTGTCAGGGTGACTTTTTGGGTTTGTTTTACTTTTTTTTTTTTTTTGAGTTCTGTTATTATCAATTTTTTAAAATGGAATTAACATTTAAATCCATAGAACCAGAATAAAGCAGATTATCCTGCTTTGTGTAGGTGGGCCTCAACAGATCAGTTGAAGGCCTCAACAAAACAAAGACTGACCTCCCTAGAGCAAGAAAGAATTCTGCTAGCAGACTGTCTTTGAACTTGGACTGGAACTCTTCCTTGAGACTTCAACCTGCCAGCCTCCCCTTAGAAGGATTTTGGTCCCTCCAAGCCTCCACAACTGTATGAGCCAATTCCTCAAGATCCATCTCTGTTTCCTCTTCTCTCATATATAGATTTAGATAGATAAAAACAGATCCTGTTAGTTCTGTCTCTCTGTAAAACCCTGAATAATCCCCCATCTTTCCCTGTTCCAAATGTTCCTCTTCTAGTTATGAGGCTTAGAAAATCACCACTGATGTCTAACTTAGGGCAAAAATTTAAAAAAAAAACAAAAACATTAAAATAGGCGTACACAAAAAAAGTGGGATGCTTTGTAAGATAAAGAGAGAAATCCTCTTCTTTTTAAATTTAAAAAGAAATTCATCTTCACTTTTTTGACTGTGCCATATGGCATGTGGGAACTTGATTTTAGTACCAAAATGTGGATTTCTTAGTGCATAGATACATAAAGTCTCACCATAGTAGAACCAGTCCTTAAGAATGGAAGTGACTGAATAAAAATATTACCCACCCTTCTAAGATGGTTTTTCCTTCATAACCAATTTAGGCTTAAAAATGAGCAACCATAGAAAACTACCAAAAGAGAGATCTTCTTGAAACTTCCCTGGAGGTCCAGTGACTAAAGACTCCACGCTCCCAATGCAGGGGCCCTGGGTTAGATCCCTGGTCAGGAAACTAGATCCCACAGGCGGTGACTAAGAGTTCACATGTCGAAACTAAGATCTGGTGCAGCCAAATACAGAAATACATTTTTTAATTACTAAAAATTATTCTTAGCAGAGAGAGAGATTGAAATAGAGAGATAGAGCCCAGAAGATCTTCAGGAGCATCCTAATAGGTTCTCACACCTGCCTGTTCAAACTTGAGGAGTCATATTAAGGGCTCTGGCCCTGACCCTCAACCCACAGTTCAGTCTCCCTTTATCAGGCGAGCTGCCCTGCAGGATTCCTCCTCGGCCTGGCTTCATTCTCTGACTCCTGACAACAAAAGCCTCATGTTCTTTCTTTTCGGCCTTCTGACTGCAAGCCCTGACTTTTCCCCAGGTCAGTTTGAGGTTTCGGTCACTAGTTCTTGCCCCTGTAGCTCTGAAGAAGGGGATAGCTACCTCCTTGCTGCCAGATGGCAGCTGGAAACTTCTAGGATTCAGATTTAGTTTTCATACCTTTCCGTCAACTTTAAGAACTTAGGTTCACATCTTGTGGAGAGTTCACTGGGGAAAAAATGTGGCTCTGGGTGCTAGGGAGAGAGCGAAGGGGCAAAATAAATGGTATCTGAGGGCAGCATTAGGAGACGGGATGTCAGCAAAGGCAAGTGAGTCCTTCTCCTGAAACCCTGGGGTTTCTCCAAACCTGACACACTGCTAAATCTTCCCTAATTTCTTCTAGGGATTCTGAACCAGTGGCATCAGGGGAAACTGAAGGAAGGAGTGAGAAAGGGAAAGAAAGACAGACAAGGGATGTTGAAAATGTTTGGCAGTGAAAAGCCCCTGATGCTGGGAAGGATTGAGGGCAGGAGGAGAAGGGGACAACAGAGGATGAGATGGCTGGATGGCATCACTGACTCAATGGACATGGGTTTGGGTGGACTCTGGAAGCTGGTGATGGACAGGGAGGCCTGGCATGCTGTGGTTCATGGGATTGCAAAGAGTTGGACACGACTGAGTGACTGAACTGAACTGAACTGAAATACCAAGGAGAATCAGAAGAGAAAGTTTTATTTTTACCTCTTCTGATTAATCACCAAGAAATAAACTCTACCTTATCTGTCAAGACAGAAAATGATTGAAGGAGAGTGAGGATTGCGTGTTTCCGGTGAGACAGACCCATGCAAACGTCAGCATGAACAAAAGTTTCCATGGATGGACTGGGAGAAAAGCAGGCAGGTGAACGGGTGTGGTTGAAATGGCATGGTTATATAAGTATACCGAAGAGTAGTTTTAGAAACAGGTATTTTCTATAGCGGTGATTTTTTTGGGTGGGGTAGGGGAGAAGAAACAGAACTGTGACTGTGTTTCCAACCTCTGCAACTGATTCCAGGTAGAATCAGGTCAACCATAGTGGAATCTGTTTTTTTGCTGGGAGATTGATGGAGAGGGCAGCATTGTGCCTCCCTGCCTTCCTTTCCTCTCCTGTGATGTTTGGAGTGTTCTGGATTATATAATAGAAACTGCAGGCTCATCTCATCAGCTGTCAGAGCTGCAAAATTGCTGCTCTGTGGATCCCTCCTTCAGAGTTAGGACTTTACATTAAAAGCAGGGACTTTGTTCATGGCAACGTTATTCACAATTGCCAAAAGGTAGAAACAACTCAAATGTCCATCAACAAGCGAACAGATAAATAAAACATAGTATATGATACAAGTCATGGGGCTGCAAAGAGTTGGACATGACTGAGTGCCATAGCACCACACAACACATATACTGTCAATAGAATGTTATTCAGCCATTAAAAAAAAAAAAAAGGAATTCTGACACATGGTACAACGTGGGTGAACTGTGAAAACACTATGTTAAGTGAAATAAGCCAGATAAAATAGGGAAAATGCTGTATGACTCCACTCATATTAAGCCAAATGAAGTCAAAATAGGATAGTCGAATTCGTAGAGACAGAAAGTAGAAAGATGGTTTCCAGGGAGTGAGGGAGAGGGGGAAAGTGGTTGAGTGGGTACAGATCATCAGCTTGGAAAGGTGAAAAAGCTCTGGGGTGGTGGTTGAACAGCTCTGTAAATGTCCTTCATGCCCCCGAACTGTACACTTAAAAGTAGCTAACATGGTTAACTTGTGTTATGAATATTTTTCTATAATAATTAAAAAAGAAAACATTGAGAGCTTTACAGTCAGCTTCCCTCGAGTTCAAACTACCATCTACCACTGAGGAGTGATGTTACTTTGACCAAATGTTTTCGGTTAAGTTTCCCTATCTCTAAAATGATGGTAATAATACCCGCGTCAATCCTACTGTATAGTATAGCAAACAATATTCAGCAGTCTGTGATAAACCATAATGGAAAAGAATACAAAAAAGAATGTACACATGTATAATTGAGTCATTTTGCTGTACAGCAGAAACTAACACAACACTATAAATCAACTAAGTGTGTGCTAAGTTGCTTCAGTTGTGCCCGACTCTGTGTGACCCCATAGACCCCATGGACTGTAGCCCACCAGGCTCCTCTGTCCATGGAATTCTCCAGGCAAGAACATTGGAGTGGATTGTCATGCCCTCTTCCAGGGGATCTTCCCGACCCAGGGACAAATGACCCAGGGACAAACCGACATCTCTTAAGTCTCCTGCACTGGCAATTAGCAGGCTGAATCTTTACCAAATACCCGCCTCATAATGTTATTGAAAGGGTAAATAGCACAACATATATGAAACACTCCTCACAGAGAAATGTTCAACAAATGTTGATTGTTATTAGCTGGTGTCTACAGAGGGAAAGAGCTGAAACCTCTAAGAGGAACTGACAAAGCCAAGTTGCAAGGTTCTGCTCTCTTCGGATGAAGTCTTCATAAACCTTGTAAGTAGAGGAGTTTGAGTTATGCAAGTGTTCCTTCATAAGCATCTGAGTTATCCCAGGGAGCAGGACGAAACAACTCCAAATTAGTCAGGCCTGGACACGCAGGAAACCAGACACAGGAAAAAAGCAAATATGTCTTAAAATGCAAATAAGCAGCATCTGCAATGATATAGAGCTTCCCTGGTGGCTCAGACGGTAAAGAACCCACCTGCAATGCAGGAGACCCAGGTCTGATCCCTGAGTTGGGAAGATCCCCTGGAGAATGGAATACCTACCCATTCCAGTATTTTTGCCTAGGAAATCCCATGGATAGAGGAAACTGGTGAGCCACAGTCCATGGGGTTACAGAGTCAGACATGACTGAGCGACTAAGTGCTTATGCTTGCAAGCAATAATATAAAGTGAATTTATAACCATCTCCATGCAATGGAGAGATCCTGAGAAGTGTCTAGCAAGCCAGAGGTGCTATGTGACAGTTAATTGTCCTGTGCCCTTTAATTCAGGCCGTGTTTCATGTCAGCAGTGGACTGTTTAAGTGTGCCCTCCATTGTCCGAGTTTAGAAAATGTAACATTTCTAACTTCCCACAAGGTCAGTTCCTCTGTGCTGGGTTTCCCCTAAGGTCTTTAAGTTACGCAAACAGAAAATTTTTTTCTGTACCATTTTTTAGACCAAGTTTCAGGAAGTTAACTTTTAAGTTTTGGGGAGGGAATTCTGTTCTGTTATTGATTGCTACCTAAGTGATTGTTTATTCCCAGTACATGTAACTGCCACCAGTTATGCTGGAGTAACAGGGAACCTGTTTTCTCTCTGTATCTTCCTTTTGGCAATATCAATGTCTGACCTTTGGCCTTTTTTAATAGAAATTTTTTTGGCCATGCCACAGAGCATGTGGGCTCTTAGCTCTCTGACCAGGAATCAAATCAGCTCCCCCTGCACTGGAAGTGCAGAGCTAACCACTGGACCACCAGGAAATCCCTGGCCTTTGTACTACGCTGACAGCTCTGGGCTTTGCCTTTGGTCTTAAATAAACAGTAGCCCTCACTTCACTTACTGGGCTTCCCAGGTGCACTAGTGATAAAGAACCCGGCTGCCAATGCAGGAGACATAAGAGACATGGGTTCGATCCCTGGGTCGGGAAGATCCCCTGGAGGAGGGCACAGAAACTCACTCCAGTATTCTTGCCTGGAGAATCCCACGGACGGAGAAGCCCGGCGGGCTGCAGTCCACAGTGTCACAAAGAATAGAACACGACCGAATGACTTAGCATACACACATGCCACTTTGCTTACCAGCTATACCTGCAGGTAGACGGATATTCTACCACCTCTCAGACGTACCACGACCCAAACCAAACCTCCCAGCCTCTTTGCTCACCAGTTCACCTCTTATGACGCCTAGGTCTCCAGTCTCCAGGTGGGAAACCAGGACTTCCATGCACGATTGATGACTGGACAAGAGGACTTATTCTGTGGGGGCAGAAAGCAAGCCTGGTTCCCTGAGGGGTGGCTCTATTTCATTCTCATAAAAGCACTGCCCAGGTTGCAATAGGCCTGGAGAACAATCGCTAATATCTTTATGAATGAAGCATGCCTTTTTTGTGGGTCACATCCTGTGGGTTGCATGTCCTGGAAATTATACCTTCTTGTTAATTTCCACATCAATATTCTCTGAAAAGCTCTATTCAGGCCTTCAGTACTTCCTGCCCTAGACACAAAATTCTTAATCAAAAGGTATCAAAAGCACCTCTGAAATGAATATAATATTGTAAATCAACCATACTTCATTAAGAAAAAAAAAAATGCCTCTAGAGAGTATGAGTCAGTGGGCCTGAGATGGGGCCCTAGGCTCTACAGATGACTGGGATGCGCAGCTCTAGTGGAAAATCATCGTTTTCAGCCCTCAATTGTCCTCCCATTCACAGGTGACCATTCATCTTCACTGTGGAGATGCTGCTGCTCCCATGACCCTCAGGATGGAGTTTAGAATCAGAACAAGACAAAGCCACGTACTCTTTCCTCCCAAAGCTCACAGAGGGTGAGAATAACGATACACACAGTTGGAGAAAGTCTTGTTCCAATACTTCAATTGGGAACTTGGTTGACCTTCTCAATTGGCTAGACCTTTGCTTCTGAAACTCCTCTCCATCCAGCCACCACCACGTTCCATCACCTAGACCACTTCCATAACCTCTAACTGGTCTTCCTGCCTTCTGTTTTTCTTCTTACAAGTCATTCCCTGCAAGGCAGCAAGTGAAATCATTCTGGATGTAAATCCTAGCAAGACGCTAACCTTGTTAAAAAAAAACCCCTAGTGCTTTCCCAGTGCCTTGGGATAAAGTCCATACTCTTAACACACGAGCTGGCCCTTTCCTAATCCTCTTAGTGGCCTTTCTCCCTCTGTGCTGTAGCTCAAGAACTTGAATCTGTATTAGTTTCGGGGTTCTCATCTCTGCACCTTCAACACACTGTCCCCCATCTAGGACACACTCTTTAACGTCTCCACCACTCCCTCCCTCTTTCATCTGACTTCACCACCACTCAGCTTTTAGTATTGGGCCTTAAAATCTTGCCTGCAAGTCCCTCTTGACCTTTCTTTAGAATCAGCCCGTTTAGCATGTACTGAGATGGCATCTCTACCTTTCTTATCAATGTATCGTCTTAATGGCTCCTTCAGTGTCTGCCTCCCCCAGTAGGTGCAAACTCATTGAGGGCAGGCATCATTTGTAAGTTTATCACCACTCTGTCCTCATGTCTGAGGTTGACCCATGGCTAGAATGTGGCATATATGTTTACGAAAATAAAGTCTTTTGTGCAGCAGAGAAGTAAAACATGGTGGTCAGCTCTACAACATGAAACAATTAAAGTAAGAATGTGACAGGTATTGGCCTTTACTCTGTGTGAGACATTTTGCTAGGGCTTTACAAAATAAAATAATAAAATGTGTTTTCTGACAATTTAATGGAGGAATTCTATGGGTAAGTGAGTAATGACAATCCAATTCTAAAGTGGCTTGAGTGAAGGTCAGAAAAAGTGCTTGGAGTTTGAATATCAGCTCTGGAAAAAGCAATGGTCTAAATGTCTAAAACAACAGTTCTTGAAGATTGCTCCAAATTATTCCATAGCCTTCCATTTTAATTCTTAGGGGCTGCCAACATTCTTCCTCCAGTTCCACTATTTTTCAACTGTGTAACTTGAAGTAAGTTGTTTAACTTCTCTGTGCTTCAGACTCTTAATTCCTATTAATACACTATAGTATTTAGCACAGTGTTTGCACATAGAAAGGGCTAAAAAAAATGTGTCTTCATCATCATTATTATCAAGACTTGCTAGTTTCAGTAAGCCTCTAAGTATAATGTTAATAAAAGTCAATATTTGAAATGAAATTTAGCATAGTTTACAGTATACTAAGGACTGTCACTCAGTAGACTGGTTGCTAGGTAATAATTGATAATGTATCAAAGTTACTATTGCCCATACACCCCCGCAGGTGTGTATTGGCATTACTTATGCTTTCAAAAAGCTCGTCTTGTCATCAGTGTTATTCTGAGATTGTTGTATTTTCTGTTAGGACTCTTTTTTGTTCATGTAGCTATCAATTCCCACTAGTTTAGCTTCATTGCTATCCGTATAGTTTATTGTTGGTTATCTAACTAGCTTAGGTTTTGCTAAACAACTGCATCAACATTTTTTTTTTTTTTTGGACTTATAACTTCCCTGTAATTATACTTTAAGATAGACAGGGCACTTCAAGTTTAAATGATTCCACTTCTATTGTAAATACAAATGGATAGACAATCCTTCCACTTCCCCTTTCCCTCTCAATTGCTCTAATAATAACATTTCATTGCTATTCCTGGAATAACTAAATTCTTTTGCTAGAGAAAATTGAAGTGTGTGATGCAGGTGGGCCAAAGGGTCTCTTATACTTTCTAAATAGAACTGAGTCAAAAATCTTCAAGGTGAGAAACAAATGGTTAAACACACACTTAGAACATATCTAGCACATAGAATGTACTATATAAGTATTACCATTACTATTATTATTTAGCAAAAAATTTTTGAACTGTTTTTTCAATTGAATTATAATTGATTTACCAAAGTTTCATAGTTGATGTAAAAGTTTTGAACTTTATAAGCAAATAAGCAGTGGCACTCTTTCTGGGGTAAGGTCTGAATAATGACCCCAAAGATAACCCAAGTCCCAATCCTTGGAGCTGGTGAATAGTACAGAGAAAAAGTGAAAGTGAAAATGTTAGTCATGTAGTCATGTTGGACTCTTTGCTATCCCATGCACGTATCTGTCCATGGGATTTTCCAGGCCAGAATACTAGAGTGGATTGCATTTCCTTCTCCAAAGGATCTTCCCAACCCAGAGATCAAACCTGGGTCTCCTGCATTGCTTTACTAACTGAGCCACCAGCAAGACCATTATAGAGAAAGGGGGGTTAGTAGGTGTGATTAAAGACTTTGCAATGGAGAGATGATCCTGGAACATTCAGGTGGGCTGATTAATTGCAAACACCCTTCTGAGAGGCAGGCAGAGGAAGGTGTGACAGAGAAGAGAAAGTGAATGTGATGATGGCAAAAGCAAGCTGTGAAGATGTTAAATTGTGAAGAACAAGGAAGAGGGCCACGGACCAAGAAATGCCCACAGCCACCAAAAGCTACAAAAGGCAAGGAAACATTTTCCTTCCCCAGATACTTCAGAAGGAGCACAGCCCTGTGACACCTGCCTTTGAGCCCAGAAAAACTGATTCTGAACTTCTGGCCTCCAGAACTATCAGAGAATACATGTGTCAAAGTGTTAAGCCACCAAGTTTGTGATCCTTTCTTATAGCAGCCATAGGAAACTAATGCATGTTGTTTTCTTTCTTTAAATTAAATCTTCTGAAAATATTTTATTGTGTTTTATTATATCTTACCAGTGAAAACCACAAAACTTTTAAAAGTTAGTGGAAGCAAAGATTGAGGGGGTGAGAAGAAAATTCATAAGAGGCCTCAAAATGGAAAAAAGTCTACCCTTTTTTCATTCTCTATAAAGATCCTAGAAGTATTTGGGAGGGAAATCTCAAATTATGGTGACTGCTCTTTGGAGAGTTCAAGATGGAGGGTGCAATTCAGCTTCTTACTCAAGAGGCATGTCCTTGTGTTTCTGAGGTAAGACAAGTTTACATACTATGGAAGAATTTAATAGACTGTACACTTTCTTACTATGTTTTAAATTTCAGCTTTATTGAGGTATAATTGACATATAAAATTGTAAGATAGTCCATGGAGTAGGAAAGGGCAGTCCACTCCAGTATTTTTGCCTGAAAAATTCTAAGGACAGAGAAGCCTGGCAGGCTACAGTCCACAGAATCACAAAAAATCTGACATGATTGAACATCAAAAAAACAAACAAACAAAGGCCCACCCTAAATCCAGGTTGATCTCATCTCAAAATCCACAGTTATGTACATAAAGATTGTTCTGCAGATAAGGTCATCTTTGCAAGTTCTAGGGGTTACAACTTGTACATACCTTTGGGGGCCACTATTAAACCTGCAGCAATCTGGTAAGGAAACAAAAAAAAAAATCTAAGACAGTTCAAGGTTATATTGTGGTGACGATATACGTATATGTTGTGAAAGAATACTTCCATCTATTAACTAGCATATCCATCACCTCACTTATTTATCTTTTTTCCTTTGGTGAGAACATTTCAGTTCTATTCTCTCAACAAATTTCAATTATATGATACAGTTTTATCAACTCTCGCCACCAGGCTTTTTATTAGATTCTAAGGCCTTATTCATCTGACAACTGAAAGTTTATACCCTTTTACCACCTTCTCCCTATTTCCCCCACCCTGCACCCCTGATAATCACTTTTCTATTTTCCCATATGTTTATTTCAATATAAAAGAAATTTATATACACATAGTATTAATATCTTTAAAGTACTATTGCAGCCAAAGAATTTGAAAATAATAAATAAATTTATATGTATAACTGAATCACTTTGCTGTATACTTGAAGCTAACACAACTAACTTCAATATAAAATATTTTTTCATGTTGTAATCCACCTCAAAAAAATGGATAAAAATCAAAAAATAGAGAGAAAAAAATAGAAAAACAAAAAACCAAAGAGTTCCATTGTATCCTGTTATTTAATTTGAACATCAAAACACTAGACAGAGCAAATAGTGTACCCATTCTACAGATGAGAAACTTCTTTTTACCGAAAACAAAAAAAGGAGGTAGCTAGGAGCATGGCTGGAAGTCAGTTTCTGGTGAAACATGCAAGAGGGTCATGCCCAAAAGCTGTGGCTCCTGTCTAGGAAAGAAGAGCACTTAATCTATAGTGAAGAGGAAGGAAGTAGGGGTGCCCGAGTGGAGGCAGAGTCGCCAGAGACAGATCTTCACTTTCATGTTCGGCCGGTTGATGCAAGTGAGGCAAAGCCTACAAGGCAAGCATAACATAAAAATGGAGATTTTCTGCTGCCCAAAGAGCCACCCTATTTCTGGGTCCCTGCCTCCCTCAGCTGCACCCCAGCATAAAGTGGAACTAATGTGCACCTATTCAATATCCCAAGAACGGATACTAACATTGATTGGCTGCGCACTGTGTGCTGATACTGAACGTGACTTTTTTTACTTTGTTCTCAAGGATCAGGCTTCATCATGGCAGCTATTCTCAAATTCAGATCTGGAACTTGAAATACTGGGTTTGGTAACCGTTAGCATAGAAGGAAATCTCTTTTAAGAGGGGAAAGCAGAGGAATATAATGTCAAATTGCTGCAGAGAATTAAAGATAATGTTGGGAGAAAGGTTCCCAGTGTATCATAAAACCAGGGAATCCCGAATAGGAGTTTGAGTTTAAGTATACAGACTGCTGTATTTAAAATAGATGATGTGTATAACTATGACTGATTTGCTGTGCTGTATGGCAGAAACTAATAACACTGTATAGCAATTTTCCTGCAATTAAGAAATAAATAAATAAAATAGATAACCTACAAGGACCTACTGTATAGCACAAGGAATGCTGGTGACTATTCTATAATAACCTAAATGGGAAAAGAATTTGAATAAGGATATATGTATTTGTATAACTGAATCACTTTGCTGTACACCNAATAAATAAATAAAATAGATAACCTACAAGGACCTACTGTATAGCACAAGGAATGCTGGTGACTATTCTATAATAACCTAAATGGGAAAAGAATTTGAATAAGGATATATGTATTTGTATAACTGAATCACTTTGCTGTACACCTGAAACTAACACGTCATTGTAAAGTCAACTATACTACAATGTAAAATAAAATTTAAAAAACAATAACAAAACAGAGAGTCCGGAAGTTCAGCGGTTTTACAGGGTGGTGTATAGTGGGATAAGCACATGTTTTCATATTCAAATAGACTGAATCTATCTAAATGTTCATCCATCTTATCAATATTTATTGCATACCTACTATGTGCATGCTAAGTCACTTCAGTTATGTCCAACTTGTTACAACCCTACAGACGGTAGCCCTTCAGGCTCCTCTGTCCATAGGATTCTCCAGGCAAGAATACTAAAATAGGTTGCCATTTCCTTCTCAGGGGATCTTCCCAACACAGGGATTGAACCCACCTCTACTGTGTGCCAGTCTCTGCCTTCATAACATTTACATTCAGGTGGAGAAAGATAGGTAACAAACAGATGAACAAGGAGGTCTTGCTATCAGTTCATTCATTATTCCAATAGATACTACAGTTATTTATTCCAGTTTTTAGGGAAAAGCTAAGGAGGCACAGAGTGCAAAGATACTAGCCCATTTAGGTGGGCTCTGGCTCTCATCAAGTGAGATAGGAGCCTATTGGTGGGTTTTGAGCGGACGAATGATGTGGTCTGAATAATATTTTAAGAGGACCACTTTGGCTGCTGTGTGGGGAACAAACTGAAGAGACCTGGGTCAGAAGCAGGAAAATCAATTAGGAGATTCTTGCAATAATTCAGACGAGAAACTAAAGGGCCCAGGCAGCAGGCAGCGGGAGGGAAGGTGAGAAGGAGCTGAAGCCAGCGTATATGTTGCAGGCACAGAAGAGGATTTGCTGACAGTTTGGGTGGGAGGTGTGAGGAAAGGAAAGCCACGAGAAGTGACTCTAAGGTTTTACTCCCAAGATTGGAAGAATAGAGTTGCCATCAATTGAAATGAGGAAGATTGCAGGAATAGCAGGTTAGGGGAAGGCAGGAAGGGAATCCAAGCTCCCTCCTGGGAGTTTGAAGAAGCTGACTGACAACCAAGTAGGGATGTTAAGTTGGCAATCACATCCTGGAGTTGGGGATAGATCTCCTGGCTGAAAAAAATAACTGCTAGAAGGAAGCATAAGGCAGAGTATTGAAGATAAAAATTAGTGAAGGTTGGGGATCCATTCTAGATAGGAGAGTTTTAAAAAGACCTTACCAAGAAGGTGATATTTGAACTGAGACCTGGATGAAAGGAGCAAGAAGTCCACATGTGTCTAAGGGAAGAGGAGTCCAGGCCAGTGGACCAGCATGTGCTCAGGTCTTAGAGGAGAGTGTACTTGTCTTGAGGAACAAAAGCCAGAAGCTCATTGGGGTGACCAAGAGGCCACCTGGGCTCTGAAAAACAGAGAGAGAGAGAGAGAGAGAGAGAGAGAGATCTCCTGGTAAGGGTATAAAATCAGAGAGGTGGGAGGGATCACATCATGAGTTCAAGTTCTTGCTCTGCCATTGAGTTTGCCCTTGAACAAATTACTTACCTTCTCTCATCTCTGTTTTCTTTATAAATAAGGGTCGTAATAGAACATGCTTCCCAGGTGGCACAGTGGTAAAAAATCCAGCTGCCAATGCAGGAGACACAAGAGACATAGGTTCGATCCCTGGGTCGGGAAGATGCCTTGGAGTAGGAAATAGCAAACCACTCCAGTACTCTTGCTTGGAAAATTCCATGGACAGAGGAACCTGGCGGGCTACAGTCCAAGGGTTGCAAAGAGTTAGACACGAGCAACTGAGCACACACGCATGAAACAGAAACTACACATGTTGATGCTTTTGATTGTGGTTTTGGAGAAGACTCTTGAGAGTCCCTTGGACAGCAAGGAGATCAAAGCAGTCAATCATGAAGGAAATAAACCCTGAATATTCATTGGAAGGACTGAAGCTCCAATAATTTGGCCACCTGATGTGAAGAGCTGACTCATTAGAAAAGTCCCTGATTCTGGGAAAGATTGAGGGCAGGAGAAGACGGGGCGACAGAGGATGAGATGGTTGGATGGCATCATTGACTCAATAGACATGAGTTTGAGCAAACTCCACGAGATAGTGAAGGACAGGGAAGCTTGGTATGCTGCAGTCCATGGGGTCACAAAGAGTCATACAAAACTTAAGGACTAAACAACACAGAGGATCTTGAGAGGATTAAATGAGATGTTTATAAAGCACTTAACACAGTGCCTGCAGCGTAGTTCATGTGTGTTACTCATGTCCGACTCTTTGAGACCCCATGGACCATAGCCCACCAGGCTCCTCTGTCCATGGAATTCTTCAGGCAAGAATACTGGAGTAAATTGCCATTTCCTTCTCCAGGGGATCTTACTGACCCAGCAATCAAACCTGGGTCTCCAGCATTGCAGGCAGATTATTTACCATCTGAGCCTTTATCAAGTGCAGTACTCTTGCCTCGATGGAGGATCCAACTCCCATGGATGGAGGAGCCTGGTGGGCTGCAGTCCATGGGGTCACTGAGTCAGACACGACTGAGCGACTTCACTTTCACTTTTCACTTTCATGCATTGGAGAAGGAAATGGCAACCCACTCCAGTGTTCTTGCCTGGAGAATCCCAGGGATGACGGAGCCCAATGGGCTGCAGTCTGTGGGGTCGCACAGAGTTGGACACGACTGAAGCGACTTGGCAGCAGCAGCAACTATACACTTTTAAAAAACATCCTACAGTATTTCCAGGAAGTATCAATACTCACGGTTTCTGGATGAAGAATTTTCACCTACATGGAAGTTTGGATTTTGGCCACTGGTGTTACACTCCTGTCTCTACTTTGCTGGTCTGGTTGGTGGAAATGCCCATCTGGAAGCTTGTCCTTGACAGCCACAGCCGCGCATGTGTGTTTTGGTGTAGACAGAGAGGTGGAAGACCCACAATTGCTGATTTGAATGGCAAATGGATGACTGGATACTCACCCAACCACACCAGCTCCTCAGTGTTGACTCTGGGGTTTCCCTTCTGCAAAGGGCTATACTAGGGCAGGCAAGATGTCCAGTCAAACCATCCCAACCCCAACTCTAGGTCTCACCAAGCCAGCTATGGCCTCAATTGATAAGATCAACTTTCACCCTGGCTTTCAAGTAAAGCAGTGTCCCTGGAAGTTCCTACGCTGAGAGAAAGTGAAAGTGAAGTCGCTCAGTCGTGTCCGGCTCTTTGCNCAACTCTAGGTCTCACCAAGCCAGCTATGGCCTCAATTGATAAGATCAACTTTCACCCTGGCTTTCAAGTAAAGCAGTGTCCCTGGAAGTTCCTACGCTGAGAGAAAGTGAAAGTGAAGTCGCTCAGTCGTGTCCGGCTCTTTGCGACCCCATAGACTGTAGCCCACCAGGCTCCTCCTTCCATGGGATTCTCCAGGCAAGAATACTGGAGTGGGTTGCCATTTCCTTCTCCGGGGGATCTTCCCAACCCAGGGATTGAACCCAGGTCTCCCGCATGGCAGGCAGATGCTTTAACCTCTGAGCCGCCTTCCTTCAATTCTCCTGAACTGGCATGGAAAGCAGGTGGATGGAGCTCAGAAGGTTTACCCTAGTTAAGCAGAGCTATAAGCAGATAGGGTAGGGGGTCCCTGGAGAAAGAGAACCAGGCATGGCTTTTCAGCCTAAGTCACTTTGTGATCTCAATCTGGGCACAAGGATTGCCCTTGAAAAGGTCTCAGAAACTAATGACCTTAAGGGAACAAAAGCATCCAGAAACAAAGGACTGTTGTCAGACAAAAAAAAAGAAGTAGCAATAGTAAAGATATCAATNGAGGATGAGATGGCTGGATGGTATCACGGACTCAATGGACGTGAGTCTGAGTGAACTCCGGGAGATGGTGATGGACAGGGAGGCCTGGCGTGCTGCGATTCATGGGGTCGCAAAGAGTTGGACACGACTGAGCGATTGAACTGAACTGAGTTCTGTTTTAATTGTAAAGATTAGTCCAAAGAGCTCAACTATCAGAATTACCTGGAACTTAAGAGATGATGACATTGATCTTTTCTGGTCCTCGGGATCTTCAATCAACTAATGCTAGGGCTCTGTTAACTGCAAAGCCTCTTTATGAATATGCATGTACCTTTAGCTTAAAATTTCCCCAATTCTGCTATTTGGGGGATACTGTTTTGTAAAAGATCCCGTTGTTCTCCTTACTTCCTACAGATAATAAATCCCTCCTTCTCCCAATCTTTGGTTTGGTTGTGTCACCAAAAAATAAACACAGTTTTTCAGGTAGCAGAGTTACATTGGGAAAATGCATTTTATTTCATACATCAAATATAATTTGACTGCCAGTGTGATATTTTGTTTAAACTTTGCTACAGAAAGGATAACCAGGAAGAACAGAAAAGGTTGTGGAAAAGAGAAAAGAATGAGCAAAGAGAAACTGGATTTTTATTAAGTCTTATCCAACGCTTGAGTCAATCATTCAAAAAAAATCAGACAATATGCTAATGATTATAATCTAGCCATGATCTATCACATATCCTCTGTTGTGTTTCAGTCTGAACCAGATTTATCCTTTGCTAGGAGAATCTGACCATTGCTTTTCCTATACTCAGGGGAAAAGAAAGATGAAAACCAGGGAGGAATGAGAACCAGTCAAGGGCACATGGAGGTCAGGAAAAGCTGAATGCATTAACACCTTGACTGTCAAAGATAAACAAAGCTGGCATCTAGCTAGAGGAGAAAAGGTAGACTTTATTCAGTTCAGTTCAGTTGGTCAGTTGTGTCCGACTCTTTGCAACCCCATGGACTGTGGCATGCCAGGCTTCCCTCTCCATCACCAACTCCCGGAGCTTGCTCAGACTCATGTCCATCAAGTTGGTGATGCCATCCAACCATCTCANCAGTTCAGTTCAGTTGGTCAGTTGTGTCCGACTCTTTGCAACCCCATGGACTGTGGCATGCCAGGCTTCCCTCTCCATCACCAACTCCCGGAGCTTGCTCAGACTCATGTCCATCAAGTTGGTGATGCCATCCAACCATCTCATCCTCTTTTGTCCCCTTTTCCTCTGTGCCTTCAATCTTTCCCAGCATCAGGGTCTTTTCAAATGAGTCAGCTCTTCGCATCAGGTGGCCAAAGTATTGGAGTTTCAACTTCAGCAGAAGTCCTTCCAATGAATATTCAGGACTGATCTCCCTTAGGATGGACTGGTTGGATCTCTTTGCAGTCCGAGGGACTCTCAAGAGTCTTCTCCAACACTACAGTTTAAAAGCATCAATTCTTCGACACTCAGCTTTCTTCACAGTACAACTCTCACATCCATACATGACTACTGGAAAAACCATAGCTTTGACTAGCTGGACCGTTGTTGGCAAAGTAATGTCTCTGCTTTTTAATATGCTGTCTAGGTTGGTTATAGCTTTCCTTCCGAGGACCTAAGTGCCTTAATTTCATGGCTGCAGTCAACTTTATTCAACAATAACTATGCAGAGGGCTTCCCGGGTGGCTCGGTTGCTCAGTGGTGACTCCTGCCAATGAAGGAGACGTAAGAGACGCAGGTTTCATTCCTTGATCAGGGAGATCCACTGGAGCAGGAAATGGCAACCCGCTCTAGTATTCTTGCCTAGAGAATCCCATGGACAGAGGAGCCTGGTGAGTGAACTACAGTCCATGGGGTCGCAAAGAGTCTGAGTGACTGATTGCACATGCGTTGTAATAGGGAGAAGAGTCCAGTGTGAACCGATCTCACCTTGGCTGAAACAAAAGGCTGGAGACCTTTCCAGCTGAGGTATGCTCAGGAAAGCGCTGCAGAATGGGAAGGGGGGTGGTCCACGTGATTAGGCCATCTAGGGCTGTTCATTTGTACTCATGCAGCTGCTGCTGCTAAGTCGCTTCAGTCATGTCTGACTCTGTGCAACCCCAGAGATGGCAGCCCACCAAGCTCCCCTGTCCCTGGGATTCTCCAGGCAAGAACACTAGAGTGGGTTGCCATTTCCTTCTCCAATGAATGAAAGTGAAGTCGCTGAGTCGCTCAGTTGTGTCAGACTCTTTGCGACCCCGTGGATTGTAGCCCACCAGGCTCCTCCGTCCATGGGGTTCTCCAGGCAAGATTACTGGAGTGGGTTGCCATTTCCTTCTCCAGGGGATCTTCCTGACCCAGGAATTGAACCCACGTCTCCCACATTGCAGGCAGACGCTTTAACCTCTGAGCCATCAGTTAGAGTAGATGCCCACAACGCTGGGAACAGACAGTGATCTTATCTCCTGGAATGTTTGCATTTCAAAGAGACAGCCCTGAGGTGCTTGAAAAGATAGATGGGGTGGTAGAAAATTCCTGCCTCAAAGGGGCAGAGAATACATTTATATTTGCAACTTTTGTAAAGTATCTGCTCTGTGGAAGGGTTCAACAGCATATCTGCCTATTCCAGGTTTGGGCTGAACAGACAGTGAATTCTCCTGGCAGCACTGAGCTTTCTCAAGCAGGCATTTTAGCAGGGCTCTGGAGTCATCCTCGGGGTGGATCTGCATTTTTATCAACCATTTTTTTTGAGGCTGGATTGAGAAGCCAGCTGGCTCAGAGGAGCCTGACTAGAATTTGCTCAAAGGGTGTCTTTGTTGTGACCCGGCCACAGAGGGTTTCCAAAAGCTTTGATTTTCTCTCCTTAAACCTATACTGTTATTCAGGGGTCTTGTGAGGAAGACTTAAATGGACATTAAGCACAAGGAAGGACATAATCAAAAGCGAAAAATGAGAAGTAGGACTACGAGGAACTCAGAGAAACACCTTTGAATAACTGGCTTGCTCTATGGTGAATGTGAATTCAGTTCTAACTTAGGAATCTTTGGCTCTGCCCTTCAGGCTTTCCAGGTCTGAGACTCCCCAGCACGCATGCAAAAGCGCTTCGGAAGTGTCTGAGTCTGTACAACACTGTGGACTGTAGCCCACCAGGCTCCTCTGTCCATGAGATTCTCCAGGCCAGAAAAATGGAGAGGCTTGCCATACCCTCCTCCAGGGCATCTTCCCGACCCAGGAATCAAACCTGCATCTGTTATGTCTCCTGCATTGGCAGGCAAGTTCTTTATCACTAGCCACCTGGGAAGCCTCCTTCCTGGCAGCAGTTTCAGTCTTTCATTCCGAAACAGGATGGAAGGGGTCAGGGTACAACCTTTGAAAGAATGACACAGCCCGAGGATACAACACAAACTGATCAGAATCAAATGGGTCCATGACATCAGACAAGTCAACTTCAGCTAGACCTTGATCCTCACTAAACACTCACTGTAACACAGCAACTAAATGACACACCCAGAGGCACCATTACAATTCCAAGGCTGATCAGCAGAATTCAAAGAGTGGGCTGTGGCCCAATGCCTGGAAATCTCCACCCCTTGCCCAAAACAGTTGGAATCATCTTCCCACTTATTAGTCTGTGAAACTACCCCGCCCATAAAAGCTAACCACACCAAATTGATGGCCTGTCTGTGGAGTGTGTTTCTGTCTGGGTAGGTGTTTCTTACCTACCACTTTGTCTCACTTTGAATCCTTTCTGAGATGAAACATCAAGTGCCTGAGCTTCATTAGGTCCTGAAACCAGGCGTGTGATCTTAGTTGGAAGATTGTACGTTCTGGCTGGTTCAAGTCCCAGCCACATGGGTTAGAGTCCCAAGCAGAGTTTGGGCCGGATTCTGGTCCAGCCGCATGAGTTCAAGTCCCAATCCAAGGTGAATGATTTCTACTCTACAAGGGTACAGAGGGAATTTCAGAGAGTAAGGTGACTCCAGTGCTCTCACATTGACACAGACTGTGATCCACAGACCCAGCTGACCTGATCTTGAAGAGGCAGCCATGAGCAATAGCATGAAGCAAGATCACAATTCCCTGCCCAGGAATTGAACCTGGGTACCGTGGATGAAAACCAGGAAACCTAGCCACCGGACCAGCAAGGGCTACAGGCTAGAAGCTGTTTTTCCCTGGATCTTTGTCCCCAGTAAGAAATGCATTTCTCACAGAGGCTAAACTAGGAAGGCAGGAACAAAGTTCATTATTAGAGACACAGCACAGCAACAAGTGGGAGAGCCCAAAGACGAACAGTTTTGTTTAGTTAAGAGGGAAGCAAGGCAGAGATGGGCACCCAGAGGGAAATGGTGGTGGGTGTCATCTGTAATGAGGGGGATGCCTTTGTAGCTTAGTTGGTAGAGAATCCACCTGCAAGGTAGAACACCTGGATTCAATTCCTGGAGGGAAAGATCCCCTGGAGAAGGGAATGGCAACCCACTCCAGGATTCTTGCCTGGAGAATCCCATGGACAGAGAAGCCTGGCGGGCTACAGGCCATGGGGTCCCAAGAGTCAGACACGACTTAATGAATAAACCACCATGTAATGAAGGGGAGGAGGAGTGCAGGCAAGAGGCCTGAAGTCATTCATATAGGGTAGTTCCTCCAGGTCTTTGTTTACCTTTAGCCAATTTTGTAGTTTCTTTTTCTGACAAGGTACCTGAGCTACTTTGGGATCCTCCTCAACATGGGTATGCGATTTTTCTAAGATGGTCTTCAGCCCAGAGGCCTATGGGATCACATATTAGCCTCACATATTATGGGTGGGGCCCCCTCCATTCTGGCCCCAAGGAGACTTTCTGCTCATGTGAAAAGCCTCCCTTACCCCAAGTGTAGGAAATATATGACATCCTAATCCTTTACTCAAACAAGGCTTAGTCCTTCTCTGTTCCTTACACGGGATTCTCAAGGCAAGAATCCTGAAGGGGGTTGCCATTCCCTTCTCCAATTAAAAGACGCTTGCTCCTTGGAAGAAAAGTTATAGCCACCCTAGACAGCTTATTAAAAAGCAGAGACATTACTTTGCCAACAAAGGTCCATCAAGTAGTCATGTATGGGTGTGAGAGTTGGACTGTGAAGAAAGCTAAGCACCGAAGAATTGATGCTTTTGAACTGTGGTGTTGGAGAAGACTCTTGAGAGTCCCTTGGACTGCAGGAGATCCAACCAGTCCATCCTAAAGGAGATCAGTCCTGAATATTCATTGAAAGGACTGATGCTGAAGCTGAAACGCCAACATTTTGGCCACCTGATGTGAAGAACTGATTCATTTGAAAAGACCCTGATGCTGGCAAAGATTGAAGGCAGGAGGAGAAGGGGGTGACAGAGGATGANTGAAGAAAGCTAAGCACCGAAGAATTGATGCTTTTGAACTGTGGTGTTGGAGAAGACTCTTGAGAGTCCCTTGGACTGCAGGAGATCCAACCAGTCCATCCTAAAGGAGATCAGTCCTGAATATTCATTGAAAGGACTGATGCTGAAGCTGAAACGCCAACATTTTGGCCACCTGATGTGAAGAACTGATTCATTTGAAAAGACCCTGATGCTGGCAAAGATTGAAGGCAGGAGGAGAAGGGGGTGACAGAGGATGAGATGGCTGGATGGCATCGCTGACTCAATGGACATGAGTTTGAGTGAACTCTGGGAGTTGGTGACAGACAGGGAGGCCTGGCGTGCTGCAGTCCATGGGGTCGCTAAGGGTCGGACACGACTGAGCGCCTGAACCGAACTGTTCCCTACATGGCTGTCATCTTAAGCTGTCCATAGCAGACAAGGCTTGGCTATTCACCATTTCCCTTGTTACTTGCACAAGAAGCTGGTTGTAAATATCTAACCTGGAGCCCGTCTTATCATCTGCTTTAGGAAATACAAACAGAAGGCTAGTTTTAAGTGCCCAGCAGCCCATCTTCTTCTTGCCCCAAGAAATGCAAACAGGAGGCCAGTTGTAAATGGCTAGCCTGGCACCCATCTGCCTCCCGCCTGACCTATCTGAATGTTCAGCAATGTTTCTCTGACGTAGCTTTAGTTCCTTCTGTCAACTACAAATCAGCACTTGCCAAGATCACTGCCAGGGACTGAACAAGCATATTTGCCATCTGCCTCTGTGGAGACTGAACCCTCTGCTTCTGTGGCTGCTGACCTTTGACACCCCCTGAGGGAGTTCAGGGTGGACTGAGGCACTTTGTGCTTCAAGGAATCTGGTGAAACAGGTCTTTAGATAGCTAGATATTTTCTGGAACTGATTTCATGATCCCAATCCTTGTATCTCTTCATATCTAGAAAATCACTAACTCCCTTCATGACAACATCAGATCTTCCTAACTAGTAGGAAATCTGTTGTAAAGTAAGTCCTTGATTGCACTGAACTCCACCAAAATTGTATATATCGACCTTCCCCACCTCTGCCTCTTAGGAGCAGTCTCTCAGAGCTCTCTGAGGTGCTGCTTCCCAGGCTGCAGTCCTCATTTTGCACCCAATAAAATTTAGCTTGCAACTTTCAAGTTGTGCATCTTTTTAGTCAACACTTCTGTTGCTGCTTCCTTTTCACAGCTCGGGGATTTCAGTGAATCTCACATTTCTTCCATAATCTCAAAGAGTCTGCCACTGTCCACCCTAAGGCAGCAGAAGTCAGGGCAGATTGCCAAAGTGGAATGGAGTTGGCCTGAGGCCAAAATAATGAAACAGGTAGGAAGGGGGCAGGACATAGCCTTTAAAAGCATGATGTAGCCATGTACGTGCATGCTCAGTAGCTTCAGTCATGTCTGACTCTTTGTGATCCTGTAGAATGTAATCCCCCAGGCTCCTCTGTCCATGGGATTGTCCAGGCAAGAATACTGGAATGGGTTGCTATTTCCTTCTCCAGAGGATTTCCCTGACCCGGAAAGATCCCATGTCTCCTGTGTTTCCTGAATTGCAGGCTAATTCTTTACACGCTGAGCCACCTGGGAAAAGACATGACATGACAAAAACTGGTAAAAACCAACTAGGTCCAAGATGGTAGAAGACTTGACTTCCAATAGACCTTGAGTCTCATTAAATGCCCATTGTAATACATTAGCATAAGCTAACTGACACACCAACCAGCACCAAAATGCTTGCAAGGCTGAGCATCGAAGATCAAAAAGTAGGCAGTGGCCCAGTTCCTGCAAATCCCCACCACTTTCCCCAAAATAGTTGGGATAATCCTCCCACTCATTCACTTCAGTTCAGTTCAGTTGCTCAGTTGTGTCCAACTCTGTGACCCCACGGACTGAAGCACGCCAGGCTTCCATGTCCATCACCAACTCCCAGAGCTTGCTCAAGTTAGTGATGCCATCCAACCATTTCATCCTCTGTTGTCTCCTTCTCCTCCCACCTTCAATCTTTCTCAGCATCAAGGTCTTTTTCAAATGGTCAGTTCTTCGTATCAGGTGGCCAAAGTATTAGCATTTCAGCTTCAGCATCAGTCCTTCCAATGAACACCCAGGATTGATCTCTTTTAGGATGGACTGGTTGGATCTCCTTGCAGTCCAAGGGACTCTCAAGAATCTTCCCCAACACCACAGTTCAAAACATCAATTCTTCAGCGCTCANTCAGAATTTTCCACAGTTTGTTGTGATCTACACAGTCAAAGACTTTGGTATAGTCAATAAAGCAGAAGTAGGTGTTTTTCTGGAACTCTCTTGCTTTTTGATGATCCAGCAGATGTTGGCAATTTGATTTCTGGTTCCTCTGCCTTTTCTAAATATAGCTTGAACATCTAGAAGTTCATGGTTCATGTACTGTTGAAGCCTGGCTTGGAGAATTTTGAGCATTACTTTATTAGTGTGTGAGATGAGTTCAGTTGTGTGGTAGTTTGAGCATTCTTTGGCATTGCCTTTCTTTGGGATTGGAATGAAAACTGACTTTTTCCAGTCCTGTGGCCACTGCTGAGTTCTCCAAATTTGGTAGCATATTGAAGGCAGCACTTTCACAGCATTATCTTTTAGAATTTGAAATAGCTCAACTGGAATTCCATCACCTCCACTAGCTTTGTTTGTAGTGAAGATCCCTAAGGCCCACATGACCTTGCACTCCAGGATGTCTGGCTCTAGGTGAGTGATCACATCACTGTGGTTATCTGGGTCATGAAGATCTTTTTTGTATAGCTCTTCTCTGTATTCTTGCTACCTCTTCTTAATATCTTCTGCTTCTGTTAGGTCCATATCATTTCTGTCTTTTATTGAACCCATCTTTGCATGAAATGTTCCCTTGGTATCTCTAATTTTCTTGAAGAGATCACTAGCCTTTCCTATTCTATTGCTTTCCTTTATTTCTTTGCATTGATCAGTGAGGAAGACTTTCTTTTTTCTGCTGCTATTCTTTGGAATTCTGCATTCAAATGGGTATGTCTTTCCTTATCTTCTTTGCCTTTCACTTCTCTTCTTTTCTCAGCTATTTATAAGGCCTCCTCAGACAACCATTTTGCCTTTTTTTGCATTTCTTTTTCTTGGGAATGGTCTTTGCCTCCTGTACAATGTTATGAACCTCTGTCCATAGTTCTTTAGGCACTCCGTCTATAGAATCTAATCCCTTGAATCTATTTGTCGTACACTGTTTAATCATAAAGGATTTGATTTAGGTCATACCTCAATGGTCTAGTGGTTTTCCCTTCTTTGCAATAAGGGGTTCATTATCTGAGCCACAGTCAGCTCCTGGTCTTAATTTTGCTGACTGTAAAGAGCTTCTCCATCTTTGTTTGCAAAGAATATAATCAATCTGATTTCAGTATTGACTATCTGGTGATGTCCATGTGTAGAGTCTTCTCTTGTGTTGTTGGAAGAAGGTGTTTGCTATGACCAGTGCATTTTCTTGGCAAAACTCTGTTAGCTTCTGCCTTGCTTCATTTTGTAAATGAAATTACTCAGTCCTGTAAAAACTAACCATGCCATATTTCAGGGACTCACTTTCTGAGAAGGCCCACACCTTGTTTGTGGAGTATGTTCAGTTCAGTTCAGTTCATTCACTCAGTCGTGTCTGACTCTTTGTGACCCTATGGACTGCAGCACGGCAGGCCTCCCTATCCATCTCCAACTCTTAGAGTTAACTCAAACTCATGTTCATTGAGTCGGTGATGTCATTGAGCCACCTCATCCTCTGTCGTCTGCTTCCCCTCCCAGTTCCTTTAGGATTAACTAATTCAATCTCCTTGCATTCCAATGGACTCTCAAGAGTCT